>CM038142.1:86746514-87086185 GCA_021437245.1 Aegilops speltoides
CTCCTTCCACCGAACGGGCTGAAGCCCATGGTGAGCGTCCCCGCAGCCTGCAGTTTCGGCCCAGGCCGTGTTTTTTTTTCAGCGCCTGCGATTTTAGCATTTTCCAGGGATTAACAGTTTTACAGAAAAACCCCTAATGTTCATGCATATAATAACTCCACAACCGTGCATCGGATTAAAACAAACTTTATATCTAAAATGCTTAGAATTTCATCTAGTTTCATAATATGCCATTTTCATCCATGTTTGAAATGTTTAAATTGCTGTTTGCATTAATTTGCTCAAATGACATGTTAAAATGATTTATTTCATAACTAAATAACCGTAGCTCGGTTTTAAACAAACTTTATATGTATTTGGGGTGGAAAAATGCCTAGGTTAACATGGTCCACTTTATTTTCCTGTTTAACAACTTTAAAATATGTTTTAGGGCAGAACAGTAGCAAATTCATAAATTGCATATGAGGTTTTTCCGGAATTGTTGTTTGTTATTCCCGGCCTCATTTAAACTTGCCTAGTTAGGTAGTTTCTTATGCTTCACCCCTTGCCATGTTTAACAACATTTAATATTGATGAGTAGCATAAACGAGAGTGAACTAAATACTTGAATGTGGTGTTCGTCAATATGCAACTCGTTGCATATTGAGCTCCACTTAATTTGTTTTGTTGTTTGTTGCACTTTGCCATGTCATGCCATGCCTCATTAAACCGGACATGCATCATACTTGGTTGTGCATCATGCCATTATTATGCGATGGTTGTTTACTATGTTGTTTGCTTCTTTCCGGTTTGCTTCTCTCGTTAGCTTCAGTTTCGTTCCGGAGTTGTGAGGATTCGTTCGACTACTCCCGTTTGTCTTCTTCATGGACTCGTTCTTCTTCCTTGCGGGATTTCAGGCAAGATGACCGCTACCCTGGATCTCACTACTATCATTGCTATGCTAGTTGCCTCGTTCTTTTGCTATCTTTGCGCTACCTATTACTGTTTGTCCAGCCATCCCATATTGCCATGAACCCCTAACCTTTGACACTTTTCCTATGCAAACCGTTGTTTGGCTATGTTACCGCTCTTGCTCAGCCCTTCTTATAGCGTTGCTAGTTGCAGGTGAAGTTGAAGATTTCTCCATGGTAGACAGGATTTTGGTTGGGATATCACAATATCTCTGATATTATTAATGCATCTATATACTTGGTAAAGGGTGGAAGGCTCGGCCTTATGCCTGGTGTTTTGTTCCACTCTTGCCGCCCTAGTTTCCGTCATACGGTGTTATGTTCCCGGATTTTCGCCCCTTACGCTGTCGGGTGATTTATGGGACCCCTTGACAGTTCGCTTTGAATAAAACTTGTCCAGCAAGGCCCAACCTTGGTTTTACCATTTGCCTCACCACCACCTATCCCCTTTCCCTTGGGTCGGCCAACCCGAGGGTCATCTTTATTTTAGCCCCCCCGGGCCAGTGCTTGTCTAAGTGTTGGTCCGAACCGAGCGGCCTGTGGGGCCACCTCGTGGCAACTCGAGGGCTGGTTTTACTCGTAGCCTGTCTCATCCGGAGTTGCCCTGAGAACGAGATATGTGCAGCTCCTATCGGTATTGTCGGCGCATCGGGCGGTCTTGCTGGTCTTGTTTTACCATTGTCGAAATGTCTTGATGTACAGGGATTCCGAGGGCGATCTGGTCTTCTGGGTGAAGGTCTATTCTTCGATGATCGCGAGAGCTTGTCATGGGCTTGTTGGGACACCCTGCAGGTATAAACTTTCGAGAGCCTTGTCCGCGGTTATGTGGCGATGGGAATTTGTTAATGTCCGGTTGTAGACAACTTGACACTTGATCCGAATTAAAACGCATCAACCGAGTGTGTAGCCGTGATGGTCTCTTCTCGTGAGTCCGGAATTGAACACGGTTTCGGGTTATGTTTGACGTAAGTAGGTGTTCGTGATCACCTCTTGATCATTGCTAGTTGACGACCGTTCCGCTTGTTCTCTTCTCGCTCTTCTTTGCGTTGGTTAGCCACCATACTTGCTTAGTCGCTGCTTTGCAACCTCACCACTTTACCCCTTCCTTTCCCATTAAGCTTTGCTAGCCTTGATACCCATGGTAATGGGATTGTTTGAGTCCTCGTGGCTCACGAGATACTTCAACCCCGTTTGCGTGTGCCTATGTTACCGAAAGGTGACACAACCAAGCTCAAGGAGGAGCTTGATGAAGATCGTGCCCTTTGTGTTGTTTCGTTCTAGTTGATCAGTAGTGGAGCCCAGTTGGGGTCGATCGGGGACCTTTTGTCGCATTTGGGGTTCTTCTTTTATTTTGGTTCCATATTCGGACCTTGATTGTATCTGGATGATGTAATGCTTTATTCATGTAATTGTGTGAAGTGGCGATTGTAAGCCAACTATGTATCTCTTTCCCTTATGTATTAAATGGGTTGTGTGAAGATTACCTCACTTGCGACATTGCTTTCAATGCAGTTATGCCTCTAAGTCGTGCTTCGACACGTGGGAGATATAGCCGCATCGAGGGCGTTATAGAGGTGTCTGGCTAGCCATTCGTCTCGGATGTTATGTTTAAAAGCTGCTAAGGCTTCGGCGTCCGGACAGTCGACTATTTGGTTCTTTTTGGTGAGGAACCTGTTCCAGAATTTGCGTGCTGACTCTCCGGGTTGTTGAGTTATGTGACTTAAATCGTCTGCATCCGGAGGGTGGACATAAGTCCCCTCAAAATTTGCTCGGAACGCATCCTCGAGCTCTTCTCAACTTCCAATGGTATTCTCTGGGAGGCTTTTGAGTCAATGCCGGGCTGGCCCTTTGAGCTTGAGGGGTAGGTATTTTATGGCATGGAGATCATCTCCTCTAGCCATATGTATGTGTAGGATGTAATCCTCAATACAGACTCCGGGGTCTGTTGTTCCGTCGTATGCCTCTATGTTTACGGGCTTGAATCCCGCTGGAAATTCATGATCTAGTACCTCATCGGTGAAAAATAGGGGGTGTGCGGCGCCCCTGTATTTAGGTGTACCATTATTTTCGAACACTCGACGTGTTGTGTTGCTCCCTGGAGCCTTCTTTCTTGGCCCATAGATGGACCTGACTGGGCCATCCTTTTTGCAAGGATCCTTATGTGGATTGTGTGCCGGCTTGTGTGCGGCGCCGCTTGCCGCTCTCTGCTTGCCATGTGGTCGTCTATCCGACTAGGCGGCCTCTTTGTTTTTTGACTGTGGGGGCTCTACGGCCTTCTCGTCAAATTCTGCCAACAGCCTGCGCTTCGGGTAGCTCTTTGCTTGGTGACTATCGCTGTAGTTATTTGCGGTCTTGAGTACTTTGCTCCATCTCATTCTAAGTACGTCTTCCGCTGTTTTGAGCTTCCGCTTCTGCTTCTTCAAACTTCTTGCCGTGGCGACAAGCCTTTTGTGGAGGTTCTTATGCTCCGGTGATGTGTCCGGCGTGAGATCGTCTGGACTGTTGTTTTCGCTGGGGATGGGTTGCTCCTTCAATTCATCCTGTTCGGACGGTTGCTTGGTGGCATGTTCATCGTCCACTGGTTCACCCTGCTCTACGGCTGGGTCTGTATGGGTGCTGTTGTTATCGAGGCGGGACTTCGGGCGGCGCTTGCATTTCCGTTTTGGCTGTTTTTTGAGGGAATTATCCTCCGCCGTGTCCCGTTATTCCTCGTTATCGCTTCCTTTTGGTGTATCCACCATGTATACGTCGTGACTTGAGGTGGCTTTCCAGTGCCCTGAGGGCGCTGGTTCTTGGTCATCTCCGGCATCGTCGTCCATACCGTCGATGTCTTCGGAGTCGAAGTCTAGCATGTCGGTTAGGTCGTCGACAGTGGCTACAAAGTGGGTGGTGGGTGGGCCTTGAATTTCTTCATCGTCCGCATCCCAACCGTCCTGACTGCAGTCCGGCCAGGGCTCTCGTGATAACGAGAGATACTTTAGCGAATTCAGGATGTCGCCAAAAGGCGAGTGCTGAAAGATGTCCGCAGCGGTGAACTCCATGATTGGCGCCCACTCGGATTCGATTGGTAGGGGCGCAGGAGGTTCGGAGTCCGGCGAGGAGTCCGGCACCTCGGAGTCACGAGCTTCACAAGGGACAGGGTCGGTATTCGGCTCCATCGCCGTAGAGTTAGCGGCCCCCGAGACGGTGTCTAGCCAACCATCCTCGATCTGCGCAGTCGGCTCCGAATTAAGGGTCAGAGCGGACTCTTGTGCGGCCTCCAGGGCACTGTCCACCGGCAGAGCTAAATCATGCCCATCACGACGGTGCGGTGCGCTCGGCTGTGGCTCGAAACCAGCGAAGATCAAGTCTCCGCGGATGTCGGCCGTATAGTTCAAACTTCCAAATCTGACCTGATGGCCAGGGGCATAGCTTTCGATCTGCTCCAGATGGCCAAGCGTATTGGCCCGCAGTGCAAAGCCGCCGAATACGAAGATCTGTCCAGGGAGAAAAGTCTCACCCTGGACCGTGTTGTCGTTGATGATCGAAGGAGCCATCAGGCCTATAGGTGACGACACAGAGGAACTCTCAATGAAAGCACCAATGTCGGTGTCAAAACTGGCGGATCTCGGGTAGGGGGTCCCGAACTATGCGTCTAGGCGGATGGTAACAGGAGACAAGGGACACGATGTTTTTACCTAGGTTCGGGCCCTCTCGATGGAGGTAAAACCGTACTCCTGCTTGATTGATATTGATGATATGGGTAGTACAAGAGTGGATCTACCACGAGATCAAGCAGGCTAAACCCTAGAAGCTAGCCTATGGTATGATTGTTGTTCGTCCTATGGACTAAAACCCTCCGGTTTATATAGACACCGGAGAGGGCTAGGGTTACACAGAGTCGGTTACAATGGTAGGAGATCTACATATCCGTATTGCCAAGCTTGCCTTCCACGCCAAGGAAAGTCCCATCCGGACACGGGACGAAGTCTTCAATCTTGTATCTTCATAGCTTGGAGTCCGGCCAATGATGATAGTTCGGCTTTCCGGACACCCCCTAGTCCAGGACTCCCTCAGCGCTCGAGACCCGACCGAGCTTCCGCCATGCGGCGGTCGACCTCTTCATGGGCTCGGGCTTCGCACATAGCGACGTCATCCTCCGCCTGAGCCACCAGGCGCTCCCTCGTCTCCAGCCGCTCAAGGTCAAGGTTGTGCTCGGCGGCCTCCAGCGTCAGCGTTTCCTCGCGCTTCTGGAGCTCCGCCTGGTCGATGGAGGCCTCCTTCAGCGACACAAGGGTTGCCTGGCGCAGCTCCACCTGCTCCTCCAGAGAGTTGCTCCAGGCTTGGAGCTCCCACACGCGCTCCTCCGCATCCTTGCGCCATCGGTGTGCTTCCCGGGCCTGGAACTCGTGAAGGACCCTGGGAACTCGTGAAGGGAGGACAGCTGGCGCGCAGGCTCAAGATGCCCAGCAGGGCGGGCCACTTCTCTGACTGGCCGAGCGGCAGGAGCACTGCTCAAGCCCGGCATGCCCAGGGTCAGCAGCGAGGACAAAGCTTTGGGGGATGGCTCCTTGGCCGTCTCCACGAATTCGGCAGGAAGGACCCTGAGAAGGCCATGATCAGCAGCAAGAACAGAGAAATAAAGGAGCAAAGAAAAAAGAGGACTTACTCATCCATGGCAAAGTACTAACTACGCTTCAACAGGCGACAAGGGCGATCTTCACCGCCCAAGGCCTCCTTCCTCTTGCAGAGGGCCTCGAAATCTACTCGAAACCGACCTAAGCGCTTGGCGCAGAGGTAGGCCTGTGGCATAGGGGAGGCGTCAAGGCGATCGGCGCAAAGGGGACCGGCCCGAGGAGCACCACCGGGCATCGCCTCACGAGGGACGACGGGGGCCTCGGGAGCCTCAACCCCGGGAGCCGTAGGCCGCAACTTTTCACCTGCCACTGCTCCAGGGCGGGCTTCACGAGATGCCGCCTCCGGAGCTTTAGGTGGCATCAGCACCTCCTCAACATCATCCCTTTCGGCCCCCGGTAGTCCTCGTCTCCCCGCTCCATCACCCGAGACAGGGCCGCTTTGGGCAACCGGAAGGGCAACCACAGCGACAGGATTCTCGCGGGGCCCCCTGAGGCCAGTCGGGCGCAGCCCCCACTCGTCGAAGCTGGGCATCTGCTTCACGAAATCGGCCCTGCCCAAACAAATTTTCAGGAGGGCACCATCATGTTGGAGGCTGCCTGGGGAAGGGTCGCCAGTCAGGACCTTGAGCACCGTCCTCAATGCTTCAGGCGCCAGGTCCTCCTCCTGGAGCCGCATGCGGTCCTTGTGCCCCGCATAGTCCCACATCCGGCGAGAGTGGCGCTGAAGAGGAGCAATGCGACACTGGAGGTGTCAGTAATCTAGGAACGGGGGTACCTAGACTTGCCTGCCTGCGGCCTGCGGCGTGGCTCAAGGAGTGGCCCACTGCGGCCCATCTTCATCAACACATGCTCAAGACCCTCGCGAGGGGCTAAGCATCAGGGGAGCGGACGATAGGAGGCTTCCTCAGGAACGGCCTCATCAGGCTGGCTCGCGAGGAGGCAGAGAGATCAAGGCGGGGTACCTCACGAGGTGCCCGTGACGCAAGCCATGACGACCAAGGTGCAGGTGGGCGCCAGGAGGGCGCCGGCCCGCGCAGAGTCCTTGTTTCCCCTTTGGTGCAAAGGGGGCAAGCGCAGGCAAGGGTATCAAGCAAAGGCACCCATTTTGGTGCAACATGACCAAGACCAGCAGGACGGCAGAACGGAGGTCATCATGGAGCCCAAGCCAGCGTCATCGTCAGGGCCTTTGGCAGGCGAGGACCAACTTTAGTCAGGATAAGTGTACTAGATGTTCCCCTTCAAAATGGCCAATTGTTGGTGCCCTTCCCGCTCAATATTTGGGAAGAGGCCCGGGGCCTTCGCCTATAAATAGGACTAGCCACCCACAGGGTAAGGCATCTAGGGGAGAGAGATCGAGATCAGATTGGATCCATACCCAAGACAGAGAGAGAGAGGCGACTGAACTCCCATAGCAGTTCATCGTCTCAACCAAGAACAGACCCTCGCAAGGCTTCTCTTCCTTTGTACTGTTCCTCATCAGCCCCAGAGGCAATCCACACACCACAAACGGGAGTAGGGTATTACACCACAATGGTGGCCTGAACCAGTATAAATCTTGTGTCCCTTGTGTTGTTCTTCGTGTAGTTTAGATCCTAGCGAGGCGGTGAAACATGGGTAGGCTGGAGGTGTGATTTCCGCGTGCACCCCAGTGTTCGAACCTCAAGGGTCTGCCGGACCCCAAAATCTGACATTTGGCGCGCCAGGTAGGGGTGTGCCAGAATCTGCCTTCCGTCGCCTCGTGTTTTTGCCGCCCATCCCATCCATGTCAGACGCCTGCCATGCCCGCGCCGAGCGCCGGGCCGCTCTCGCCGCTCGCGTCGCCCAGACGGCCCCCGTCGACGGGCGCTCCCATCGTTCCCCGTCACCTGCCATCAATGCCGCCACCGGCCCGGCAGGGAACGAGCAGCAGGCGTCGTCCCTGCATCCATCGGTGCGGCGAGAAGGCCGCACCGCCACTCCGTCGTTGACTCCGGCCGGCTCCTCGTCCCACGCCCGTCGCGCTCCTGCGGACGCGCACGCCGCGCTGCTCCTGGCGCGGGAGCTCCTGCACTACTGTCCCGTTGATGACCTCTATGACGAGTTTCTCGCCCGCATCACCGAGCTGGTCAGCACCGCTGGGGGCTCCCCTGCACCGTCCCTCTCATTGCACCGCGCACCGCCCTGCGCGGGCGACGAAGTTCTGGGGCACCTCAGCCGCCTCCACCTCAAGAAGGTGCCTTGGATCCAAGGCGCATGGCCCCTGGGCGGAACCCACTCCGTTCGGCGCCAGCACAGCAAGAGAAGAGCTGCCATGAGATCCCTCGTCCTCAAGAAGCCGCCCGTGTGCTCCCCGCACCGGCTCGGCACGAGCATGCACCTGCTCCGGCGCATCAAGACCCCATGCTGCACCTGGCCGCAGCGCGCAGAGACCTGCAAGATCAAGCTCTCCGTCACCAAAGGGCTCCCGCGACCACTGCAGGCTACCGTGCCTTCTCCGCCGAGCTGCGCAGCGTGGCCTCGTCGGGCAAGTTCAAGCCAGACCTGCCCCCGCGCTACGATGGCACGGCTGACCCTGCTGAGTTCCTCCAGCTCTACGATCTGGGATCGAAGCCGCCAACGGAGACGAGAAGGTCATGGCGAACTGGTTCCCCATGGCGCTCAAGGACGGCGCCCGCACTCGCTCTGAACTCGCACTGCACAATATCCTCTGGGACGAGATCGCACCGATTCATCGCCAACTTCCAAGGCACGCGCGACCGGCCCCCGGCCATGAGCGACTTGCGCCGCATCAAGCAGCAGCCGGGGGAGAACCTGCAGAAGTTCATCTAGCGCTTCAACAGCGCTCGCCTTAAGATCCCCAAGGTGTCCGAGGAGGCCATCATCTCAACCTTCTCCGACAGCGTGCGTGACATCAAGATGAAGGAGGAGCTCGCGATCCATGAAGACTTGTGCACCTCCCTGGAGCTGTTCAGCCTGGCGACCAAGTGCGCAAGGGCTGAGGAAGGGCGCCTGTCCCTCCTCGAGCTACCAGCTGCTGACCCAGAAGAGAAGAAGCCCAAGACCAAGGACGTGAAGCGCAAGGGGGCTGCCGTGCTTGCAGCAGAGCCAGACACTAAGCGAAGCAGGGATCAGCCTAAGTCATCCAAGGGCAGCCGGTACTGCGTATACCACGACCTCCACACCCACAACACCAACGAGTGCCAAGAGCTTAGAGCCGTGCGAGATGTGCGTGCCGGCCGACGCCCCGAGCGCAGCAACAGGGGCTATGGCCGAGGAGGAGCAAGAGGTGGAAGACGATGGGAAGACCGTGGCCCTCGCCAAGGGTGGCGTGACCGACCTCGCGAGGACCGCTGGCAGGACCAGCCTCGTGAGGGAGATTGGAGGGACCCACCTCGCGAGGGGGGTTGGAGGGATCAGCCTCGTGAGGATCGCCCACAGGGCAATGCAGGCCTCACTCCTCTGCCGCCATAGCCGAGGAGGAATGAAGACCATCACCAAGACGAAGGGGCTGGAGGCTTCCAGGAGCCGCGCGCAATCGCTTGCATCTTGGGCGGTGCACAAGCCCCGGCCTCTTAGCGCATCTTCAAGCAGTTTGCCCGCGAAGTGAATGCAGTCCTCCCCAAGCTTGAGGCCACACGCCCTCTCAGGTGGTCATCGTGTGCTATCACGTTCAGTTCAGCGGATCAGCTCAAATGCACGGCCACAGCAGTAGTCCTCCCAATGCCTTGCTCCCCGATCATCAGCAATGTGCAAGTCACCAGGACCCTCATCGATGGCGGAGCCAGGCTCAGTGTCCTATCCGTCGAGACGTTCAACAATCTCCAAGTGCCATACAATCAGCTGCAGCCAACCAAGCCCTTCTCAGGAGTCACCGATGGTTCCACGGTTCCGATAGGGCAGGTCCACTTTCCTGTTACCTTCGGGAACCGCAACAACTACCACACCGAGCTCATTGACTTCGACGTCGCTCACATCCGCCTGCCATACAACACCATCCTCGGGTACCCAGCCCTGGCCAAGTTCATGGCCGTGACCCATCACGGCTACAATGTCCTCAAGATGCCAGGAAGCGGCGGAGTCATCACTCTGCCTTGTGAAGAGAGAGACGCCGTGTGTTCCCTGGAACGTGCCTTCTAAGCCGCCTTAATTGAAGACCCAGATCACAGGAACGGGAGGCCTTCCGAGGCTGCTCCTAAGAAGAAGAAGACATCGCCTGGCCCGACCCCTCGGGAGGCAGGCCCCTCAGGATCCATGCTCGTTCAGGGGGCACCTCCATCTATCGCATAGGGAGGCGCGCCCGGCGCCCCCCTCGAGCAAGGCTCGGGGGCTCTCTCCTGGAGGGCCATCGACTTTGCTAAGATTACGAGGGAGGCGCTTGGGCACCACTTGGAGGCGTGCTTCAACGCACGTTTCCCTCAGGAGGAAGCAAGGCAAGGAGGGACAAACCCTCAGGAATTCATCAGTAGGATCATTCAGGAGTTGCAGGGGTCAAGAGTCATGAGTGGCAGCAGCCACTTGCCAGTCGTAACTCCCCATCTAGGTGAGGATGGTGGGCTGCGCGTCTGCATCGACATACCAGGACTCAACCGGGCCGCCTCTCAGGAGCGCCTCTAGCCCTCACGCATGGGGCGCTGCGAAGGCCCACCTCACAGCTATGTTCGCATGCCTCATGGCCTGCCGAACGCGGCTGCGGTGCATCAACGCCTCATGAGGAGCGTCTTGGAGGCTCAGGCGGTCAGGCACTTCGCAGTCCTGGCGGAGATGCAGATAGTCCGCGAGGAGCCACCAGTGCACCCAGAGCCTCCCGAGGCCCCTGGGCCTGGGGGCTCGTGAAGACCGTCTCCCGCAGTGCACGCCGTCCGCTACTTTAGCGTCCTTCCATCTTCAGCATCATCAGGTGACATCCTTCGAGTTTCATTTTCAGCTGGGAGCGCCCCCCCAGGGCTGCATCATTCCAAGGCCGTGTTGGTCCGTCCCTGCGGCGTGTATCCCCTTTAGTTCATGTTTTCAGCTTACTTTATCGGGGGCGCCCCTCGGGCTGCATTATCCCCAAGCCACCCGAGCCAGACCTGGTGGCGCGTGTCCCTCTCGCGTTTATTCAGGTCGCGCATTTGACCCATCGTGATCGTTGTTTGATGCTTGCCTATGGCACCCTTCTTTCTTCATGTCGGCTGCTTGCACGTTAAAGGGGGGGGTACCTGAGCATCATGACTCATGGGCTCTTACTGGCTCTCCAGCCCTCACCCTCTGGCCTTGTCCACAGCATCGCGACCTGACATACCAGCGACGGCTGAGCCCCACTCGAGGGCCGGGACCCGAGGACGTAGAGCACCGACATCTAACAAAATTTGCAGGGACACATCACAAGTAAAGGCCCAGAGCCAGGCGCAACCCGCCTTGAGGTAGGGCCTCGTGAGTCCCGCGCTGGCTCACGGGTGTCCAGATACACCTCGCTAGGCCCTACCGTGCCAGCCACGTGTCAGGGCGGGGTTGTATACGCCCCGGGGGCTCCTCCCGGAGGGGAGCCCCCTCCCACGCACCAGTGGAAGCACCATGCTCCGCGCTGGCTGACGACACTGCCGAGGAGCGGCTATGCCCGTACACATACGGAAGCGCTATGCTCCGCGCTGGTGATAAACAACTGAGGGTGGCCCCCGGCTGCATCAACCTCAGGGAGCCCAGAGCCCAATGTCCGGCCCCATCGTAACGCCTTCCCTCGGGAGTGCTGTGCGAGGGGGCTGGGCACGGGGCCTGCGCCCGGGTCACGCCCAGGCGCACGCCACCCAGCCAGGCCCCTCGGGCCTAGTTCGTCGCACGCCTCTCCTTGAGCGGAGCAAAGGTACGAAGGCCATTTGAACGTCAAGGGGGACTCCTGAGCATCGCGACTCAGGAGCCTAACTGGTCACGTAGCCCCTCACCCCTTAGTTCCAAAAGGCTAACGGCGGTTGAGGTATGCACCGGGCCGGGATCTACCGACGTAGAACGATAATCTCACCCATACATTTCACCTCCCTACTTGTTGCTCGTGCGTCAAGGGGGACTCCTGAGCATCGCGACTCAGGAGCTTAACTTGTCACGTAGCCCCTCACTCCTTGGTCCCGTCCTGGTTTCCGGTCGGGGCTAACGGCGGCTGAGGTATGCGCAGGGCTGGGCTCTGCCGACGTAGAACACAAGCAAGTAGGAAGGAAAAACGCAAATCTCAAGAAATTCAAAAGCAAATATTACGGTCCATAGAGTACTTTGACAACGCCAAACACAAGTTTAAACACCTCCACGAGGCAGAATGCATGTTGTAGGGATTAAAAGCATGATGGGAGCCGCGAAGGGATCACTTTTTGGCGGCGCCATCGCTGGTGATAGAGCTGCGTTGGGCGACTTCGCCTCGTGGAGCCTCAAGACCGGCAGCGCCTCGCTTCAGCTTGGTGCTGAAGGCCCGGAATTTCGCCAGCAGAGCCTCCGCGCAACCCTTCACGGCCTGAGCAGCAACGGTGGTAAGCTCGCCGCTCACAGGCTCCAGCAGGCTGTTGAGGTCAATGCTGGGGTCGCGGAGGTAGACGTGGGTGAAGACACTGAAAGTGCAACTAATCCCCGGGTGGTTTTGGTAATTAATAACAACATATATATCATTGAACTAATAGTTTCTTGAGAATCATTTCAGAAAGTTCAGTGATATGGGTATGGCAATGACTGATGATGTGGACCCCTCAAAATGCTAAGGAAAACATTGGCAAAAGCTCAAGACTCTATTTTTGGTTTAGTGATCCAAGATCACATTGAGTCCATAGGAAAGCCAATACTATTAAAAGGGGATGAGGTTATGATGATGATCTGGTTGCTCAAAGTGCTTAATGATTTATCTCTCAAACTATCAGCAATCTTTCATTCCAACATAAACTCATAAGTAATCTCGGTCCCACCGATTCCATAAACTCACCACACCGAGATGAACCACCTCAGCCATATAGCCAAACCCTAGTAATTTCGGATTTTCCGATTCCAAACTCGGTCATACCGAAATTTGTGTTGCCAACCTTCTGTAACCTTCTGTACTCAAATCGGTGTCACCGAGATGAGAAAGTCGGTCCCACCGAGATTGGCAAACCCTAGACTTTGGAAGAATCGGACTAACCGAGATTGTATTTTCGGTCCCACGAAAATCCCAACGCTCACAAGATTTGAACTTTCGGTCTCACCGAGTTGTCAACTTCGGTCCGACCGAGATTGGTCAAATGTGTGTAACGGTTGGATTTTGTGTGGAGGCTATAAATACCCTCCACCTCCTCTTCATTCGTGGAGAGAGCCATCGAAAGAACTACCACTCCTACCTTACATTTCGAGAAGAAAACTACCTACCCTTGTGTTGAGATCAAGTTGCTCCACTCCCACCATATGAAACTTGATTTCTAGCCTTCCCAAGTTGCTTTCCACTCAATCCCTTCCTCCACCACAGCCAAATCGGTGAGGAGAGTTGAGTGTTGGGGAGATTATCATTTGAAGCACAAGAGCAAGGAGTTCATCATCACCAACACCATCTATTACCTTTTGGAGGGTGGTGCCTCCTAGATTGGTTAGGTGTCGCTTGGGAGCCTCCGTCAAGATGTGGAGTTGAACCAAGAAGTTTGTAAGGGCAAGGAGATCGCCTACTTCGTGAAGATCTACCCCGAGTAAGGCTAGTCCTCCGTGGGCGTAAGCCATGATGGCATAGACAAGGTTGCTTCTTCGTGGACCCTTCGTGGGTGGAGCCCTCCGTGGACTCTCGAGCCGTTACCCTCCGTGGGTTGAAGTCTCCATCAACGTGGATTGACGATAGCACCACCTATCGGAACCACGAGAAAAATCTCCGTGTCTCCAACTTGCGTTTGCTCTTCTCCACCTCTTATTTACTACATGTGCAATTTACTTTCCGCTGCCACTACTCTAGAATTGCATGTGTAGGGTGATACTTGACTTGCTCATCATTGTGAACTTGCTAAAACTTGTCCTAATCAAAGGCTAAACCTTTAAGTTGTCAAGTAGTCTAATCACCCCCTCTAGACATACTTCCGATCCTACAAGTGGTATCGAGCTTTGGTCTCCATTGGATTGGTTTCCATTGCATTGGACTCCATAAGCTTGGTTTCACAACCTAGGAGAGTATGGCGCCTAGTGAGGGTAATTTTAAGAGAGGTCCTTACTTTGATGGTTCAAACTTTGGTAGTTGGAAGCATAAGATGAAAATGCATATTCTTGGACATAACCTCGCCGCATGGGGCATTATTTGTGTTGGCTTGCAAGGTGAGTTCTTCGAGGAATGAAAAGTTCCGGATCATGAAGCTACTGGCGATGAGTTGCGGATGTTACGTAACAATGCTCAAGCTTGTGACATTCTCTTCAATGCTTTGTGTCCCGAGGAGTTCAACAAGATCAACCGCCTTGAGAATGCAAAAGAGATTTGGGATACTTTGGTGAAATGCACGAAGGTACCGAGTCCGTGAAGGAATCAAAGCTAGATGTTCTTCAAGGTCGACTTGACAAGTTCAAGATGAAGGAAGGTGAAGGAGTCGCTGAAATGTACTCTAGGCTTGCTCTCATCACAAATGAGATGGCAGGCTTAGGAAGCGAAGAAATGACCGACCGATTCATCATCAAGAAGATTCTCGAGCTTTGGATGGAAAGTATGACACCGTGTGCACTTTGATCCAAATGATGCCAAACTACAAAGATCTCAAGCCTACCAAGTCATTGGAAGAATTGTTGCTCATGAGATGACACTTAAAGATAAGGAAGAGCTTCACAACAAGTCAAGTGGTGCTTACAAAGCTACAGCTTGAAGCTCCCACATCCTCAAGTGACAAGCTAGTTTACAATGAAGAGATAAGCCTAATGGTGAAGAACTTCAACAAATTCTACAAGAGTAGAAGCAAGGAAAGAAGCTCAAAGTCTAGATCATATGATGAAAAGAGATCTTCTAGTCGTGATCGAATCTGCTACAATTGTGGAAGACCGGACACTACTCAAATGAGTGTTCGACTCCCACAAGAGAAGAGAAGAATCTCCAAGAAGAAGAAGCTCAAGAGAAGAGTCACCTCGAAAAGAGAGAAGGAGTAGAGATGATCGTTATGAACGAAGATCCTCTCGGAGAAGCAAGGATTCGGAAAGGAAAGACAAGTCATCAAGGAGCTACACAAGAAGAAAACATCAAGCTCATGTTGGTGAATGGGTTTCCGGCTCCGACTCCGACAATCACTCCGAAAGAAGCTATCACTCCAACTCCGAATATAGTCAAGATGAAGGTGTTGCCGGTCTTGCTCTCGTGTCCTCCAACTCCAACTCCTATGACTTATTTGATTCACCAAATGAGGGAATTGGAAGATGCTTCATGGCAAAAGGCCCCAAGGTATCACACCCTGAATTTATTGACTTTGATAGTGATGAAGATGACTTGCTTGGTGAAGATGAGCTTTTACACGATAAATCTAGTGAGCTTAGTAATGATGAACATGCTAATAGTCTTTATAGTCGAGAAGAGTCGAATGACAATGCTATGAAGGAGATTGAGCGTCTAACTAAAGAACTAAACACTCTTAAGTTGGCTCATGAAACAACTCAAGAAGATCATAGAGAGCTCCTAAGATCTCATGAGAAGCTACGCTCGAGAAGCTCAATCTAGAGCAAGAACATGAGTTTCTAAAAGCTATCAATGACGATCTTCAAAGAAGAGTTCTTCATATCTTGCCAAACGACTTCTCTTGTCTAATTTCTTGCCACCTATTAAAACTAAGCATGACAAGCATAAGAAAATTCTTCATCTAGTAGTAACAATAATCATGCTAAATCAAATGATGTTACTTCTAGTAGTTCTCTTGATTTCACTAACAATGTTTCAAGCCAAGTTTTACTTGAGCAAGAAAATAGTTTATTGAAAGGGATTATAGAGAAAGGTGTCTACAAGAGTCTTGCGGAAGCAAGAGCTTTGAGGAAATTGTTCGCAAGCAAGGAAGACAGGAAGAATCAAGGAATTGGTTTTGAGCGAAGGTTCAACGCCGAGGGTGTTGAATGGGAAGAAGGTCAATATCCCACTCCAAAGTTTGTTTCTCAAAAGGAGAAGTATGATCCTACTTCTTCCAATGTGGAACAAGCTCAAGATGACCTTCCACCACAAGACCACAAGCTAAAAGGCAAGGACAAGCTTCAAGAGGAGATTGATGCATTCATTGAAGCACCCAAGGTCATGGTCAAGTGGGTTCCCAAGGCAACTTCAAGTTCTACTTCGACAAGCTCAACTACTACCCCAAGGATTCCCATCAAGATGATGTGGATCCCGAAGAGGAAGAACTAGAGAGTTCTCGAGGGTGACTCCGCCAACATACTTCACTCACATTCA
Organism: Aegilops speltoides; assembly: GCA_021437245.1. Lineage (NCBI taxonomy): Eukaryota > Viridiplantae > Streptophyta > Magnoliopsida > Poales > Poaceae > Aegilops > Aegilops speltoides. Next base: position 86,762,423 of record CM038142.1, read on the forward strand.
TTTTGGCAAAGAACTTGTGCACTCAACTTCCACATCTTGCACTAGTTCATGGAGTCACAAACCCTCATGTTGGTAAGTCAAGGGACAAGGTAATCATTGCTTTCATGGACATCATCTATTGTGTACTTCAATCTATGTCCATGGATATCTTCGTTTGTTCCTTGTGGGACTAACCCATGTAGGTATTGAAAGTGCCCGAATCCAAAGGATTGCTCCCAACTCTTGATGATCTTCATCAACATTGAGCATCCACATCTTCAACATCTACATGAAGTCTTCAACGACAACCCAAGGTTAGTTTGACCCTTTAAAAGGGGTCCTCACATCAAGGGGGAGCTTTGCTCTAAAGAATTGAGCTAAAGCATCTTCTAATGATGTGAACACATTAATGCTTTATGTAAAAGTGGTAACCCCACTTGTGCTTAAACGATGAGTATGACCTATGATCAAATGTTCTCATTTGACTCCTAAGTCAATATACTCATATATAGATGACTTAGTCATCGCCAAATTGTGTGCTAGTTGCTAGAGTTTTGTTTGTGCATGTTTGACACATATTTCATTTGCTATCTTATTGTGTGAGCATGTTGGATGCATGATTTGATCCATTCGAGGACATCCATTTGTTGCTTTGGTCTTTTGGATTATTCTTTTTGACCAAATGGATGGACAAGAATGCCTAAGTTCCTCCCCTAGCTATCTATGCTTTCTTGTCTCAAACTCTATTCATGCTTATATCACAAACTTTGAACAAGACTTTTTCGGACAGACCGAGTGAGGAGCACTCGAGCCACCGATCCGTAAAAGCCTAAATTCCAAAACCTTCTAAGTACTTTCGATCAAACCAATATACTCAAATCGGACAGATCAAATCACTTGGATTGATCTAGGTTTTCACCTCGGTGAAACCGAAGTTGCAAATCTCGGCGTGACCGATATGTGTAGCTCGCTTGCGATTAACCATCTCGGTGCCACCGAAGTTTTCAACTCGGTCCCACCGACACCGAAGGGTATATATACCCGAGGGCAGCGCTGATTATTCCTTCAAAACGCCTCGCCCCAAACCCTTCGCTGCCGTCGCCGTGGTCTCCGGATCGTCTCCGCCGTCGCGCAGGCGCCGCTGGGTCTCCATCGCCGTCAACGGTCAATCTCATCGCGTTGTTGCCAGAGTGAAACTTCACCAAGTTGGGTGAGTTTCATCCTCTCGTGCTTCAACCTCGATTCAATGCACGATAGGTTTAGCCTAGTTTCTTGCCATGTTTGAAATCTTCCTATCCAGCAGATTAGATCTTAGAACAAAATTCGAGTAAAAATTTTAGGGTTAGGTTTCACGAACACATCTCGGTGTGACCGATTCTACATTCTCGGATCGACCGATTTGGCCTCTGGCCATTACCGCACTTTTCGGTTAAACCGAGTTGTGCAAATCGGTAAGACCGAAATGAGGACTCAGTGAAACCCTAGTACTCTCGGCTAGACCGAAACCCATTTCGGTCCAACCGAAAGTGGTGTGAATGGTCTGTTTAGACACTTCGGATTCACCGAATTTTAGACTCGGTCAGACCGACATGCATTCTGTGAAAACCTAAAACTGAAGTTTGAACTCATTTATTTTGCAAAATCCTCTGCAGTTTGTGATAACTCTTCTATTCTGCCTATACCTATTCTATTCACAGGTTGTCAGTCATGTCTGATGCAAGTGACAGCCAGAACAGGTCTGAATCACCAGTTGAGATTCCAGAGGCAGTGACAAGTCCTGAAGCAAGCAGTTTTTCTGATGATGGAGAGAGAAGCACCCCAAGTGGTTTGCCTGCTGCTGCCATCAGGGCCAGGAAGAAGAGAAACTCTGATGAGGAGGATTCTGACTTTGTTGCTGAGGAGGAGATTACTTCCAAGCCTAAAAGGAAAGTGGTTGCCAAAGGCTATCAAGGGCAACAGTCAAAGAAAGGCACCAGCAAAGAGAAGAAATCCACAGTTGCAAAGAAGCTGAGCATGGAAGAAGAAACCTCCAGCAAGATCAAGAAAACTTCCAAGAGGAAGAGGCTAGTTCATGATGAAGCTAATGATGATTCTGATGAGGAAGCACCTCAGCCTCCTCAGAAGCAAAAGTTGATGGGAGATGCCATCAGGGCAGGAGCACCCACTAAATCTAAGCCATCAGCTCCAGCAAAGGCAGCCCAAGCCAAACCTGCTGCCAAGCCAAAGAAAACAGTGAGAAATATTCCTGCTTCAGAGAAGAAGAAGGACAATGTGCCACCGCTGAATCGATGAAGAGGCACATGTATTCTCAAGCTCAGACGAAACTTCCAGTTCATAATGATGCTCATCCTCGAGCTGAAAATATGAAGGAAAGGAAGGACAAAGGTCTCGTGCTATGGAGGCAAGTTGATCCATATGCCACCAGGAGAAGGACAGCTGTTGACTCAAGGTTCCACACCGAGAGCAACAAGATTTCTATGAGGCAGTGCTCATGGACAAGAAACCAATTGTTCTTGACACGGTATGTTGATTTGGGAATACATCGACAGTGAAGAGCACAGAGACTACTTCCCACATGTGCATGAGAGCTTCACTGCATGTGGAATTGCTGAGTTTGTTGGTCAGAAGCTGACAGCTTGGAATGATGAGATGATCATGCAGTTCTATGCCACAGCACATTTCTATCCAGATGGCAGAATTGTGTGGATGACAGAAGGCCAGAGATTCCATTCAACTGTTGAAGAATGGAGAGCGTTGCTGAATGCACCAGTATCAAGAGATGATGATGTAGATGTCTATGGCATTCCAAAGAAAAATCACGAGTCGATGAAGAACATGTACAATGAGGTACCAGACAAGGATGTTGAGATATGGAAGCTTGGATCAGTTTATCATCTTCAGGCAGGTCTCCCAACCACTAACACCATTCTGAGGCATACTTTGATGCCCAAGTCAGGAGACCATCGCATGATAAGAGGCTACTCTATCAACATGCTGCATATTCGGATCGAAGACACCTTTTAAGGTGATGGACACGATAGTAGAGACTATCAAGAGGACAATGAAGCAGACACTGAAGAGGTCATGTGGGTTTGCCCCGCACATTCAGATGCTCATCAATGCCAAGTTTGGCACGGGCACCTACCTGTTGGATAGACCCCACTTGCCATTGCAGCCTGAACATGAAGATAACGAAGTTGTGATGACTGAGGATGCTCCCACATCTGTCGAAGGACACGCTAAGACTGAAGCTGCCAAACAAGCTAAAGCTGAGAAGGAAGTAGCAGCAGCAGCAGCAAAGCCCAAGAGCGTTGGAGAACAACTTCTTGAAGCCACTCAGAGAATTGAACTACGCCTGGCCAGCATAGTGCAGTCTCAGGAGAGTCTTGAGAGGATAGTTGAAGATAAGTTCCATGCTCTGGATGTCAAGTCGATCAAGTGCGTGTCACCGTCAACAAGCTTGAGGCGACATTGAGGAAGCCAAGAGGAGAAGGCAGAGCTCATGAAGGAGATGGAAGATGATCTAGTCCAGGATGACTATGAGCAGCCTGCTGCAGTGCCCACAAAGCCCAGATCAGCTGCTATTCCAAAGGATGACCCTGTGGCTACAAACATCAAGCACCTCCTACAGCTCCATCAGTTCCTGCTCCAGCTTCAGTGTCTACTCCTCCAGCTCCACAGACTTCAGCAGAAGCCTTTGCAGATGCAGCTATCTCCACTCCATCGACGCAGACAGGAGCCGCCAGCAGAGTCCATAGTGACGCTTAGCTCTATACCTTTCGAACTTTTTGGTAACTTGTTGCCAAAGGGGGAGAAATTGTATAGATCATAGGACTTCGAGAGAGAGAGAGTGCTCATTTTTGCTCTTTCGTTTGCGGTTTTTCTTGAGATACTTTTGAGCTTTCCGAGACATTTCATGTGTTTGATACTACGTTTGCTCTATCCTTGATGAGTGCTTGATCATACTATGCTTAATGTGTGCTTAATGCTTATCATATTCTATCCATATCTTGTATGATCATTTACTCATGTCTTGGTGATTGGGTGCATGCTATTCATTCTTATCATTTTGTGTGCTCCACCAAGATGTATGTGACATGGAAGAGTGACCCATGATCCTAATCGATTGTGCATTTGCATTCAAACGCAAATCTTAAATAATGCACAAATTTAGGGGGAGCTCTTGCTTATCACATACTTCTCAAAGCGACGATGTTATTCATTGATTATATCATTTGTCGAAGCTTTGATCTATATGTTGTCATCAATTACCAAAAAGGGGGAGAATGAAAGTGCAACTAATCCCCGGGTGGTTTTGGTAATTAATAACAACATATATATCATTGAACTAATAGTTTCTTGAGAATCATTTCAGAAAGTTCAGTGATATGGGTATGGCAATGACTGATGATGTGGACCCCTCAAAATGCTAAGGAAAACATTGGCAAAAGCTCAAGACTCTATTTTTGGTTTAGTGATCCAAGATCACATTGAGTCCATAGGAAAGCCAATACTATTAAAAGGGGATGAGGTTATGATGATGATCTGGTTGCTCAAAGTGCTTAATGATTTATCTCTCAAACTATCAGCAATCTTTCATTCCAACATAAACTCATAAGTAATCTCGGTCCCACCGATTCCATAAACTCAGTCACACCGAGATGAACCACCTCAGCCATATAGCCAAACCCTAGTAATTTCGGATTTTCCGATTCCAAACTCGGTCATACCGAAATTGGTGTTGCCAACCTTCTGTAACCTTCTGTACTCAAATCGGTGTCACCGAGATGAGAAAGTCGGTCCCACCGAGATTGGCAAACCCTAGACTTTGGAAGAATCGGACTAACCGAGATTGTATTTTCGGTCCCACCGAAAATCCCAACGTTCACAAGATTTGAACTTTCGGTCTCACCGAGTTGTCAACTCGGTCCGACCGAGATTGGTCAAATGTGTGTAACGGTTGGATTTTGTGTGGAGGCTATAAATACCCTCCACCTCCTCTTCATTCGTGGAGAGAGCCATCGAAAGAACTACCACTCCTACCTTACATTTACGAGAAGAAAACTACCTACCCTTGTGTTGAGATCAAGTTGCTCCACTCCCACCATATGAAACTTGATTTCTAGCCTTCCCAAGTTGCTTTCCACTCAATCCCTTCCTCCACCACAGCCAAATCAGTGAGGAGAGTTGAGTGTTGGGGAGATTATCATTTGAAGCACAAGAGCAAGGAGTTCATCATCACCAACACCATCTATTACCTTTTGGAGGTGGTGCCTCCTAGATTGGTTAGGTGTCGCTTGGGAGCCTCCGTCAAGATGTGGAGTTGAACCAAGAAGTTTGTAAGGGCAAGGAGATCGCCTACTTCGTGAAGATCTACCCCGAGTAAGGCTAGTCCTCCGTGGGCGTAAGCCATGATGGCATAGACAAGGTTGCTTCTTCGTGGACCCTTCGTGGGTGGAGCCCTCCGTGGACTCTCGCAGCCGTTACCCTCCGTGGGTTGAAGTCTCCATCAACGTGGATTGACGATAGCACCACCTATCGGAACCACGAGAAAAATCTCCGTGTCTCCAACTTGCGTTTGCTCTTCTCCACCTCTTATTTACTACATGTGCAATTTACTTTCCGCTGCCACTACTCTAGAATTGCATGTGTAGGGTGATACTTGACTTGCTCATCATTGTGAACTTGCTAAAAACTTGTCCTAATCAAAGGCTAAACCTTTAAGTTGTCAAGTAGTCTAATCACCCCCCCTCTAGACATACTTCCGCTCCTACAGACACGCGTCAGCGCCGCAGAAGAAAGGGCGCGCGCCTCAGCCTCAGCCGCGGGGCCAAGGCCGAGGGTGACATCTTCGAGGGCATGGACCAGGAAGGGAAGCAGCTTGGCGGGACCCTCCTCAGCGCCAGCCAGCGGGATTTCTAGGCCGCTGTCATAGAGCCACTTCATTAGGGTGCGAGCCTTCACATGAAGGCCACACGGTCCTCGGCCAGGACCCGCGCCTTGCCATCCAGCTCGATCTTCTTCGCCTCCAACACCTACTCCAGCACATCCAGGCGGCCTTGGCGTTCGTCAAGCTTGGCATCCCGGTCCTTGGCGGCAGCCTCGCGAGCCTTCATGTCTTCCTCCTTCTCCTGGCGGACACGGGCCTCCTTGACAAGCTGGTCGTGTAGGCCTTGCAGTTCGCTCTCCAGCACCTTTTGGCGGCCCTAGACATCCGCAACCTCACCCAAGGTGGCGTCGCGAGTGGCCTTCACCTCGAGGACAGCCTGCTTCTCCTTGTCGCAGCTTGTCATGGCATGCGCCAGCGCCGCTCGGACTGAAGCATCGGAGCGCACCCAGCCAGAGACCTACTCCAGACGCCCGGCCACCAAGCGAGGGTCGGCGCCCAGAAGATCTTTCCGCAGCCGGTCCAGCTCAGCAGCAGCACGATCCAGAACAGTAGGAGGAGCCGGAGAGATAGCGGGTGGCGGAGTAGGAGGCGAAGACGGCAGCGTGATCACAGCACCAGGGGTCAGGACCCTCTGCGCCCCTATGACAGCGGCAGTGGCGTCAAGCACAGACGCCTCGGGAGTTGCCTGGGGCATGGGGGCTGAGCTCGCTCCAGCTAGCCCCGCCAGGCCTCGCAAGGATGACCGAGCAGGAGAGGCCCGTGTCTTGTCGTCCCCTTCTCCCGCGGATGGGGGTGCTGCCTCAGACGAGGCCTCAGGAGCCCCCTTCAGCTTCTTCGCCGCAGGCACCGGCCTAGCCATGAAATATGGACGTCAAGCCTCAACAACAAAGCAGGAAGCAAAACGAGAGTAGAGCACTTACTCGTCATCGCTCGCGGGCTCAAGCAACCTCCGGCCGAACTTGAAGCCCGAGAGCCGGATGCTGGGATCAACCTCAAGAGGCTCGGGATCAGGAGGCGTGTCTGCGGATCGCCTCGGAGTCGGAGCGGACCCATGGGAACCAGCCCCCGTCCTGTCCTTCTTCGGAATCAGGGGAGAGCTCTCGCCACCCCACTTGTCGCCGTCATCATCATCATTCGGCATGAGGCAAAGAGTGCGGGACCTACGCCGAGGGAGGGGCGTCCTCGACTCCCTGTCGGTCGCCTCCGAATCGGGCTCCTCGTCCTCCTCCTCTTCCTCATCTTCCTCCTCTCCACTAGAGTCGCTGGAGGATACATTCACCGTCACCAGGGCTGCCATGGCCTCAGGAACCTCCGAGGGCACAGGTCTGCCCTCGTTGAAAGCGGACATGGAGTTCACCACCTGCTCCCAATCATCTCGAAGGAACAAGGGCACGGGAGCATTCTCTAACCTCGCCACGCTCCCCCCAACCAAGGATTGTAGGACTGCGGCCAGATCCTCGTCGGCGAGGGCTTCGGGGTTTGAGCGAAGGGCGGCATCGGCCCTCCCAAGCTTCCATAGCGGAAGCGGCTGTTCCCTATGCTCCAGGAACTCCCTCAGGAGCGACGCCCCGGTTAGTTTCGCTGTTGCCATGTTGTCCGGCCACAGTTCCACGTCCATCTTCTCCAGCACCGGCCTCGCGCGGGGATCGATGAGCTCCGCACGGGACCAATCGTCAGCAGACTTGGGCTGCCCCATGGGCAAAATCAGCTGGGAGTGGGCGCGCCCAGCATCCCCCATGACCCACTTGCTCCAGAAGCCCTCAATCCTCTTCCTGGGCTTCGATATGGCGTTAGAGTTGTCGTGCGCGATAAAGCTTGCGCACGCGGTAATGGAGCCACGGGAGACCCAAAGGTAGAAGTAATGACGCAGCAAGGCCACCGAAGGCCTCACCCCAACATGAGCCTCACAGTAGTAGGCGAAAATCGACAGGAGAAGAACGGAGTTGGGATGGAGGTGCAGGGCTTGCAGATTGTAATGGTTAAGGACGAAAAGGAAGAACTCGGAAATAGGGTGCACCAGACGCGATGGCGCTCACGAAGAGCGGGTAGAAGGTGCTCCCTCTGCTCTCAGGAAGGGCGGTGCCGGCCTTGAGCGCGGCCGCCCCGTCGTGGCCTTGTGTCGCCATCATCTGGTGCGTCCGAGCAAGACTCTTCTCCGACACATTCGGAAGATCCAAAGCGGGCGAGTACCATGCTCCGGCTGGGGTCTGGCGAGGCGCCATGCCTTGCTAGGATGCAGAGTTGGAGTAGATCTGGGGATTTTGGAAGAAAGAAGCACAGGAGCAAGAAAGGAGATCTGGGCAGTGAAGAAGAAGGCAAAGAAGGTAAGCCTGGACAGGTACCGCTCCCTTATCAGCTTATGCAGTTGCCGAGGCGTCGTGGGGGAGCAGGACGCCCACATCCAATCAACTGCCACGTGGCGCCCAAGGCCGCAGGCTATTGGGGCCCGCGGCGCTTCACACTTGCCTCTTCGCTTCTTTGCTAAGCCAAGGCCAAGCGCGCCTTGGGCCCGGGGGATACTGTCGGCGTTCTGGGAACGGGGGTACCTAGACTTGCCTGCCTGCGGCCTGCGGCGTGGCTCAAGGAGTGGCCCAGTGCGGCCCATCTTCATCAACGCATGCTCAAGACCCTCGCGAGGGGCCAAGCCTCGCAGGGCGGACGACAGGAGGCTTCCTCAGGCACGGCCTCATCAGGCTAGCTCGCGAGGAGGCGGAGAGATCAAGGCGGGGTACCTCACGAGGTGCCCGTGACGCAAGCCATGACGACTAAGGCGTAGGTGGGCGCCAGGCGGGCGCCGGCCCGCGCAGAGTCCCCTTCGGTGCGAAGGGGGCAAGCGGAGGCAAGGGTATCAAGCAAAGGCAACCATTTCGGTGCAACAAGACCAAGACCAGCAGGACGGCAGAACGGAGGTCATCGTGGAGCCCAAGCCAGCGTCATCGTCAGGGCCTTTGGCAGGCGAGGACCAACTTTAGTCAGGATAAGTGTACTAGATGTTCCCCTTCGAAATGGCCAATTGTTGGCGCCCTTCCCACTCAATATTTGGGAAGAGGCCTGGGGCCTTCTCCTATAAATAGGACTAGCCACCCACAGGGTAAGGCATCTAGGGGAGAGAGATCGAGATCAGATTGGATCCATACCCAAGACAGAGAGGGAGAGAGGCGACTGAACTCCCATAGCAGTTCATCATCTCAACCAAGAACAGACCCTCACGAGGCTGTTCTTCCTTTGTACTGTTCCTCATCAGCCCCAAAGGCAATCCACACACCACAAACTGGAGTAGGGTATTACACCACAATGGTGGCCTGAACCACTATAAATCTTGTGTCCCTTGTGTTGTTCTTCGTGTAGTTTAGATCCTAGCGAGGCGGTGAAACATGGGTAGGCTGGAGGTGTGATTTCCGCGCGCACCCCAGTGTTCAAACCTCAAGGTTCTGCCGGAACCCGAAATCCGACAGGAGGAACTCCTTCATCACCTTGGGCGTCGTCACGTTGAGCGCCCTCAAGGTCTCGAAGCGGCGCCAGACGAAGATGAGCGGGGGGGCTCACAAGCGCCTCATGACCTGTCAGGACCCCGACTCAATGCCACATCGATCTAGCATGTATCACTTTGCGGCCTCACGCACGGTATTCCCACGGGTGTCGTCTTACCTTTGCCCGGGACCGTTTGCGCCTTTTGGCACACGTATATGATAATGTCGCTAGCATCCATATGATAAGGAGCCCGGGCTGACATGGCTAGTCGTAAATCCAAAGTGGCACAAACTTACAGGGATAGGCATCCATGACCCAAACATCAAACATGTCGGTCATCACGAAAGTGAATCCGGGCTGTAGCTTCGGGCTAGCAGACTCGTGAACCGGGCTGTAGCGGGCTAACAGGACTCGGTATTCATCGCGTGACATTTCCCGAAGGGATGACACGAGAACGAAGAAGGACACATGCCGGCCAGCCTAAGTGTTCCGGAGCAGTAGCAAGCTACCATGGCTCGGTGGAAACACTGGGAGACATTTCCCGGTAAGAGAGGCTACTAAGGATAAACAACTAGATAGTCAGATCCGACACATACCAAGCATTTCAATAACATACACACAATACGCTCGATATGTGCAAATACAACATGGCATCACAACATGACTCTACGACTCAAGTATTTATTCATTAGGCTCCGAGGAGCGAGATATTACAAACATGGGTCACATGACCCAACATTCAGAGCATACAAGTCAAAGCACAAGCGGAAGCTAACATGTCCGAGTACAGACATCTACAAATGAAAAAGGCTTAGAAGCCCGACTGTCTACGAGATCTGCCGAGGGCACAAGATCGTAGCTGAGGTATCAAGCTAAGCGTCAAGTCCACGCTGAACTAATAGCGAGACTGAGTCTCTCTGCAAAAACATAAAATAGGCAAACGTGAGTACAAATGTACCCAGCAAGACTTACATCAGATCTAACTACATATGCATCATTGTCAACAAAAGGGATGGTGGGGTTTAACTGCAGCAAGCTAGCTTTGACTCGGTGGCTATCCTAAACTACGACTGCAAGTAACTCTTTTGAGGTGGCGCACACGAGTCCACATATTCACCATATCAATACTCCACTATGGATCCGCTCCCATCTCCCTACAAGAACGCCATCCATAGCACTCACGCTTATCTTGCGTATTTTAGAGTATCCACTTTCACTTGTCTATGAACTATGCAAGGGGTCCAAGTTTCCATATCCGAGGAATCCGGCTATTCGAATAGATAATGATAACCCTGCAGGGGTGTACTTCTTCACACACGCTCTCGCCACTTATCGCCCTGTACACGTCATGTACCTCGGCAACCTTCAAGCGGAAGCCAGGCGAGGGAGTCGGCCACGACCTACCTAAACACTCAAGTCTCTCGTCCAGGTTTATCGCCTATTCGGGTTCCATCCGCAAGGAGATCCGGCCGGGGTGTCGCTCACGGCCCCAAACGATGTGAGCAGGGTTCCCAAGCCCACCTCGACGGGTGGATGTACGCTTGGTACACCGTGCCACGGTGCCTAGTCTGTCCCAAGCCCACCTGTACCGGGTGCCACTTGGTAGACTACTAACACTACCTACAAACACCAGAAACTAGTTGCAACTCCTGGACAGAGAACAAGGGTGATTAAGAAGCCGAGAGGGGTCGAGTTACCGGAACCCAATGTGTGGTAGTAGCTGATCATGGATGACAAACACAGAACTCAGTTCCTGAGGACGGCTGCAATGAGACAACCCACCATGTACTCCTACATGGCCTCTCACCACTACCTTTACCAAATCGTGTTCACGCACTTAGCTCACACACAGTAGGACATGTTCACACACCTCCATTTCATTCCCGATGAATCAGACCTGACTCAACTCTAAGCAATAGCAGGCATGACAAACAAGCATGAATGAGTAGGCACATCAGGGCTCAAACAACTCCTACTCATGCTAGTGGGTTTCATCTATTTACTGTGGTAATGACAGATCATGCAGAGGATAAAGGGGTTCAGCTACCGCAACAAGTAACAGTTGAATCGTTGTTGTCCTAATGCAGTAAAAGAGAGCAGGAGCGAGAGAGTGGAATTGTATCGGAATGAACAAGGGGGTTTTGCTTGCCTGGCACTTCTGAAGATAATATAGCTCGTCATCGGTGTCATCGTTCTCATCATCGAAACCACGTCTATCGAGAGGGGTCACACACCGGCAACTAAGAAAGAACACAATCAATGCAATGCTACAATATGATGCATGATCATGACATGGCAATATGCTGTGATTTGAGCTAATGCATCTAGAGACCAGATTAAATGAAGTTGGTTTGAACCCTAAGTTCAAATTCAAACTCCATATGTTATTATTCAAATGCCTTTATTTGATTTGTCCTAATCAGTAGTCAAAAGTTGTTCTAACATGCATGAAAATGGTACAGATTGATAGGTTGTATTTTTCTGATCATTTTTCATATATAATTTGTTTGATTTGGAGTTACGGTTGAATTTATATGAATTTTAGAAGTTTGTACTATTTTCTGGAATTTCCTGTATAAAAATAAATCCAGAAAATAAGTTACTGCATCAGCATGACATAGGTATGAGGTCAGCAGGTCAATTGGGTCGCCCAGAGTCAAACCTGACGTGTGGGGGCCACACGTCAGTGACACAGGGCTGGTTTGGGTGCTTGACAGGTGGGACCGGTCAACGCTGACTTGTCCAAAGTCAATGCTGACACGTGGGGTCCGCAAAATTAGCACTAATCTAAACAGAAATTAAGCTAATTAATTTTGGCACCGGGGCCCACATGGCAGTGGCACCAGGGGGTGATTACCGGGGTGTTTAGGTGAAGGAAATATGCCCTAGAGGCAATAATAAAGTTATTATTTATTTCCTCATATCATGATAAATGTTTATTATTCATGCTAGAATTTTATTAACCGGAAACATGATATATGTGTGAATACATAGACAAACATATAGTCACTAGTATGCCTCTACTTGACTAGCTCATTAATCAAAGATGGTTATGTTTCCTAACCATAGACATGTGTTGTCATTTGTTTAATGAGATCACATCATTAGGAGAATGATCTGATTGACATGACCCATCCCGTTAGCTTAGCACTTGATCGTTTAGTATTCTGCTATTGCTTCCTTCATGACTTATACATGTTCCTGTAACTATTAGGATTGTGTAACTCCGTTTACGGAAGAACACTTTTGGTACTACCAAACGTCACAACGTAATCGGGTGATTATAAAGGAGTACTACGTGTGTTTAGAAGGTACATGTTGAGTTAGCATAATTGAGATTAGGTTTTGTCACTCCGATTGTCGGAGAGGTATCTCTGGGCCCTCTCGGTAATACTCATCACCCAAGCCTTGCAAGCATGTAACTAATGAGTTAGTTATGAGATGACGACACGGAACAAGTAAAGAGACTTGCCGTGCGAGATTGAACTAGGTATTGGATACCGACGATCAAATCTCGGGCAAGTAACATACCGATGACAAAGGGAATAACGTATGTTGTTATGCGGTTTGACCGATAAAGATCTTCGTAGAATATGTAGGAACCAATATGGGCATCCAGGTCCCGCTATTGGTTATTGACCGAAGACGTGTCTCGGTCATGTCTACATTGTTCTCGAACCGTAGGGTCCGCACGCTTAAGGTTTCGATGATGGTTATATTATGAGTTTATGTATTTTGATGTACGAAGTTTGTTCGAGTCCGGATGTGATCACGGACATGACGAGGAGTCTCGAAATGGTCGAGACATAAAGATTGATATATTGGACGGATATATTTGGACACCGGAAAGGTTCCGGAGAAGTTTGAGCTAGGGAGGTTACTGGAACCCCGGGAGGTATATGGGCCTTATTGGGCCCATATAGGAAGAAGGGAGAAGGAACAAGGGAGGGGGGCGTGCCCCCCAGCCCAATCCGAATTGGGGAGGGGGCCGCCCCCCCTTTCCTTTCTCCTTCCCCCTCTTCCTATTACTACTACTAGTACTTATTCCTAATACTAGTACTCTTTCCTTCCCCCTTCAAATAAGATAAGGAAAAGGGGGGGAAACCTACTTGGAGTAGGTTTCCCCCTCCTCTATGGCGCGCCCCCCTTGGGCCGGCCTCCTCCTCCCTCCCTCCTTTATATACGGGGGTAGGGGGCACCCTAGAACACACAAGTTGATCATTGATCGTTCCTTAGCCGTGTGCGGTGCCCCCCTCCACGATATTACACCTCGGTGATATTGTAGCGGTGCTTAGGCGAAGCCCTGTGACAGGAGAACATCAAGATCGTCACCACACCGTCGTGCTGACGGAACTCCCCCTCGGAGCCTCTACTGGATTGGAGAACGAGGGTGCGTCATCGAGCTGTACGTGTGTCAAGAACTCGGAGGTGCCGGAGTAACGGTGCCTCGATCGGTTGAACCGGGAAGACATACGACTACTTCCACTACGCTGTGTCAATGCTTCCGCTTCGGTCTACGAGGGTACGTAGACAACACTCTCCCCTCGTTGCTATGTCATCACCATGATCTTGCGTGTGCGTAGGAAATTTTTTGAAATTACTACGTTCCCCAACAGTGGCATCCGAGCCTAGGTTTTATGGTTTGATGTTATATGCACGAGTAGAACACAAGTGAGTTGTGGACGATATAAGTCATACTGCCTACCAGCATGTCATACTTTGGTTCAGCGGTATTGTTGGATGAAGCAGCCCGGACCGACATTATGCATACGCTTACGCGAGACTGGTTTTACCGCCGTGCTTTGCACATGGTGACTAGCGGTGTCTGTTTCTCCAACTTTAGTTGAACTGAGTGTGGCTACGCCCGGTCCTTGTGAAGGTTAAACGGAGTCTATTTGACAAACTATCGTTGTGGTTTTGATGCGAGGTGAGATTGGTTCTTGCTTAAGCCCGTAGCAGCCACGTAAAATTTGCAACAACAAAGTAGAGGACGTCTAACTTGTTTTTGCAGGGCATGTTGTGATGTGATATGGCCAAGATGTGATGCTATATTTTATTGTATGAGATGATCATGTTTTGTAACCGAAGTTATCGGCAATCTGGCAGGAGCCATATGGTTGTCGCTTTATTGTATGAAATGCAACGCATACTGTAATTGCTTTACTTTATCACTAAGCGGTAGCGATAGTCGAGAAGCAATAGATGGCGAAGCGACAACGATGCTACGATGGAGATCAAGGTGTCGCGCCGGTGACGATGGTGATCACGGCGGTGCTTCAAGATGGAGATCACAAGCACAAGATGATGATGGCCATATCATATCACTTATATTGATTGCATGTGATGTTTATCCTTTATGCATCTTATCTTGCTTTGATTGACGGTAGCATTTTAAGATGATCTCTCACTAATTATCAAGAAGTGTTCTCCCGAGTATGCACCGTTGCGAAAGTTCTTCGTCTTTGAGACACCACGTGATGATCGGGTGTGATAGGCTCTACGTTCAAATACAACGGGTGCAAAACAGTTGCACACGCGGAATACTCGAGTTATACTTGACGAGCCTAGCATATCTGAGATATGGCCTCGGAACACGGAGACCGAAAGGTCGGCGTGAATCATATAGTAGATATGATCAACATAGAGATGTTCACCATTGAAACTACTCCATCTCACGTGATGATCGGACATGGTTTAGTTGATTTGGATCACGTGATCACTTAGATGACTAGAGAGATGTCTGTCTAAGTGGGAGTTCTTAAGTAATATGATTAATTGAACTTAAATTTATCATGAACTTAGTACCGATAGTATTTTGCTTGTCTATGTTTGTTTGTAGATAGATGGCTCGTCTTTGTTGTTCCATTGAATTTTAATGCGTTCCTTGAGAAAGCAAAGTTGAAAGATGATGGTAGCAATTACATGGATCGGGTCCGTAACTCGAGGATTATCCTCATTGCTGCTGTAAGAGTTACGCCCTGGAAGCACCGCTGGGTGCCAGGCTCTGCTGATGTAACCGACGGCGTTAAGAACGTCTGGCGAGCAAAGTTGATGACTACTCTATAGTTCGATGTACCATGCTTTACGGCTTAGAACCGGGTCTTCAACGACGTTTTGAGCGTCATGGAGCATATGAGATGTTCCAGAGTTGAAGTTAATATTTCAAGCAAATGCCCGGATTGAGAGATATGAAGTCTCCAATAAGTTCTACAGCTGCAAGATGGAGGAGAACAGTTCTGTCGGTGAGCATATACTCAAAATGTGCGGGTATAATAATCACTTGATTCAAGCGGGAGTTAATCTTCCGGATGATAGCGTCATTGATGAATTCTCCAATCACGCCACCAAGCTACAAGAGCTTTGTGATGAACTATAATATGCAAGGGATGAACAAGACTATTCCCGAGCTCTTCGCAATCTTTGAAAGCAGCGGAGGTAGAAATCAAAAGGAGCATCAAGTGTTGATGGTCAACAAGACCACCGGTTTCAAGAAAAGGGCCAAAGGGAAGAAGAAGGAACTTCAAAAGAACAGCAAACAAGTTGCTGCTCAAGAAAAGAAACCCAAGTCTGGACCTAAGCCTGAAACTGAGTGCTTCTACTGCAAGCAGACTAGACACTAGAAGCGGAACTGCCCCAAGTATTTGGCGGATAAGAAGGATGGCAAAGTGAACAAAGGTATATGTGATATACATGTTATTGATGTGTACCTTACTAATGCTCGTAGTAGCACCTGGTATTTGATCTTGGTTACATTGCTAACATTTGCAACTCGAAGCAGGACTACGGACTAAGCGAAGATTAGCTAAGGACGAGGTGACGATCTTGCGTGGGAAATGGTTCCAAAGTCGATGTGATCGCGATCGGCACGCTACCTCTACATCTACCATCGGGATTAGTTTTAGACCTGAATAATTGTTATTTGGTGCCGCGTTGAGCATGAACATTATATCTGGATCTTGTTTGATGCGAGACGGTTATTCATTTAAATCGAGAGAATAATGGTTGTTCTATTTATATGAGTAATATCATTTATGGTCATGAACCCTTGAAGAGTGGTCTATTTTATTGAATCTCGATAGTAGTGATACACATATTCACAATGTTGAAGCCAAAAGATGCAGAGTTGATAATGATAGTGCAACATATTTGTGGCTCGCCGTTTAGGTCATATTGGTGTAAAATGCATGAAGAAACTCCATCTCGATGGACTTCGGAATCACTTGATTATGAATCACTTGGTACTTATGAACCGTGCCTCATGGGCAAGATGACCAAAACACCGTTCTCCGGATCTATGGAGAGAGCAACAGATTTATTGGAAATCATACATTCAGATGTATGTGGCCCGATGAATGTTGAGGCTCGTGGCGGATATTGTTATTTTCTCACTTTCACAGATGATTTGAGCAGATATGGGTATATCTACTTGATGAAGCACAAGTCTGAAACATTTGAAAAGTTCAAAGAATTTCAGAGTGAAGTAGAAAATCATCGTAACAAGAAAATAAAGTTTCTACGATCTGATCGTGGAGGAGAATATTTGAGTTACGAGATTGGTTTACATTTGAAACAATGTGGAATAGTTTCGCAACTCACGCCACCTGGAACACCACAACGAAATGGTGTGTCCGAACGTCAGAATGTCGTACTTTACTTGATATGGTACGATCTATGATGTCTCTTACTGATTTACCGCTATCGTTTTGGGGTTATGCTTTAGAGACGGCCGCATTCACGTTAAATAGGGCACCATCAAAATCCGTTGAGACAACGCCTTATGAACTATGGTTTGGCAAGAAACCAAAGTTGTCGTTTCTCAAAGTTTGGGGCTGTGATGCTTATGTGAAGAAACTTCAACCAGATAAGCTCGAACCCAAATCGGAGAAATGTGTCTTCATAGGATACCCAAAGGAGACTATTGGGTACACCTTCTATCACAGATCTGAGGGCAAGATTTTCGTTGCTAAATTCGGATCCTTTCTAGAGAAGGAGTTTCTCTCGAAAGAAGTGAGTGGGAGGAAAGTAGAACTTGATGAGATAATCAGTATCTACTCCCTTATTGGAAAGTAGTTCATCACAAGAACCGGTTCTGTGACAACTACACCAATTAGTGAGGAAGCTAATGATATTGATCATGAAATTTCAGATCAAGTTTCTATCGAACCTCGTGGGTCTACCGAGTAAGATCCACACCAGAGTGGTACGGAAATCCTATTCGGAAGTCATGTTACTTGACCATGATGAACCTACGAACTATGAGGAAGCGATGATGAGCCCAGATTCCGCAAAATGGCTAGAGGCCATGAAATCTGAGATAGGATCCATGTATGAAAACAAAGTATGGACTTTGGTTGACTTGCCCGTTGATCGGCAAGCCATTGAGAATAAATGGATCTTTAAGAAGAAGACTGACGCTGATGGAAATGTTACTGTCTACAAAGCTCGACTTGTTGCGAAAGGTTTTCGACAAGTTCAAGGGGTTGACTACAATGAGACTTTCTCACCCGTAGAGATGCTTAAGTCTGTCCGAATCATGTTGGCTATTGCTGCATTTCATGATTATGAAATTTGGGAAATGGATGTCAAGACTGCATTCTTGAATGGATTTCTAGAAGAAGAGTTGTATATGATGCAGCCTGAAGGTTTTGTTGATCCAAAAGGTGCTGACAAAGTGTGCAAACTCCAGCTGCTCCATTTATGGACTGGTGCAAGCATCTCGGAGTTGGAATAAACGCTTTGACAGTGTGATCAAAGCATATGGTTTTATACAGACTTTTGGAGAAGCCTGTATTTACAAGAAAGTGAGTGGGAGCTCTATAGCATTTCTAGTTTTATATGTTGATGACATATTATTAATTGGAAATGATATAGAATTTCTGGATAGCATAAAGGGATACTTGAATAAAAGTTTTTCGATGAAAGACCTCGGTGAAGTTGCTTACATATTGGGCATCAAGATCTATAGAGATAGATCAAGACGCTTAATAGGACTTTCACAAAGCACATACCTTGACAAAATTTTGAAAAAGTTCAAAATGGATCAGGCAAAGAAAGGATTCTTGCCTATGCTACAAGGTGTGAAGTTGAGTCGAACTCAATGCCCGACCACAGCGGAAGATAGAGAGAAAATGAAAGATGTTCCCTATGCTTCAGCCATAGGCTCTATCATGTATGCAATGCTGTGTACCAGACCTGACGTATGCTTAGCAATAAGCTTGGCAGGTAGGTACCAAAGTAATCCAGGAGTGGATCACCGGACAGCGGTCAAGAACATCTGAAATACGAAAAGGACTAAGGATATGTTTCTTGTATATGGAGGTGACAAAGAGCTAGTCGTAAATGGTTACATCGATGCAAGCTTTGACACTGATCCGGACGATTCTAAATCGCAAACCGGATACGTGTTTATATTAAACAGTGGAGCTGTAAGTTGGTGCAGTTCAAAACAAAGCGTCGTGGCGGGATCTACATGTGAAGCGGAGTACATAGCTGCTTCAAGCGGCAAATGAAGGAGTCGGATGAAGGAGTTCATTTCCGATCTAGGTGTCATACCTAGTGCATCGGGACCAATGAAGATCTTTCGTGACAATATGGTGCAATTGCCTTGGCAAAGGAATCCAGATTTCACAAGAGGACCAAGCACATCAAGAGACGCTTCAATTCCATTCGGGACCAAGTCCAAGTGGGAGACATAGAGATTTGCAAGATACATACGGATCTGAATGTTGTAGACCCATTGACTAAGCCTCTCTCACGAGCAAAACATGATAAGCACCAAGACTGCATGGGTGTTAGAATCATTACTATGTAATCTAGATTATTGACTCTAGTGCAAGTGGGAGACTGAAGGAAATATGCCCTAGAGGCAATAATAAAGTTATTATTTATTTCCTCATATCATGATAAATGTTTATTATTCATGCTAGAATTGTATTAACCGGAAACATGATACATGTGTGAATACATAGACAAACATATAGTCACTAGTATGCCTCTACTTGACTAGCTCATTAATCAAAGATGGTTATGTTTCCTAACCATAGACATGTGTTGTCATTTGTTTAATGAGATCACATCATTAGGAGAATGATGTGATTGACATGACCCATCCGTTAGCTTAGCACTTGATCGCTTAGTATTCTCGCTATTGCTTCCTTCATGACTTATACATGTTCATGTAACTATGAGGATTGTGTAACTCCCGTTTACCGGAAGAACACTTTGGGTACTACCAAACGTCACAACGTAACTGGGTGATTATAAAGGAGTACTACAGGTGTTTCCGAAGGTACATGTTGAGTTAGCATAATTCGAGATTAGGTTTTGTCACTCCGATTGTCGGAGAGGTATCTCTGGGCCCTCTCGGTAATACTCATCACCCAAGCCTTGCAAGCATGTAACTAATGAGTTAGTTATGAGATGACGATTACGAACGAGTAAAGAGACTTGCGGTAACGAGATTGAACTAGGTATTGGATACCGACGATCAAATCTCGGGCAAGTAACATACCGATGACAAAGGAATAACGTATGTTGTTATGCGGTTTGACCGATAAAGATATTAAGTAGAATATGTAGGAACCAATATGGGAATCCAGGTCCCTATTGGTTATTGACCGTAGACGTGTCTCGGTCATGTCTACATTGTTCTCAAACCGTAGGGTCCGCACGCTTAAGGTTTCGGATGACGTTATATTATGAGTTTATGTATTTTGATGTACCGAAGTTTGTTCGGAGTCCTGGATGTGATCACGGACATGACGAGGAGTCTCGAAATGGTCGAGACATAAAGATTGATATATTGGACGGATATATTTGGACACCGGAAAGGTTCCGGAGAAGTTTGGAGCTACCGGAGGTTTACCGAACCCCGGGATGTATATGGGCCTTATTGGGCCCATATAGGAAGAAGGAGAAGGAACAAGGGAGGGGGGCGCGCCCCCCCAGCCCAATCCGAATTGGGGAGGGGGGTCGGCCCCCCCTTTCCTTTCTCCTTCCCCCTCTTCCTATTACTACTACTAGTACTTATTCCTAATACTAGTACTCTTTCCTTCCCCCTTCAAATAAGATAAGGAAAAGGGGGGGAAACCTACTTGGAAGTAGGTTTGCACCTCCTCTATGGCGCGCCCCCCTTGGGCCGGCCTCCTCCTCCCTCCCTCCTTTATATACGGGGGTAGGGGGGCACCCTAGAACACACAAGTTGATCATTGATCGTTCCTTAGCCGTGTGCGGTGCCCCCTCCACGATATTACACCTCGGTCATATTGTAGCAGTGCTTAGGCGAAGCCTGCGCGACAGAGAACATCAAGATCGTCACTGCGCCGTCAGGTCTTGTGGAACTCCCCTCGAGCCTCTCATTGGATTGGAGAACGAGGGTGCGTCATCGAGCTGTACGTGTGTCAAGAACTCGGAGGTGCCGGAGTAACGGTGCCTGGATCGGTTGAACCGGGAAGACGTACGACTACTTCCACTACGCTGTGTCAACACTTCCGCTTCGGTCTACGAGGGTACGTAGACAACACTCTCCCCTCGTTGCTATGTCATCACCATGATCTTGCGTGTGCGTAGGAAATTTTTTGAAATTACTACGTTCCCCAACATTAGGCCCTAATTAAGTGGCTACATCGGCACTCGCCGGGGTTCGGCCGGCGGTGACCACGACTCGCGGCGGAAGATCGCCGGAAACATTCTAGGGGCTGCGGTTTGTCGCTCGAGAAGCACCGGGCATGAGCTCTTGCACTCGCGCATCTAATGGACCAGGCGGGAGGTCACGGGGCAGCCGGAATCTCGCCGGCGACGACAAGCGCGGCGGCAGGAGTTCAGACATCGAGCGGGACGAGGCTACGGAGTGCTAGCGGCTGGCCAAAGGGGTTCTCTGGACTCCTGGGAGCTCCAGGAGCACAACCGTGCGGCGGGTTTGAGCGGAGGAGCTCGCGAGCGCAAGGCTCGTCAGCCATGGCGGCGGCCGGAGCTCGGGTGCACGGGGATGGCGGATAGAGAATGGGAACGGAGGGTGAGAGCATAGGGGAGGATCAGGAGCTCACAGGGGTGCTGAAAAGAAGCTCAGGGAGGCTGGGGTAGCAGGAACGGCGGCAAATCGAGGGTGAGGTTGCCGGCGGCCGAAGGTTGAAGATGAGCTCGAGGGCGATGCTGCAGGGCTTCTGGCGGGACGTGGCTCGTTGAGGGGGTCAAGGGCGACGTCGCGGAGCTCGTGGGCACAACAGAGGGGCGAGGGGGTAGCGGTGTCCGTGGTGGTGCGAACGGCGGCGGCGGTGGCGTTCGGTCGCACTTGGGGAAGGAGCTAGAGGGCGAGGGAGAGAACAGAGAGTGAGGGGAGAGGCAGAGGAGGTTGCGGGGCGTCTCCAGACGCGTCGGGGGCGCCTCGGTGGCAAGCAGGAGGTGGCCAGGGCGGCGTCGGCGCTCGCCACCGAGCTGCTTCGGGGCGAGGGGAGGAAGGCGACAGGAGGATGGCCTGGTGGGCTGGGCCGGCCACTTGGGCCGCCAGATGGCTTCACAGGTAAGCTCAGGTGGGTTTTCTCTCTCTCTCTCTTTCTAATTCTTTCTGTTTTTCTAATTTTTGCAACTGTGTTTGGCTTTATTAAAAATGCCAGATCATTTCTAAAAATCTTGAAACTGCTCAATGTCTCTGTTTGGAATATTTCCAACAGCAAACATTTCAGTTTGTGATTATTTGAGCATTTAAAATATTAATTAGAAATTAAATGCCCCAATGCAAATATCATATGATTTAATTCAAAAATCCAAAATAGCCTCCAAAAATATGAAACCATTTTTGGCAGAGGGTTTAGCCAGGACCAAAGATGGTGAACATTTATGAAGGGCATTTTGGGTTCATTGAAAAGTTTTAAGTTTGAACCTAGTTGAATTCATTTGATGCTAGGGTTTCAACATCCCCATTTCAAGTTTATTTGAAAAGTTAAACATGATGCACACATGAAGGGCTAGCCTACTGCATACCAGAACCAGGGATGTGACATGACCCCAGCCCGAGCTGGGAACAACAGGCGCGGTTGGGTGCGAGAGCAGGGGGCTGGGTACCCCAATGTCCACAGCCACCGCTCCCTGAACTTGGCCTCAGAGGGAGGAAGGCCGAAGTCGACCCCTGAAGCGGCCGTCTCTGGCATGGCGAGGAAGGTCATGCACCCTGAGCATTGAGTGGGGTCGCTTAGGCGCAAGGAGAAGAAGTGGCGCAACAGGGCAACGGAAGGAGGAATGCCCACCATTGCCTCGCAAACAAAAGCAAAGACAGCTAGGAGAGTAATGGACTCAGGTCCAAGGTGCATCATGTGGATCTGATAATGGGAGAGCACCTCATTGAAGAAAGCAAAGAAAGGGGGAACCAGACCCGCCCACAAGGCGTCGGCAAAGAACCGGACCTCTGTGACAACCCTATTAATATAAGCATGGGACGCATGCCAGGCCGTGGTCCGGCCACACTCGTTGAAGATGGTGGCAAGAGCAGAGCGGACCTTGCGCGGGACCTCGGGATTGAGTACGATTGACCGATCGACGGCGGGGGCCACCGCCGGAGGCGAGCGGGGCGAAGGCGCGGGCTTCTTCCCCTTTTCCTTCTTCATTGGCGCCATGGTGGTCGAAAAATGGGGAGAGATCGAGTTGGATTGGAGGCGGAGGTTGAGGCTTGAGGAAGGAGGAAGGGCTGGAATCGCACGGGCGGCGAAAGGGGAGTAGCTATGTGCAACCACGGGTCCGCCTAGCCGGGCGCATAATGAGGCATCATGGGGAAGCGGAGATGCCCACGTCCAATCAACCGCCACGCAGCACCCAAGGCCGCAGGCTGTTGGGGCCCGCGGCGCTTCGCACTTGCGCCTTTGCTTCTCTGCTAAGCCAAGTCCGGGCGCGCCTTGGGCCCGGGGGCTACTGTCAGCGTTCTGGGAATGGGGGTCCCCAGACTTGCCTGCCTGTGGTGTGCGGCGTGGCTCAAGTGGGGGCCCAATGCATCCCAGCTTCATCAGCTCAAGCTCAAGACCCTCACGAGGGGCCAAGCCTAACGGGACGGACGACAGGAAACTTCCTTAGGAGCAGCCTCCTCTGCCAGGCTCGTGAGGAGGCGGAGAGATCAAGGCAGGGCACCTCCCGAGGGGCCCATGACGCAAGCCATGACGGTCGAGGCCAGGTGGGCGCCAGGCGGGCGCCGGCCTATGCAGTGTCCTTGTTTCCCTTTCGGTACAAAGGGGGCAAGCACAGGTCAAGGCATCAGGCGAAGGTTACCATTTCGGTGCAACAAGACCAAGACCAGCAGAACGGCAGGATGGAGGTTATCGTGGAGTTCAGAGCGGCGTCACCGTCAGGGCCTTCGGCAGCCGAAGACCAACTTTAGTCAGGGGCGGAGATCGAGAAGCAGATCGGTCAGAGAGAGAGAGAGAGAAGCGACTGAACTCACCCAAGCAGTTCATTGCACCAGCTCAAGAACATCCCCTCGCGAGGCTATTCTCCCTTTGTACTGTTTACCATCAGCCCCTGAGGCAATCCACCACACCACAAACTGGAGTAGGGTATTACACCACAATGGTTGCCTGAACCAGTATAAATCTCGTGTCCCTTGTGTGTTCATCTTTCTTGCTTAGATCTCTGCGAGACTTCGAGAAGTGAGCTGGTAGGGGAGAGATCTTCGTGTGCACCCCAGTGTTCAAACCTCAAGGGTCTGCCGGAACCCGAAATACGACATTCACAAATTCGTCAAGTGTGCTGTCTGTGACAATAGATTTGACCCATTCAGGAAGTGGGTGCTTTCGGTGCCATTGTGATGAAAGCCTGAGAAAGAGTAAAAATTACCAGTTCAAATTTAAGCCGGAGAAAGATACTTCAATACATATTCAAGATGGCGGCTTTTAAGGGGCCTAATGGTATAAGGATAATTATGTCAAGATTATTTAAGCCGCCATAGGCTCCATAAGCAATTAAAGTTGTCTAAACCACCATGAGTGGTCAAGGTTATCAATTGAGCATTGTCCTTTTTAAGCCGGTGATAAGAGTCGCCATGATTAGGTGGATCTAACAAATACAGGTTTTTTTGCCTAAGTGTTGCATAAACAAGTTTCACAAACTGCAACTACTATTTTGGATCAAATGGCTATTCAAAAAAGAAATATTTCTAGACCTAAAAACATGGTACAGAAGAGTTCATACATTCTAATGAGGCTTCTCTACAAAGAAAAAGGATCTGCTAGTGCCAAAAATGGATGCGAAACGGCAACTGCATGAGTTCTATACTGTTGTTGGATCAAACCAAGCTGCGGCAGAAGAACCACGAAAAAACCGAGAGGAACTACGAAGTGTATAGAGGAAATCACAAACCCTAGCATGGATCTAAGATGCAGAAAGGGGAAACTTATAGCGACAGATCTGTTGCAGAGGGGCGCCGCCGTTCTCTAGATGGATTTAGGTTGATGCAGTGGCCAAAGTCGACGGTGACAAGGTGCACTGCGGCGGCGGCGGAGCTCGAGCAACAGTTGGGGTGTGAGAGGAAGAAGAAGAGGAAGGGGGAGAATGAAGAAAGACCTGGTCGGGTCTATTTATAAGGAAAGGCCGCTAAAAGGGTGTGAAAAACGAGGAGGCCGAAAACATAAGCTATCCAACTACGAGGACGCCTCAATTTTCGGGAAGGTCATTAAGATAAAGATCCATTGAGATATAGTAGGCAAAACGTGCATTTATGGCAGGTGACATCATGGCGGGTTACAACAAATCCAAAGGGTGATGTCTTGGCGGGTTACAGAAACTTCGTAAGCAAGGAGCAGAAGATTTTTTCTTAAGTATCGAAGATTGACATGAACCAGTTCAAATCAATCTGGGGCCTAATCATGGGGATATAACTATTCGGTATGGCCCGCCCAGGAGGGGCCGGGTTATACCCATGAATATTCTTGAAGCCTAAAACTAAGGTTGAAGATGGCGGTTCAGTAAGCGCCCAAAGCCTAGAGGCGACTTAAGGCCCGTAGAGATAAATCGCCATATATACATGACTTGTGTTGTAAGGCAAGAATAGTTAGAGACCGAGCCGGACATTGTTTATGAGTCGGCCGGGACTCTGAGAGCCGCTGGACGTTGACCTCTGTATATAAAGGGACAACCCGGTGGCGGTTCAAGGCAAGTAACATCAGATCGAGAGCTAGGTCAAGCGATTCCGCTCCCTGGTAATCAAGTCATAAGCAATCTCACTCCAAACTGGATCGTAAGCTTTTACCTTCACCGTAAGGGGCCGAACCAGTATAAACACCGTGTCCTTTGTCCCGATTAACCCCTTTAAGCTTCCTAGTTGCGATGGCTCCACGACTAAGTCCTTTCACTAGGACATCTGACGTGACATTTTCCACAACAAAATGAAGGCTGCTCCAGCATCCGCCCTGCGGTGAAATACGCGACGAACACGTGCAGAACTCGCCTAGCTCCAAGTGGGTCCTGCTGCGAGCTACCGATGCATCTACGACTTCGTGCGAGCCGCCTTGATAGGTCTTGACCCATCTCCCCTGAAGAACCGTCGTTCCGCCTCCGAGCCGCCCTCACGTAAGCTCGCGCCCGTGGCCCTGAGTCGCCTCCTTGAGCCGCCGTCGTCCGCGCCAGGCCAACCTTGCCACTACTCCAAGCCGCCGCTTGCAGTTGTTGTGCTCGACTCCGCCGCGCCCGCTGCAATTCCATGGTGTTCGCCTTGGTAGGTTCGCCGCACCTGCAAGCCGCCTCCATGCGCAGCTTCCAGCAGCGGCACGAGCCGCCCAATGTGTTAAGCCGCCGCCGAGTTGTTGCCTCGTCATGCTGCATCCGCCGGTGGGCCACCCTACCGCCGCTGAGTCACCGCGGGCCCGTCTCTACCTCATGCTGAAAGCCGCCGGAGTTGACCCGTCAGCCCTGCCCTTGGTTTCTACTGTGTGTGGCTGCGGCCTCAATAAATTTCTACCATGTGTAGCCGCGGGTGATCTGTCCTATAAGGAATCACGCACTACAAATGGGTCCACGTCGGCCACAGCTATGCGATCGCGTCATTCGGCGGTCACGGTATAATCCATCAAAAAAATGGAGAGGAGGGGGCTCAAGACCAAGTCCCAAGGCGATCTGGCTGACGAATTTGTTGCAGCCGCTCAATGCCATGGCCATGTGGCCAAATTTCGTGTTTTGACCCTTTTGTCAAACAAAATCGGGATCTGACCCCCCTTGAAAAAAACTCGACATCTGACCCTTTTGCTATGGCCAAAGGGCTCGGCGGTAGGGTCACACAGGCTACCGCGAGGGCTTCTGGCGGTGGCATGGATGGCCCACTGTCGTTACCTAACGGCCAGTGCAACACCCTACCGCCGTAGGTCTTGGCGGTACGTTGACTTACCCTACCGCCGCAGGTCTTGGCGGTAGGGTCCTGTGGGTTTTGGTTTTTACAAGTTTTAATGATTGTTTATTTTGTCACAAGTTTCACATAGTTTCACAAATAGCAAAATATGAGCTCACATATTAATAAAGATTCCATAGAGCAAATATCAAACAGTTTACACATAGATTCATAAGTAGGAAATAGCAAATTGCAAATTTGTCCACATAGTTTGAAACCCCAACTAACACATAGATGCATAAGACAAGTTTATAGGGCGGGTAAACCTCCCCCCTCGTCCGCAGTGACCGCCTTAATCGTCGTCTTGTGAGCCCTTGTCCACAGTGGCGGCAGCATCTATGAAAATCAATAACCAAAGCATAATTTGCATGGACATAATAGTTAGCAACTTGTTTTCATCAATTCAAAAGCTTGGTTTAAAATGGTAATTACCACTCTATTCTCAATGAAACGGGCACAGTGACGCTTGTCAAACCTAGGGTCAAGCATGGTGTACTTCGTGCCGATGTCGTCCACAAGAGGTGTCCTCCTAAAAGAATTGCATAAGCATATCAAAAGATATCGATGCATAACAAAGGTTCATCACATCCAAAAAACCTATGAGTTCAATCTTTGAATAATCATATATCAAGATTACCATGAACATGAACTAAATACAATACATATATCAAAAACAAAAACCATGAACTAGGGTTCATCTTGAGGGATTAACCATGTTTACTCCAACAAAATCCACTACTTGCATCATATAAGATCCACATGCATCCTATATCAAAACAAATATCTCCAATATTCATCATATCATAAAAAAATTGAACACAAAAAATTATGAACTAGGTTCATCTCGAGGGTTCAACATTTGTTCTCCAACTATATCCACTACTTGCATCATAGCATATCAACATGCATCATCATATCACAATAAATTCCTCCAACATGCATCATATCAAAAAAATCCTCCAAAAATAATATGAACTAGGGTTCATCTTCACATAATCATACCAACTAGTGACTAGAGTTCATATCTAACACAATATAACATCTATAATCAACCTAAATCAATCCTAGGGTTCAAAATATTGAAATCTAGTTCAAGAAGGGGGGTGATTTGAATCAAATAATGCGACGAATCGGAAGCTATTTGACTAAACTAATTGCAGGGATCAAAGGAGCTTACTTTTCTTTCTTTGAGGCCATCTCGATCCGCAAAAACGGTGAAGAAACGATGAAGATCTGAGGGGGGAGTGGAGTAGAAGAGAGAGGGGCGAGAGGAAGAATGCCTCTGTTCTTGGGGCGGGTGGTTGGGGGGAGAAGGGGAGGGGTGGGGCGGCCGGCGGCTTATAACTGCCCGCACCCTACCGCCAGGTACCCCGGCGGTAGGATCCGACAGGCTACCGCCATGTCCGGCGGCGGTAGGTCGAACGGAGGGGGGACAGAGGCTGTTAACGCTGCTGACGTGGATAAGTTTCCTACCGCCACAGTGTCTGGCGGTAGCCTAGGTAATCCTACCGCTGGGCCTCGTGGCGGTAGGAAAAAGGGTCAAATGTCGAAAAAATTCAAAGGGGGGTCAGATCCCGATTTTGTTTGACAAAAGGGTCAAAACACGAAATTTGACCCAGCCATGTGATTGTGTAGCATCGAGTGACCTGCTGTATGATGCCAGCACATGCGTACTGCTGTTGGACCCAATTAAATTCTAGCCTACGCATGGATCATATATCGTCCAGACAAATCAGCACGTTTGTTCACTGTAAGAGTGATGGTCATGTCATGGGTATATAGCTCGTGCCACCACTATCATACGCAAGCATCTGACCATGCGATAATGCTCAATGAATATATGTGCAAGCTGCCACCTCTATGGCCCAGTCTACATCAACACGACGCGGCTGACTCACCCGTCTCTGCTGGCTTACCGCGCCTGCGATTGACTCGCCCATCCGCACCGGCTTATAACACCGTGGCTGACTCATCTGTCTATGCCACTTTTGATGCTGTGGTCGTCTTTACTGTTGGTCTCTCGTGGTCTGGCCTACATCAACACACCGGAGCTGCACCTATTTGAATGAGTTGTTTAGTGAGCGCATGCAAGTTGTCGCTCCTGCAGCCCGGTTTATTCCAAGAACTCTGAAGCAAGCCATAATATGTTATCGGCCCCCGCCGGCACCAGATGGTTCAATGGACAGGTGCAAAAGTCGTTGTCAATGCAGTTTGATTAACTTCAACAACTAGCTGGGATGAACTGTCGGCCGGATTACTGACACAAATCATACGGGGTCATTTATAACCCGCCGAGCGTTCCACTGTTTAACAATATGCCGGTTTATATCACGGTCAAATAGGGAGAATCTCAAAGACAACTCCTCGAGTCGTCTTAAGACTCGGGGGCTACAATGACATGACTCAGCAAATCTTGCCAGTTCCAGTAGATTCAAGATCTCCGGGTTATTGGACGGAAAATAACTCGATCCCGGAGGTTACTGCTATACTGATGAAAATTTAAAACCTGTCTTAAAATGAAGGATATATCATGATAAATGTTTATTATTCATGCTAGAATTGTATTAATCGGAAACATGATACATGTGTGAATACATAGACAAAACTATAGTCACTAGTATGCCTCTACTTGACTAGCTCATTAATCAAAGATGGTTATGTTTCCAAACTATAGACATGTGTTGTCATTTGATTAATGGGATCACATCATTAGGAGAATGATGTGATTGACATGACCCATCCTGCTAGCTTAGCACTTGATCGCTTAGTATTCGCTATTGCTTCCTTCATGACTTATACATGTTCCTCTGCATCCAGATGAGATGTGTAACTCCTGCCACTCGAAGAACACTTTGGTGCTACCAAACGCCACAACGAATCGGGTGATTATAAAGGAGTACTATGTGTGTTTCAAGGTACATGTTGAGTTAGCATAATTCGAGATTAGGTTTTGTCACTCCGATTGCTTGAGAGGTATCTCTGGTCTCTGCATTAATACTCATCACCCAAGCCTTGCAAGCATGTAACTAATGAGTTAGTTATGAGATGATGACATTACAACGAGTAAAGAGACTTGCGTAGAATCGAGATTGAACTAGGTATTGGATACCGACGATCAAATCTCGCAAAGTAACATACCGATGACAAAGGGAACAACGATGTTGTTGCGCGTTTGACCGATAAAGATCTTCAGAGAATATGTAGGAACCAATATGGGCATCCGTGTCCCGCTATTGGTTATTGACTGTAGACGGTCTCGGTCATGTCATACATTGTTCTCGAACCGTGAGGGTCCGCACGCTAAGGTCTCGGATGACAAGTATATTATGAGTTTATGTATTTTGATGTACCGAAGTTTGTTCTGAGTCCCTGATGTGATCACGAGATGACGAGGAGTCTCGAAATGGTCGAGACATAAAGATTGATATATTGACTGATATATTTGGACACCTAAAGGTTCCGGAGAAGCTGGGAGCTACCGGAGGTTACTCGAACCCCTAGAGGTATAAGGGCCTTATTGGGCCCATATAGGAAGAAGGAGGAGGAGGGGGGCGCTGCCGCCTAATCCGCCAATTGGGGAGGGGGCCGCCTTCTTTCTCCTTCCCCTCTTCCCACATTACTATTACTAGTACTTATTCCCAAGCCTAGTACTCTTTCCTTCCTCCAAATAAGATATGAGGGCGAGGAAACCCACTTGGAGTAGGTGCCCTCCCTATGGCGCGCCCCCTTTGGGTCTGCTCTCCTCCTCCCTCCTCTTTATATACGGGGTAGGGGGCACCTTAGAACACA
Organism: Aegilops speltoides; assembly: GCA_021437245.1. Classification (NCBI taxonomy): domain Eukaryota; kingdom Viridiplantae; phylum Streptophyta; class Magnoliopsida; order Poales; family Poaceae; genus Aegilops; species Aegilops speltoides. Next base: position 86,792,908 of record CM038142.1, read on the forward strand.
CATGTTGATCATTGAGATCGCCTCAGCCGTGCGCGCTTCTACTCCATGATATATTAGCAGCTTGGCCAGATCAGCAGCATAGGCTTAGCGGGTTCTCGCGAAGATCGAGAACATCAAGAGTTCGTATCACCTACTGCCTGTCACGATTATCGAGACTCACTCGGCGCCTCACGGATCCGGGGATCCAAGGCGCGATCGAGCTGTACGTGTCAAGAACTCTGAGGTGCGGAGTAATCGTGTCGGATGGCTGAACCGAAGACGACATTACTCTTCACTACGCAGGTCACCGCTCCGCGCTTGGCCTACGGTACGACAACACTTCCTCGCTGATGTCATCACCATGATTCTATGGCGTAGCGAGGAAAATTTTTGAAATTACTACGCTTCCAACAAAGGGTATCAGAGCCTAGGTTTTATGTGGTTTGATGTTATATGCATGAGTAGAACACAAGTGAGTTGTGGATTATATAAGTCATACCGCTACCAAAGATGTCATACTTTTTGTTCAGCGGTATTGTTGGATGAAGGTCTTGACCGACATGAGCCAGACGCTTACGCGAGACCGTTTTACCGCCATGCTTTTGTACATTGGTGATTAGCGGGTGTCTGCTTTCTCCAACTTTAGTCAAACCGTGTGGCTATGTCCGTCCTTGTGAAGGTTAAAACGAGTCTATTCGATAAACTATCGCCAGGTTTTGAGCGCGTAGGTGAGATTCGTTCTTGCTTAAGCCCAGAAAGGGCTTGTGAAAATTTGCAACAACAAAGTAGAGGACGCCTAACTTGTTTTTGCAGGGCATGTTGTGATGTGATATGGCCAAGACGTGATGCTATATTTTATTTTATGAGATGATCATGTTTTGTAACCGGTTATCCAGAATCGGGCAGGAGCCATATGGTTGTCGCTTATTGAAGGAAATGCTAACGCCTGTGAATTGCTTTACTTTATCACTGTTAAGCGTATATAGTCGTAGAAGCTAGATGGATGGTGAACGACAACGACAAGCTACGATGGAGATCAAGGTGTCGACGCAAGGACGATGGTGATCACGACGGCAAGCTTCAAGATGGAGATCAAGCACAAGATGATGATGGCCATATCATATCACTTATATTGATTGCATGATGTTTATCCTTTATGCATCTTATCTTGCTTGATCGACGGAAAGCATTTTAAGATGATCTCTCACTAAATTATCAAGAAGTGTTCTCCCGAGTATGCACCGGGTTATGAAGTTCGTCGTGGCCGAGACACCACGTGATGATCGGTGTGATAAGCTTCACGCTCAAATACAACGGCAAGTAAAACAGTTGCACACGCAGAATACTAAAGTTATACTTGACGAGCCTAGCATATACAGATATGGCCTCGAATATCGGAGACGTAAAGGTCGAGCGTGAATCATATAGTAGATATGATCAACATAGAGATGTTCACCATTGAAACTACTCCCATCTCAATGGATGATCGGACATGGTTTAGTTGATTTGATCACGTGATCACTTAGATGACTAGAGAGATGTCTCATGCCTCAGTGGGAGTTCTGGCAATATGATTAATTGAACTTAAATTTATCATGAACTTAGTACCGATAGTATTTTGCTTGTCTATGTTTGTTGTAGATAGATGGCGCCGTGTCATTGTTCCGTTGAATTTTAATGCTGCCTTGAGAAAGCAAAGTTGAAAGATGATGGTAGCAATTACATGGATCTGGTCCGAACTCGAGGATTATCTCTCATTGCACGTATGTAAGAGTTACGCCCCGAAGCACCGCTGGTGGAAGTCACGTCAGATGTAAATGACGACGTTAAGAACGTCTGGCGGAGCAAAGCTCATGACTACTCTATAGTTCAAGCAAAAGGCTTTTACGGCTTAGAACCGGTCTTCAACGACGCTTTGAACGGCCATGGAGAATATGAGATGTTCCAGAGTTGAAGTTAATATTTCAAGCAAATGCCCTCGATTGAGAGATATGAAGTTCCAATAAGTTCTATAGTCGCAAGATGGAGGAGAAATGGGCCTCGCAAGTGAGCATATACTCAAAAATGTCCGTATAATAATCACTTGATTCAACTGGAGTTAAATCTTCCTGATGATAGTGCCACGGATGTAATTTTCAATCATCGCCACCAAGCTACAAGAGTTTGATGAACTATATATGCAAGGGATGAACAAGAATATTCCCAGCTCTTCGCAATGCTCAAAGGCTGCGGAGGTAGAAATCAAAAGGAGCATCATGTTGATGGTCAACAAGACCACTTAGTTTCAAGAAAAGGGCAAAGGGAAGAAGAAGGGGAACTCAAAAAGAACAAGAAAGTCGTTGTCGCCAAGAGAAGAAACCCAAGTCTGACCTAATGCTCAAACTGAGTGCTTTCTACCGCAAGCAAACATCGACACTCGAAGCGAACCGCCCCAAGTATTTGGGCTGGATAAGAAGGATGGCAAAGTGAACAAAGGTATATGTGATATACATGTTATTGATGTGTATCTACTAATGCTCGCAGTAGCACCTGGTTATTTTGATACTGGTTCGCTACAATTTGCAACCTCAAACAGGACTATGGATTGCCGAAGATTAGCTAAGGACGAGGTGACGGCGCGCTGGGAATGGTTCCAAAGTCGGCGTGATCGCGGTCGGACGCACCTCTACATCTACCATTCGGGATTAGTTTTAGACCAATAATTGTTATTTGCCATCATAGGAGCATGAACATTATATCCTGGATCTTGTTTGATGCGTAGACGGTTATTCATTTAAATCAGAATAATGGTTGTTCTATTTATATGAGTAATATCATTTATGGTCATGCACCCTTGAAGAGTGGTCTATTTTTATTGAATCTCGATAGTAGTGATAATACATATTCATAATGTTGAAGCCAAAAGATGCGAGAGTTGATAATGATAGTGCAACATATTCATATAACCGCTAGGTCATATCAGTGTAAAATGCGATGAAGAAACTCCATACTGATGGACTTTGAATCACTTGATTATGAATCACTTGGTATTTATGTAATCAGGCCTCATGGGCAAGATGACTAAAACACCGCTTCTCCGCTTCTATGGAGAGAGCAACAGATTTGTTGGAAATCATACATTGTATGTATGTGGTCCATGAATGTTGAGGCTCGCAATGATATCGTTATTTTCTCACCTTCACAGATGATTTGAGCAGATATGGGTATATCTACTTGATGAAGCACAAGTCTCAAACATTTGAAAAGTTCAAAGAATTTCAGAGTGAAGTAGAAAATCATCGTAACAAGAAAATAAAGTTTCTATGATCCGATCGTGGAGGAGAATATTTGAGTTATTTAGTTTGGTTTATATTTGAAACAATGCGAATAGTTTTCAGAATTCACGCCAATTCGAACAATGCCAACGAAATGGTGTGTCCGAACGTCAGAATCAGATTTTACTTGATATGGTACGATCTATGATGTCTTTATCCATTTACCGCTATCGCTTTGGGGTTATGCTTTAGAGACTACCAATTCACGCGTAAATAGGAAACCATCAAAATCGCTGAGACGACGCCTTATGAACTATGGTTTGGCAAGAAACCAAAGTTGTCGCTTCTCAAAGTTTGGGGCTGTGATGCTTATGTGAAGAAACTTCAACCGATAAGCTCGAACCCAAATCGAGAAATGTGTCTTCACAGGATACCCAAAGGAGACTATTGGGTACACCTTCTATCACAGATCCGAAGGCAAGACATTTGTTGTTAATTGGATCCTTTCTAGAGAAGGAGTTTCTCTCTAAAGAAGTGAGGAGGAAAGTAGAACTTGATGAGATAATCAGATCTACTCCCTTATTGGAAAGTAGTTCATCGCAAGAACCGTTCCTCGTGATAACTACACCAATTAGTGAGGAAGCTAATGATATTGATCATGAAACTTCAGATCAAGTTTTATCGAATCCTCGAGGGTTCACTAGAGTAAGATCCGCACTGTAGTGGTAACGGAAATCCCATTCTGAAGTCATGTTACTCGACCATGATGAAACCAACGAACTATGAGGAAGTTGATGATGAGCCCAGATTCGCAAAATGGCTAGAGGCCATGAAATCTGAGATAGGATCCATGTATGAAAACAAAGTATGGATTCTTGGTTGACTTGCCCGCTGATCGGCAAGCCATTGAGAATAAAATGGATCTTTAAGAAGAAGACCGACATTGATGGTAATGTTATCGTTTATAAAGCTCGACTTGTTGCGTAAAGGTTTCGATAAGTTCAAGGGATTGACTACGGCGAGACTTTCTCACCCAGCTGGCGCTTAAGTCCGTCTCAATCATGTTGGCTATTGCTGCATTTCATGATTATGAAATTTGGCAAATGGATGTCAAGATCGCATTCTTGAATGGATTTCTAGAAGAAGAGTTGTATATGATGCAGCCCAAGGTTTTGTTGATCCAAAGAAAAGTCGATAAAGTGTGCAAGCTCAAAGCTGTTCCATTTATGGACCTGCAAGCATCTCGAGTTAGAATAAACGCTTGACAAATGTGATCAAAGATATGGTTTTATACAGCACTTTGGAGAAGCCTCAGATTTACAAGAAAGTGAGTGGGAGCTCTATAGCAAGACTAGTTTTATATGTTGATGACATATTATTAAATGGAAATGATAGAGAATTTCTGGATAGCATAAAGGGATACTTGAATAAAAGTTTTTCAATGAAAGACCTCGTGAAGTTGTTACATATTGGGTATCAAGATCTATAGAGATAGATCAAGACGCTTTAATAGGACTTTCACAAAGCACATACTCTTGACAAAATTTTGAAAAAGTTCAAATGGATCGTGCAAAGAAAGGATTCTTGCCTCTGCATAAGGTGTGAAGTTGAGTCGAAATCAACGCCCCACCACGCAGAAGATAGAGAGAAATGAAAGATGTTCCTATGCTTCAGCCATAGGCTCTATCATGTATGCAATGTCTGTGTACTGCACCGACGATGCTTAGCAATAAGCTTAGTGTAGGTACCAAAGTAATCCAGAGAGGATCATCGACATGCGGGTCAAGAACATCCTCAAATACCCGAAAAGGACTAAGGATATGTTTCTCAGGATGGAGGTGATAAAGAGCTAGTCGTAAATGGTTACGCTGATGTAAGTTTGAACACCGATCCGGACGATTCTAAATCGCAAACCGGATACGCGTTTATATTAAACAAAGGAGCTGTAAGTTGGTGCAGCTTCAAAACAAAGCGTCAGAAGGGATCTACATGTGAAGCGGAGTAGATAGCTTCTTAAAGCGGCAAATGAAGGAGTCTCGATGAAGGAGTTCATTTCCGATCTAGGTGTCATACCTAGTGCATCGGGACCAATGAAGATCTTTCGTGATAATAATACCGTGCAATTGCCTTGGCAAAGGAATCCAGATTTCACAAGAGGACCAAGCACATCAAGAGACGCTTAATTCCATTCGGACCAAGTCCAAGTGGGAGACATAGAGATTTGCAAGATACATACGGATCTCAATGTTGTAGACGCATCCACTGAAGCTTCCTCTCACGAAAGCAAAACATGATCAAAGACCAAGACTGCATGGGTGTTAGAATCATTACTATGTAATCTAGATTATCGACTCTAGTGCAAGTGGGAGATCAAGGAAATATGCCCTAGAGGCAATAATAAAGTTATTATTTATTTCCTCATATCATGATAAATGTTTATTATTCATGCTAGAATTGTATTAACGGAAACATGATACATGTGTGAATACATAGACAAACATATAGTCACTAGTATGCCTCTACTTGACTAGCTCATTAATCAAAGATGGTTATGTTTCCTAACCATAGACATGTGTTGTCATTTGATTAATGGGATCACATCATTAGGAGAATGATGTGATTGACATGACCCATCCTCTAGCTTAGCATTTGATCGCTTAGTATTCTCGCTATTGCTTCCTTCATGACTTATACATGTTCCCGTAACTATGAGGATTGTGTAACTCCTGCTTACTCTAAGAACACTTTGGTACTACCAAACGTCACAACGTAAATGGGTGATTATAAAGGAGTACTCATGTGTTTCCGAAGGTACATGTTGAGTTAGTATAATTCGAGATTAGGTTTTGTCATCCGATTGCTCTGGAGAGGTATCTCTGGCCCTCTCAGTAATACTCATCACCCAAGCCTTGCAAGCATGTAACTAATGAGTTAGTTATGAGATGACGACATTTTGAACTAGTAAAGAGACTTGCCTGTGAACGAGATTGAACTAGGTATTGATACCCGACGATCAAATCTCTCGCAAATAACACCGATGACAAAGGAACAACGATGTTGTTATGCCGTTTGACCGATAAAGATCTTCAGAGAATATGTAGGAACCAATATGGGCATCCAGTCCCGCTATTGGTTATTGACCGAGACGGTTCGGGTCATGTTCATATTGTTCTCGAACTGGGTGATATTTTTAAGGTTTCGAATGACAGTTATATTATGAGTTTATGTATTTTGATGTAATCAAGTTTTCGAGTCCTGGTGATCACGGACATGACGAGGAGTCTCAAATGGTCGAGACATAAAGATTGATATATTGACTTGATATATTGGACACCGGAAAGGTTCCGGAGAAGTTTAGAGCTACCGGAGGTTACCGAACCCCGGGAGGTATATGGGCCTTATTGGCCCTGAGAGGAAGAAGGGAGAAGGAATAAGGGAGGGCGCGCCCAGCCCAATCTGAATTGGGAGGGGTCGGCCGCCTTCCTTTCTCCTTCCCCTCTTCCTATTACTACTACTTGGTACTTATTCCTAATACTAGTACTCTTCCTTCCCCTCCAAATAAGATAAGAATAGGGGGAAACCTCATTGAAGTAGGTTTCACCTCTCATGCCCTACTCCTTGGGCCGCCTCCTCCCTCCCTCCTTTATATACGGGGTAGGGGGCACCCTCGAACACACAAGTTGATCATTGAGATCGTTAGCAGCAAAGTGGGCGCCCCACGAGCATTACACTCGGTCATATTGTAGCAGCGGCTTAGGCGAAGTTCGCGATGAGAACATCAAGATCGCTACCACGCTGTCAGGTTGATTTAACCCCCGGAGCTTCATCGGATTCGAGATCGAGGGTGCGCCATCGAATAAACGCGTGTCAAGAACCCTGAGGTGCCTTAGTAACGGTGCTCGGATCGGTTGAACCGGAAGACGACGACGACTACTTCCACTACGCCAGTCAACGCTTCCGCTTCGGCCTTCACGAGGGTACGTACACACACTCTCCCTGCTGCTATGTCATCACCATGATCTTGCGCAGAGGGAATTTTTTTGAAATTACTACCCCAACATTAGGCCCTAATTATGGCTACATCGGCACTCGCCGGGTTCGCCGCGGTGACCACGACTCGCGGGAAGATCGCGGAAACATTCTAGGGGCTGCGGTTTGTCGCCGAGAAGCACCGGCATGAGCTCTTACTGCGCATCTAATGGACCAAAGCGGAGGTCACGGGCAGCGAATCTCGCCGACGACAAGCCGCCGGCAGGAGTTCGACATCGAGCGGACGAGGCTACGGAGTGCTAGCGCGCCAAAGGGGTTCTTCGACTGGAGCTCCAGGAGCACAACCGTGGCGGGTTTGAGGAGGAGTCATGAGCTTAAGGCTCACAAATGGCGGCGGCCGGAGCTCTGGGTGCACGGGATGGATAGAGAATGGGAACGGAGGGTGAGAGCATGGGGAGGAGCCTGCTGTGGGTGCTGAAAAGAAGCTCGGAGGCTGGGGCAGAACGGCGGCAAATCGAGGTGAGGTTGCCGGCCGAAGGTTGAAGATGAGCCGAGGGCGAGCGTCAGCAGGCTTCATGGACGTGGCTCGCTGAGGGGTCAAGGCGACGCCGCTGAGCCTGGGCACAACAGAGGGGCGAGGGGTGTAGCGGTCCGTGGTGGTGCGAACGGGCGTGGCATGCCTGGCCCGTGACTTGGGGAAGGAGCTAGAGGCGAGGGAGAATGAGAGTGAGGGGAGGCAGAGGAGGTTGCGGGCGCCTGACGCTGGCTGGGGCGCCTGTGGCAAGGTGAGGTGGCCAAGGCCGGGCGCCGCCACCGAGCTGCTTCTGCCAGGGGAGGAAGGCGATGGAGGATGGCCTCAGGGCTGGGCCGGCCACTTGGGCCGCCAGATGCTTCTGCTGTAAGCTCGTGTTTTCTCTCTCTCTCTCTTTCTAATTTTTTCTTTCTAATTTTTAACTGTGTTTGGCTTTATTAAAATGCCGATCATTTCTAAAATCTTGAAACTGCTCAATGTCTCTGCTTTGGAATATTTCCAACAAGAAACATTTCAGTTTGTGATTATTTGAGCATTTAAAATATTAATTAGAAATTAAATGCCCCAATGCAAATATCATATGATTTATTCAAAATCCAAAATAGCCTCCAAAATATGAAACCATTTTTAAGAGGGTTTAGCCAGACCAAAGATGGTGAACATTTATGAAGGGCATTTTGGGTTCATTGAAAAGTTTTAAGTTTGAACCTAGTTGAATTCATTTGATGCTAGGGTTTCAACATCCCATTTCAAGTTTATTTGAAAAGTTAAACATGATGCACACATGAAGGGCTAGCCTAATGTATACTGAACCAGGATGTGACATGACCCCAGCCCAGCTGGGAACAGCGCCTGGTGCGAGAGCAGGGGGTGGGTACCCCAATGTCCATGACCACCGCCTCGAACTTGGCCTCAGAGGAGGAAGGCCGTCGCACTGCCGCCTCCTGCATGGCGAGGAAGGTCATGCACCCCGAGCATTGAGTGGGGTCGCTTAGGCGCAAGGAGAAGAAGGCAAGCAAGGGCAACGGAAGGAGGAATGCCCACCATTGCCTCGCAAACAAAAGCAAAGACAGCTAGGAGAGTAATGGACTCAGTCCAAGGTATCATGTGGATCTGATAATGGAGAGCACCTCATTGAAGAAAGCAAAGAAAGGGGAACTGACTCGCCCACAAGGCGCCGGCAAAGAACCGGACCTCTGCGGACAACCCTATTAATATAAGCATGGGACGATGCCAGTCCGTGGTCCGCCACACTCTGAAGATGGTGGCAAGAGCAGAGCGACCTTGCGCTGACCCTGGATTGAGTACTATTGACCGATCGACGGCGGGGCCATCACGGAGGCGAAGCGGGCGGCGCGGGCTTTTCCTTTTCCTTCTTCATTGGCGCCATGGTGGTCGAAAATGGGGAGAGATCGAAGGATTGGAGGCGGAGGTTGAGGCTTGAGGAAGGAGGAAGGAATCGACCGGCAAAGGGGAGTAGCAGTGCAACCACGGGTCCGCTTAGCCGGGCGATAATGAGGCATCATGGGGAAGCGGAGATGCCCACGCCCAATCAACCGCCACGCAGCACCCAAGGCAGCAGTTGCGGGGCTCGCGGCGCCGTGACTTGCGCCTTTGCTTCTCGCTAAGCAAGTCCGGCGCGCTTTGGGCCCGGGGCTACTGCTGCTCGGGAATGGGGGTCCCTGACTTGCTCGCCTGTGGTGTGCGGCGGCTCAAGTGGGGCCCAATGCATCCCAGCTTCATCACTCAAGCTCAAGACCTCACGAGGGCCTGTTTAACGGGACGGACGACAGAAACTTCCTTAGGAGCAGCCTCCCGCTGTGCTCGTGAGGAGGCGGAGATCAAGGCAGGCACTCCCGAGGGGCCCATGACGCAAGCCATGACAATGAGGCGTGGGCGCCAAAGGCGCCGCCTATGCAAAGGTCCTTGTTTCCCTCGTACAAAGGCAAGCACAGTCAAGGCATCAAAGAAGGTTACCATTTCGTGCAACAAGACCAAGACCAGCAGAACGCAGGATGGAGGTTATCGTGGAGTTCAGAGCGCGCCATCACTGGCCTTCGCAGCCAAGACCAACTTTAGTCGTGGGCGGAGATCGAAGCAGACGTCGAGAGAGAGAGAAGCGAACTCACCCAAGCTTCATTGCACCAGCTCAAGAACATCCTCATGAGGCTATTCTCCCTTTGTACTGCTTACCATCACCTCGAGGCAATCCACCACACCACAAACCGGAGTAGGGTATTACACCACAATGGTTGTCAACCAAAGATAAATCTCGTGTCCCTTGTGTGTTCATCTTTCTTGCTTAGATCTCTACGAGACTTCGAGAAGTGAGCTGGTAGGGAGAGATCTTCGTGCACCCCAAAGGTTCAAACCTCAAGGGTCTGCCGAACCCAAATACGACATTCACAAATTGTTAAGTGTCTGTCTGTGACAATAGATTTGACCCAATAGTGAAGTGGGTGCTTTCCATTGTGATGAAAGCCCAGAAAGAGTAAAATTACCACTCAAATTTAAGCCGAGAAAGATACTTCAATACATATTCAAGATGGCGGCTTTAAGGCCTAATGGTATAAGGATAATTATGTCAAGATTATTTAAGCCGCCATAGGCTCCATAAGCAATTAAAGTTGTCTAAACCACCATGAGTGGTCAAGGTTATCAATTGAGCATCATTCTTTTAAGCCGTGATAAGAGTCGCCATGATTAGGTGGATCTAAAAACAGTGTTTTTGCCTAAGTGTTGCATAAACAAGTTTCACAAACTGCAACTACTATTTTGGATCAAATGGCTATTCAAAAAGAAATATTTCTAGACCTAAAAACATGGTACGTAAGAGTTCATACATTCTAATGAGGCTTCTACAAAGAAAAGGATCTGCTAGTGCCAAAATGGATGCGAACGGCAATCGCATGAGTTCTATAATGTTGTTGGATCAAACCAAGCTGCGTAAGAACCACGAAAAACCGAGAGGAACTACTAAGTGTATAGAGGAAATCACAAACCCTAGCATGGATCTAAGATGCGTAAAGGGGAAACTTATAGCGAAGATCAAGGTGAGGGGCGCCGCCTTCTAGATGGATTTAGGTTGATGCAGCAAAGTCGACGGTGACAAGGTGCATCAAGCGCGGCGGAGCTCGAGCAACAAGTTGGTGTGAGAGGAAGAAGAAGAGGAAGGGAGAATGAAGAAAGACTGGTCGGGTCTATTTATAAGGAAAGGCCGCTAAAAGGGTGTGAAAAACGAGGAGGCCGAAACATAAGCTATCCAACTACGAGGACGCCTCAATTTTGGAAGGTCATTAAGATAAAGATCCATTGAGATATAGTAGGCAAACGCGTATTTATGGCAGGTGACATCATGGCGGGTTACAACAAATCCAAAGGGTGATGTCTTGGCGGTTACGAAACTTCAGCAAGGAGCAAGATTTTTTTCTTATATCAAGATTGACATGAACCGCTCAAATCAACTGGGCCTAATCATGGGGATATAACTATTCGGTATGCCCGCCAGAGGGGCCGGTTATACCCATGAATATTCTTGAAGCCTAAAACTAAGGTTGAAGATGGCGGTTCAAGAAGCGCCAAAGCCTAGAGGCGACTTAAGGCTCAGAGAGATAAATCGCCATATATACATGACTTGTGTTGAAGGCAAGAATAGTTAGAGAGCCGACATTGTTTATGAGTCGGCCGACTCGAGAGTCACTGGACGCCGACTCAGATATAAAGGGACAACCGTGGCGGTTCAAGGCAAGTAACATCGATCGAGAGCTAGGTCAAGCGATTCCTTCCCTGTAATCAAGTCATAAGCAATCTCACTCCAAACTGGATCGTAAGCTTTACCTTCACCGTAAGGGCCGAACCAAGATAAACACCGTGTCCTTTGTCCCGATTAACCCCTTTAAGCTTCCTAGTTGCGATGGCTCCACGATCAAGTCCTTTCACTAGGACATCCGACGTGACATTTTCCACAACAAAAATGAAGGTTGCTCCAAGATCCGCCTCGCGGTGAAATACGCGACGAACACGTGCGTAACTCGCTTAGCTCCAAGTGGGTCTCGCCGAGCTACCGATGCATCTACGATTTCGCGAGCCGCCTTTGATAGGTCTTGACCCATCTCGAAGAACCGCTGCCCGCCCGAGCGCCTCACGTAGCTCGCCGCGGGCCCCAGTCGCCTTTGAGCCGTCCGTCCGCCAGCCAACCTTGCCACTACTCCAAGCCGCCACAGGCTTGTTGTTTCGACTACCGCTACCACTGCAATTCCATGGTGTTCGCCTTTGTTCGCCAGACTGCAAGCCGCCTATGCAAGAGTTTAAAGAGCAGACGAGCCGCCTAATGTGTTGCCGCCGAAGTTGTTGTCATTATGTCGCATCCCGGTGGCCACCCTACCGCTGAGTCATCAAGGGTCTGCCTCACTCATGCCGAAGTCACGAGTCAATTCGCCGCCCCGCTTTGGTTTCTATGTGTGTGCGGCTCAATAAATTTCTACCATGTGTAGCCATGGTGATCTCGTCCTATAAGGAATCACGACTACAAATGGGTCCACGCTACCATACGGCGCGACCGCTATTCGGGCGGTCACGGTATAATCCATCAAAAATGGAGAGGAGGGGCTCAAGACCAAGTCCAAGGCGATCAAGGCCGATTTAATTTGTTGCACCACAATGCCATGGCCATGTGGCCAAATTTCGTGTTTTGACCCTTTTGTCAAACAAAATCGGATCCGACCCCTTGAAAAAAACTCGACATCCGACCTTTTTTGCTATGGCCAAAGGGCTGGCGGTAGGGTCACACAGCACCGCGAGGGCTTCAAGCGGTGGCATGGATGCCCATCAAGCACCTAACGGCTACAGAACACCTACCGCCGTAGGTCTTGGCATGAGTTGATTTTACCCTACCGCCGTGTCTTGGCGGTAGGGTCCGTGGGTTTTGGTTTTTACAAGTTTTAATGATTGTTTATTTTGTTTCACATAGTAGCAAAATATGAGCTCACATATTAATAAAGATTCCATAGAGCAAATATCAAACAGTTTACACATAGATTCATAAGTAGGAAATAGCAAATTGCAAATTTGTCCACATAGTTTGAAACCCCAACTAACACATAGATGCATAAGACAAGTTTATAGGGCGGTAAACCCCTCGTCTGCAGCAGTGACCGCTTTAATCGCTGCCTTGTGAGCCCTTGTCCACAAAGGCGCAAGATCTATGAAAATCAATAACCAAAGCATAATTTGCATGGACATAATAGTTAGCAACTTGTTTTCATCAATTCAAAAGCTTGGTTTAAAATGGTAATTACCACTCTATTCTCAATGAACGCATGTTGACGCTTGTCAAACCTAGGGTCAAGCATGGTGTATTGCGGCCGATGTCGCCCACAAGAGGTGTCCTCCTAAAAGAATTGCATAAGCATATCAAAAGATATCGATGCATAACAAAGGTTCATCACATCCAAAAACCTATGAGTTCAATCTTTGAATAATCATATATCAAGATTACCATGAACATGAACTAAATACAATACATATATCAAAACAAAACCATGAACTAGGGTTCATCTTGAGGATTAACCATGTTTACTCCAACAAAATCCACTACTTGCATCATATAAGATCCACATGCATCCTATATCAAAACAAATATCTCCAATATTCATCATATCATAAAAAAATTGAACACAAAAAATTATGAACTAGGTTCATCTCGAGGGTTCAACATTTGTTCTCCAACTATATCCACTACTTGCATCATAGCATATCAACATGCATCATCATATCACAATAAATTCTCCAACATGCATCATATCAAAAATCCTCCAAAATAATATGAACTAGGGTTCATCTTCACATAATCATACCAACTAGTGACTAGAGTTCATATCTAACACAATATAACATCTATAATCAACCTAAATCAATCCTAGGGTTCAAAATATTGAAATCTAGTTCAAGAAGGGGGTGATTTGAATCAAATAATGCTATTTAATCGGAAGCTATTTGACTAAACTAATTGCAGGGATCAAAGGAGCTTACTTTTCTTTCTTTGAGGCTATCTCGATCCGCAAAACGGTGAAGAAACGATGAAGATCTCGAGGGGGAGTGGAGTAGAAGAGAGAGGGCGAGAGGAAGAATGCCTCGTCTTGGGGCGGTGGTTGGGGGAGAAGGGAGGTGCGGCGGCGGTTTATAATGCTCAAGACCCTACCGCCAGTACCCCGGTAGGATCCGACAGCCGCCATGTCCGCGCATGAGGTCGAACGGAGGGGGGACAGAGGTCTGTTAACGCTGCGACGTGGATATGTTTCCTACCGCCACGTTGTTCAGCGGTAGTTTAGGTAATCCTACCACCTCTTGGCGGAAAAAGGGTCAAATGTCGAAAAATTCAAAGGGGGTCGATCCCGATTTGAGTTTGACAAAGGGTCAAAACACAAATTTGACCCAGCCATGTGATTGTGTAGCATCGAGTGACCTGTCAGATGATGCCAAGATTGTGACCCGTCGTGGCACACGGCATGGCACATGTACGGACCGATGCACGAGACGGTTGTGCCAAGAGGGAACGTTCTGTGGCCCGACGAGGACGTCGGTTCCTCCGAGTGTGGGTGTATGTGATAGCACGGCTTATTAGGGATGATAGACTACTCATATCAATAAGGAATTCTTCTTTTCCGGAGCCCATTCGGACGTAACTCCAAAGTTAAGCGTGCTCAGCTTGGAGTAGTCTCAGATGGGTGACCGACCGAAGTTGCTCCCAGTGCGCATGAGTGAGGACAAAGTCGCAGAAAAGACTAGTATTGATCTGTGGGGCCAGTCTAGATCCCGCCAGGAGTAACGACCACCGGCGGGTTTGTCCGGGGCGTTACAAAGATATGACTTATGCTCATGGTTCATCTAAGTCTACAGCATATTTATCATAAACAGTAGACTTGGGGGCTGGCATAGTAAGCATAACTCAGTCAAGGAAGAATTCATACCTCAAATTTCTGGTGCATTTGTTTCACCACGTCTACTTCAAGATCGCGGCTACTGTGCACTTGGCTAAGATAACCAGAAAAAATCTCGCCAACTCTCAAGTGGAAATAATCAGCCATATTAAATCTGACTTTACATTGTTCGATATGCTCCTCCTTGGCAGAATGCTTAGCTAGTGCAGTGGGTTCCCGATTCTCTAAAGCCAGTGGCAGTGATCGTCGCGTCTTCATCATGAATATCAGCCGTCTTCAGTGGGCTAAAAACTTCAAGATTTCAAGAGTCATCACTAACTCGCTCCATAGGGGGCTCAGGAGTTGCTGGCGGGTTATCAAGAACCGTCTCAGATGATTGGGGGATAGAGATCTCAGGTACTGGAATCTGCAGCTCCGGCTCATTGACCTTTGGATCTTCAACCGGCTTGTTCTTCTTTGCCATCTTACTGGGCTTTGCTTTTCCACTGCATGAGTCAAAAAGGGCAGTATAAGCATAACAAGATCAGAATAAGTAAAGGATAAAGCAAATGATAATTACCCAGGAGCAGTTTTGAAAGCCGACATGTTGGATTGAATTGAATCGTTGGAGGAGGAATGAGATGTATCCTGATAATTTGAGTCGGAAGAGTTAAGTGGTTGACGAGTAAGACCCGCCAAAGGATAAAAAGAGTTTAAATTGGGGGTGACCTCATTTCGATGTTTCCTTGATGTGTTCGGAAAGCCGGAAGAAAGTTCTGCATCCTTGCTTGTCCGAGTTTGCCGCCGGCTCTCGAGCAGCTGTTTCTTCAAAATAAAGTGAGGATCCAGATGAGCTAAGGGGTGTGAAAATCTTACTTTCCGAGTTACTCTTCAGATTTTTTGTCTTGGCAAAGGCTCAGAGTCGGAGGAAATAATAGTTACATCTTCTTCCACTCCCTGACTCATTCCCGTGTCATCCTCATGATAGTCGATGTCAATAAGATGGTTGAAAAAAGAGCCAAGAGAATCAAGAGTTACCTTCGACTCAGAGGTGTCATCCAGTTAAAGCAATTCAGAAGCACTGGGCTTATTTCCTCTTTTCTTGGTGGCGGCTCTCCTGGCGGCTTTCTTCAGTTTCCTGGCTCTCTTTGCAGCCTCATGGTCATATTCTTTCTTCCAAAACTCATCACCAGCCTGTGAAAATCAGCAAAGGTTGAGTTAAGACAAAACATCAAAGATAAAGGTAAATTAACTAAGTTTGACGGCTTACCCCTGGATCCGGGTTGGCTTTGTGGAAAGGGCTTAGGGCCACCTTGCCACAGTCTGCTAGGCTTTCATTCAAAAGTGACTTTGTCATATCATTGATAAGGTCATTAGGTAACTCATCGGGGCTGTGGCACAGAGGATCCTTTGTCGCGCCGGTGTAATTGCACATTAAATTGGAGCGGCGGCTTAAGGGGATGATCCGCCAGGCAACCCAGCACCGGACCAAGCGATGCCATTTAAGTCGTTCCCCAACAGAGCTTTGACTTTGGCAATGGTAGGGGCGAGCTTCTGGCGATCAATAGCTGACAACTTGTCGGGGAGCGGATGATTGGATTCAAGACACAGGGCGCAAAAGCCGGGCAGCGGGTTCTCATCAGCCGGAGAAGTATCTTGGCAGTAGAACCATGCCTGGTTCCAGTCTTTAGAGTGACTCGGTGGTTGTGCATAAGGAAAAATGTCGTCTCTCCTTGTTGGATTGAGACCCCGCCAAGTTCCAAACTAGGTCCATTGGAGTATTCATTCTGGCAGTTCAAGTAAAAGTATTCTCTGAAAAGTAACAAGCTGGGCTCTTCTTCAAGATACACCTCATAGAACACTTGAAAATTGCATATGCTAGACACGGAATTGGGTCCGATGTCTTGAGGATGGAGATCGAAGAAGCACAGAACGTCTCTGAAAAATTTAGAGCCGGGCGGCGAAAAACCCCAGTTCATGTGATCAGTGAAGACAATGACTTCCCCTTCTTTGGGCTCAGGTTTTTCTTCTTTTGGTTTAGGAGCACGGTATGACATGACATCCTTTTTGGGCAGATAGCCGGTTTTCACAAAGTCTTCTAGTGTATTATCTGTGACGATGGAGCGGACCCAGTTACAGGAAGTGGTTGTTTTGGGCAGCATTGTGAAGAAGGAAGCCTAAAAAAGAATAAGTTTGTCGGCTCAAAATTTTAAGCCGGAGGAAAGGTATTACAACACATATTCAGAATGGCGGCTTAATAAGGGGCCTAATGGTATATGACTAATTATGTCAGGTTATTTAAGCCGCCATGAGCAGTTTGAGGTTATCTGTTAAGCATTGCAATTAAATCCGGTGGTATGAGCCGCCATCACTAGGTGGATCTATCCAAGTGCAGTTTTTGCTAAGTATGGCACAAACAGATTTCACATATTGCAAGTATTAAATTAGATCAGCAGCAGTTCAGAAAAGTGAAATAATTCAAGACCTAAATAACCAGTACAGGGAGTTCATAAGGTCTAAAGAGATCTCTTGCCAAAGAAACGGGGTCCGCTGGTATTGAAGGCGGTGGCGAAACAACTACCGCATAAGTTCTACACTGTTTTAGATCAAGAGATGCTACGGTGGAGAACCTATGAATAAGCCATGAAGAACATGACGAATAGTCAGAAACCCTAATGTGGATATGGGGTACAGGAAAACAAGTACTTACCGATGCAAATCGACTGCGGAGGTGTGCCACGGTTCTCTGATCCGTTCAGTGTGATGCAGCGGCCAAGGATGAGGACGACGGTGTGATCTACGGCGACGGAGCTCGAGCGTCAGAGGGTCGCGAGAGGAAGAAGACGATGGAAAAGGGGAGAATGAGAAGAAGACCGGTCGTGGCTATTTATAAGGAAAGACTGATAAGTGGGTGCAAAAAACAAGGAGGCTGAAACATGGTTATCCAGCGGCCCAGACGCCTCGATTCTCGGGATGGATATTAAGATAAGGATCTGTTGAGATATGTTGGACAAAGTGTAAATTAATGGCAGGTGACATCATGGCGGTTTATCACAAATCCAGAAGGTTACATCATGGCGGGTGATAACCCACAAGTATAGGGGATCACAACAGTTTTCAAGGGTAGAGTATTCAACCCAAATTTATTGATTTGACACAAGGGGAGCCAAAGAATATTCTCAAGTATTAGCAGTTGAGTTGTCAATTCAACAACACCTGGATAACTTAATATCTGCAGCAAAGTATTTAGTAGCAAAGTAATATGGAAGTAACGGTAACAGTGGCAAAAGTAACAGTAGCAATTTTGTCGTAATTGTGACAGTGGCAACGGTAAAGTAACTAAGCAAAGATCAATATGTGAAAATCTCGTAGGCATTGGATCAGTGATGGATAATTATGTCGGATGTGATTCCTCATGCAATAGTTATAACATAGGGTGACACAGAACTAGCTCCAGTTCATCAATGTAATGTAGGCATGTATTCCGAATATAGTCATACGTGCTTATGGAAAAAAACTTGCATGACATCTTTTGTCCTACCCTCCCGTGGCAGCGGGGTCCTATTGCAAACTAAGGGATATTAAGGCCTCCTTTTAATAGTGTACCGAACCAAAGCATTAACACTTAGTAAATACATGAACTCCTCAAACTACGGTCATCACCGGGAGTGGTCCCGATAATTGTCACTTCGGGGTTGCCGGATCATAACACATAATATGTGACTATAGACTTGCAAGATAGGATCAAGAACTCACATATATTCATGAAAACATAATAGGTTCAGATCTGAAATCATGGCACTCGGGCCCTAGTGACAAGCCTTAAGCATAGCAAAGTCATAGAAACATCAATCTCAGAACATAGTGGATACTAGGGATCAAACCCTCACAAAACTAACTCGATTACATGGTAAATCTCATCCAACCCATCACCGTCCAGCAAGACTACGATGGGATTACTCACGCACGGCGGTGAGCATCATGAAATTGGTGATGGAGGATGGTCGATGATGATGACGGTGACGGATTCCCCTCTCCGGAGCCCCGAACGGACTCCAGATCAGCTTCCCGAGAGAGATTAGGGCTTGGCAGCGGCTCCGTATCGTAAAACGCGATGAATCCTTCTCTCCAAATTTTTTTCTCTCCCCGAACGTGAATATATAGAGTTGGAGTTGAGGTCCGTGGAGCATCCGGGGGCCCACGAGGAAGGGGGGCATGCCCCCCACCCTCGTGGACAGGGTGTGGGCCCCCTGGCCTTCATTCTTTCGTCATTATTTTTTATTAATTCCAAAAATATTGTCCTTGGAGTTTCATGTCGTTCCGAGAACTTTTATTTCTGCTCAAAAATAACACCATGGCAATTCTGCTGAAAATAGCATCAGTCCAGGTTAGTTCCATTCAAATCATGCAAGTTAGAGTCCAAAACAAGGGAAAAAGTGTTTGGAAAAGTAGATACGATGGAGACGTATCAACTCCCCCAAGCTTAAACATTTGCTTGTCCTCAAGCAATTCAGTTGATAAACTGAAAGTGATAAAGAAAAACTTTTACAAACTCTGTTTGCTCTTGTTGTTGCAAATATGTAAAGCCTGCATTCAAGTTTTCAGCATATATTATGAACTAACCACATTCACAATAACACTTAGGTCTCATGTTTACTCACATAAATGGCATAATCAACTAGCGAGCAATAATAATAAATCTCGGATGACAACACTTTCTCAAAATAATCATAATATGGTATAACAATATGGTATCTCGCTAGCCCTTTCTGAGACCGCAAAACATAAATGCAGAGCACCCCAGAAGATCAAGGACTGACTAAACATTGTAATTCATGGTAAAAGAGATCTAGTCATAGTCATACTCAATATAAATTAATAGTAATGGATGCAAATGACAGCGGTGCTCTCCAACTGGTGCCTTTTAATAAGAGGATGATGACTCAACATAAAAGTAAATAGATATGCCCTTCGCAGAGGGAAGTAGGGATTTGTAGAGGTGCCAGAGCTCAATTTTTGAAATAGAGATAAATAATATTTTGAGTCGCATACTTTCATTGTCAACATAACAACCAAGAGATCTTGATATCTTCCATGCTACACACATTATAGGCGGTTCCCAAACAGAATGGTAAAGTTTACACTCCCCCACTACCAACAAGCATCAATCCATGGATTGCCCAAAACAACGGGTACCTCCAACTAACAACAATCCTGGGGGAGTTTTATTTGCAATTATTTTGATTTGAGCATGGGACTGGGCATTTCGGTGACCAGCCATTTTGTCGTGAGTGAGGAGCGGAGTCCACTCCTCTTGACAATAACCCACCTAGCATGGAAGATATAGACAACCCTAGTTGATACAGGAGTTGTTCGAGCATACAAAAAAGAGTTTCATTTGAAGGTTTAGAGTTTGGCACATACAAATTTACTTGGAACGGCAGGTAGATACCGCATATAGGAAGGTATGGTGGACTCATATGGAATAACTTTGGGGTTTATGGAAGTGGATGCACAAGTAGTATTCCCGCTTAGTACAAGTGAAGGCTACAAAAAGACTGGGAAGCGACCAACTAGAGAGCGACAATAGTCATGAACATGCATTAAAATTAATAGACATTGAGTGCAAGCATGAGTAGGATCTAATCCACCATGAACATAAATATTGTGGAGGCTATGTTGATTTTGTTTCAACTACATGTGTGAACATATGCCAAGTCAAGTCACTCGAATCATTCAAAGGAGCATACCACCCTATCATACCACATCACAACCATTTTAATAGCATGTTGGCACGCAAGATAAACCATTATAAACTCCTAGCATATAGCATGGCATAAGCAACTATAATCTCTAATTGTCATTGCAAACATGTTTCATTCATAATAGGCTGAACCAGGAACGATGAGCTAATCATATTTACAAAAACAAGAGAGGTCGAGTTCATACCAGCTTCTCCCATCTCAATCAGTCTATCATATATCGTCATTATTGCCTTTCACTTGCATGACCGAACGGTGTGTATAATAATAATAGTGCACGTGCATTGGACTAAGCTGGAATCTGCAAGCATTCAATTCAAGGGAGAAGACAAGGTAATATGGGATCTTGGTTAAATCAATGATATTGCATATGAGAACCACTCAATATTTTCATCATGGTCTTCTGCTCTCGACCCCCAAAGAAAAGAAAAGAAATAAAACTATTTACACGGGAAATCTCCCAACAAGCAAAAGAAGAACGAGAAATCTTTTTGGGTTTTCTTTTAATATTACTACTACTAAAGGCATGGAAAGTAAGCTAGCTAAAAGCAATAACTAATTTTTTTGGATTTTCTTAAGGTTATTCAAACACACAAGAAGAAGACTTAAAACAGAAAATTAACTAACATGGATATTATAATGAAAAAGTAAGAGCACCGACAACTGGCATGAGTATGTAAACATGAATGTAATGTTGGTGAGAAATACGTACTCCCCCAAGCTTAGGCTTTTGGCCTAAGTTGGTCTATGGCAACTGATCAAAGCTGCCTTCTTCGGTGTGCGGAGGAGTGTCATCTGGGTGCCACTGGTTGGCGATATCCTCCAGATCACACTGATAAACAGACTATCGATAAGGGTCAAGTGGTGGTTCCGGCTCAGGCTCTGGAGCTTGTGTCAGCCTCCAGTATGCGTAGATGGCCTCGGGCAAGATGAGGTACGTGCCTGAAAGTATGTTAAACAAAGAGGGTGCAGGCAGGATAATAGTCTCACTTTGAGTTTTATTAAATATCAAATTATAGTTAAGCATCATCTTCTTATTTTTAACAATAAATTCATGTGCTACCATACTCTTATAATCTAGAAAAATAGGGTGCAACAACTTTTCCTCTTTCTCATAATGCCTAATAGGTATCTCAAAGTGTTCAGCAAGGCGTGAAGCAAAGATGCCTCGAAAGATAGGGCCCTTTGTACGGTTCAGACTTAATCATTTAGCAATAATAGCGCCTAAGCTGAAGGTTGTATCATGAAACAAAGCATGGCGCAAAATGACAATATCAGGAGTACTAAGATTTCCACTGTTCCCGCGACCAATTAAGCATCTGCCAACAAATATCACAAAGTAACGTAGAACAGGAAAATGTATACTAGTAGTTCTTGCACCGGAAACTTTCCTCGTTTCCCCAACAGAAATTCTATCAATGAATCCATCCACATCACTACGATGTGGTTCCTCTATGCTGCACACAAAGGGTATCTTGCAGACCCGACAAAAATCATGGAGTGACATCACCTTAACCTCATCATTTAAGTAAAACTCCACCGGAGGTGGTGATTTCCTAGCATGGAAATAAAAATTTGCATGAAAATATTAGTGAGTAGGAGATACTGTTCACGTTGGTCATGGAGGAAGTCGGTGAGGCCCGCATTCTCAGCCAAGTAGTGAAAGCCTTCATAAATTCCGGTGGCTCTTAAGAACACATCACAAGGCCATTCGCACGGCCGAACCTCCATAGTGCGAGGCAGATTGTATTTGGGCTTTTTATTCTCCTCATTTTGTTTATCCTTCGAGCTTTGGCTTGAAGAGCCTCTCAACATCTCATCAACATTTTCTTCCTCTGAATTTTTTTGAAATTTTTAGTGACTCAAAATAAAAGTGCACCAAACTCAACAAAATTGATAGCAACTACTCCCACAAGTGCCTAGAGACTATATCATGCATTAGAACTACTTGGGACCAAATAAATTTGACATGCAAGCTCAAGAACAGGGTCACCTAGGCAGTAAAAAATTGTAATGAATAAAGCACTAGAACAAAAACTAATTGGACCATTGGAGGAGTCACATACCGAAGAACAATCCCCTAAAGCAGTTTTGTGAGTGGAGCTTTGAGCAAGGAGATCGAAAATGGCAGCAAGATGAGCTATAACTCGTGCTTGAGCTGGTTGGTGATTTTTTTGGGAGGAAGAAGGAGTGTGTGGGTACAGGAATAAGTGGAGGGGGGGCCACCACTGGCCCACGAGGCAAAGGGGCGCGCCCAGGGGTGGGCGCGCCCTAGACCCTCGTGGCCAGGTGTTGGCTGCCCCTGATGTGTTCACAGTGCCAGATATTCTCAAATATTCTACAAAAACTCATATTTCATTTTCAGGGCATTTGGAGAACTTTTATTTTGGGCTATTTTTTATTGCATGGATAAATAAGAAACAGAGAGAAAATAATATTTTTTGCTTTATTTAATCTAAATAAAAGAAAGTAAAAGGAGGGTACAGGAGGTTGTGCTTTCTAACTTCATCCATCTCATGCTCATCAAAAGGAATCCACTAACAAGGTTGATCAGGTCTTGTTAACAAACTCTTTTCGAATAACATGGAACCTGAGAAATTTTGAATAACACTAGGTTACCTCAACGGGATATGTACATCCCCAATAATAAGAATATCATATTTCGTCTTGACAATAGGAAGAGGAAATTCAAAACCTCCAATAATAATCGATGGAATTTTTCCAATAGAATTGATACTGCGAACTTGAGGTCGTTTCCTCGGAAAGTGTACCGTATGCTCATTACCATTAACATGAAAAGTGACATTGCCTTTGTTGCAATCAATAACAGCCCCTGAAGTATTCAAAAAGGGTCTAGCAAGGATAATCGACATACTATCATCCTCGGTAATATCAAGAATAACAAAGTCCGTTAAGATAGTAACATTTGCAACCACAATAGGCACATCCTCACAAATATTGACAGGTATAGCGCTTGATTTACCAGCCATTTGCAAAGATATTTCAGTTGGTGTCAGCTTATTCAATTCAAGTCTACGATATAAAGAGAGGGGCATAACACTAACACCGGCCCCAAGATCACATAAAGCAATTTTAACATAGTTTATTTTAATGGAGCATGGTATAGTTGGTACTCCTGGATCTCCAAGTTTCTTAGGTATTCCACCCTTAAAAGTATAATTAGCAAGCATGGTGGAAATTTCAGCTTTGGGTATCTTTCTTTTATTTGTAACAATATCTTTCATGTACTTAGCATAAGGATTCATTTTAAGCATATCAGTCAAATGCATACGCAAAAAGATAGGTCTAATCATTTCAGCAAAGCGCTCAAAATCCCCATCATCCTTTTTCTTGGATGGTTTAGGAGGAAAAGGTGTGGGTTTCTGAACCCATGGCTCTCTTTCTTTACCGTGCTTCCTGATACGTCTCCAACGTATCTATAATTTTTTATTGCTCCATGCTACTTTATCTACTGTTTTGGACTATATTGGGCTTTATTTTCCACTTTTATATTATTTTTGGGACTAATCTATTAACAGGAGGCCCAACCCAGAATTGCTGTTTTTTTGCCTATTTTAGTGTTTCGAAGAAACGGAATATCAAACGGAGTCCAAACGGAATGAAACCTTCGGGAACGTGATTTTCTCACCGAACGTGATCCAGGAGACTTGGACCCTACTCCAAGAAGTAACAGAGGCGGTCACGAGGCTGGGGGGCGCACCCCCTGCCTCGTGGCTCCCCTGTTGCTCCACTGACGTACTCCTTCCTCCTATATATACCTACGTATCCCCAAACGATCAGAACAGGAGCCAAAAACCTAATTCCACCGCCGCAACCTTTCAGATCTCACGAGATCCCATCTTGGGGCCTGTTAGGAGCTCACGAGGGGGCATCCACCATGGAGGGCTTCTACATCAACACCATAGCCCCTCCGATGAAGTGTGAGTAGTTTACTTCAGACCTTCAGGTCCATAGCTAGTAGCTAGATGGCTTCTTCTCTCTTTTTGGATCTCAATACAATGTTCTCCCCCTCTCTCGTCGAGATCTATTTGATGTAATCTTCTTTTTGCGGTGTGTTTGTTGAGACCGATGAATTGTGGGTTTATGATCCAGTTATCTATGAACAATATTTGAATCTTCTCTGAATTCTTTTATGCATGATTAAGTTAACTTTGCAAGTCTCTTCGAATTATCCGTTTGGTTTGGCCAACTAGATTGGTAGTTCTTGCAATGGGAGAAGTGCTTAGCTTTCGGTTCAATCTTGCGGTGTCCTTTCCCAGTGACAGAAGGGGCAGCAAGGCACGTATTGTATTGTTGCCATTGAGGATAACAAGATGGGGTTTTTATCATATTGCATGGATTTATCCATCTACATCATGTCATCTTGCTTAAGGCGTTACTCTGTTTTTAACTTAATACTCTAGATGCATGCTGGATAGCGGTCGATGAGTGGAGTAATAGTAGTAGATGCAGAATCGTTTCGATCTACTTGTCTCAGACGTGATGCCTATATACATGATCATACCTAGATATACTCATAACTAAGCTCAATTCTGTCAATTGCTCAACAGTAATTTGTTCACCCACCATAGATTATCTATGCTCTTGAGAGAAGCCACTAGTGAAACCTATGGCCCCCGGGTCTATTCTCATCATATCAATCTCCATTACTTTATTACTTGCTTTGTTTTTACTTTGCCTTTTACTTTTCACTTTGCATCTCTATATCAAAAATACCAAAAATATTATTTATCATCTCTATCTGATCTCACTCTCATAAGTGACCGTGAAGGGATTGACAACCCCTAATCACGTTGGTTGCAAGGAGCTATCGTTTTGTGTAGGTACGAGGGACTTGTGCGTGGTCTCCTACTGGATCGATACCTTGGTTCTCAAAAACTGAGGGAAATACTTACACTACTTTGCTGCATCATCCTCTCCTCTTCGGGGAAATCCAATGCAGTGCTCAAGAGGTAGCAAGGAGAATTTCTGGCGCCGTTGCCGGGGAGGGTCACGCAAGCACCATCCATACCAAGTACCCATCACAATCCCTATCTCTCGCATTACATTATTTGCCATTTGCCTCTCGTTTTCCTCTCCCCCACTTCACCCTTGCCGTTTTATTCGCCCTCTCTTTCCCAATCTCCTCCTCTCTTTCCCGTTTGCCTTTTCCCATTGCCTTTCTGTTTGCTTGTGTGTTGGATTACTTGTTGCCATGGCGCAAGATAATACCAAATTGTGTGACTTCTCGAATACCAATAATAATGATTTCCTTAGTATTCCGATTTCTCCTCTTAATAATGATGAGTCTTGTGAAATCAATACCACTTTGTTGAATCTTGTTATGAAAGATCAATTCGCCGGCCTTCCTAGTGAAGATGCCGCTACTCATCTAAACAATTTTGTTGATTTGTGTGATATGCAAAAGAAGAAAGATACGGATAACAATATTGTCAAATTGAAATTATTTCCGTTTTCACTTAGAGATCGTGCTAAAGTTTGGTTTTCGTCTTTGCCTAAAAATAGTATTGATTCTTGGAACAAGTGCAAAGATGCTTTTATCTCTAAGTATTTTCCTCCCGCTAAGATCATCACTCTTAGGAACGATATTATGAATTTTAAACAACTTGATCATGAGCATGTTGCCCAATCTTGGGAAAGAATGAAATTGATGCTTCGCAATTGCCCTACTCATGGTTTGAATTTATGGATGATCATACAAAAATTTTATGCTGGATTGAATTCTGCTTCTAGAAATCTTTTAGATTCGGCCGCGGGAGGCACGTTTATGGAAATTACATTAGGAGATGCTACAAAATTGCCTGATAATATTATGGCTAATTATTCTCAATGGCACACCGAAAGATCTTCTAGTAAAAAAGTGCATGCTATAGAAGAAATCAATGTTTTGAGTGAAAAGATGGATGAACTTATGAAGATGTTTGCTACTAAAAATACTTCTCTTGATCCCAATGATATGCCATTGTCTACTTTGATTGAGAATAATAATGAATCTATGGATGTGAATTTTGTTGGTAGGAACAGTTTTGGAAACAACGCGTATAGAGGGAATTTTAATCCTAGGCCTTATCCTAGTAATCCTTCTAATAATTATGGAAATTCCTACAAAAACTCTTATGGAAATTTTAATAAGATGCCCTCTAAATTTGAGAGTAGTGTTAAAGAGTTTATGAATTCAAAAAAGAATTTTAATAATTTGCTTGAAGAGAAATTGCTTAAAGTTGATGATTTGGCTAGGAACGTTGATAGAATTTCTCTTGAAATTGATTCTTTAAAGCTTAGATCTATTCCTCCTAAGCATGATATCAATGAGTCTCTCAAATCCATGAGAATTTCCATTGATGAGTGCAAAGAAAGAACCGCTAGGATGCGTGCTTGAAAAGATGCCTTTACTAAAGCGTGTTCTTCCAATTCCTATGAAAATCAAGATGAGGATCTAAAAGTTATTGATGTGTCCCCCATTAAATCTTTGCTTTGTAATATCAATCTTGATGAAACTGAATATGATCTTCCTTTACCTAGAAGGTGTTTTAAGAATTTGGAGTTTCTAGATCTTGATGATGAAATTGATGAAAGTGGGATTGAAAGAAAAAAACCTAGATGTTGCTAAACCCACTATTTTGGATCTCAAGGAATTTAATTATGAAAATTGTTCTTTAATTGGTTGTATTTCCTTGTTGTAATCTGTGCTAGATTCTCCTCATGCTTATAGTCAAAATAAGGCCTTTACCGAACACATTGTTGATGCCTTGATGCAATCTTATGAAGAAAAACTTGAGTTGAAAGTTTCTATCCCTAGAAAATTCTATGATGAGTGGGAACCTACTATTAAAATTAAAATTAAAGATTATGAGTTTCATGCTTTGTGTGATTTGGGTGCTAGTGTCTCTACTATTCCCAAAACTTTGTGTGATTTGCTAGATTTTCGTGACTTTGATGATTGCTCTCTAAACTTGCATCTTGCGGATTCCACTATTAAAAAGCCTATGGGAAGAATTAATGATGTTCTTATTGTTGCAAATAGGAATTATGTGCCCGTAGATTTTATCATTCTTGATATAGATTGCAATCCTTCATGTCCTATTATTCTTGGTAGACCTTTCCTTAGAACGATTGGTGCAATTATTGATATGAAGGAAGGGAATATTAGATTCCAATTTCCCTTAAAGAAGGGTATGGAACACTTCCCTAGAAAGAAAATAAAATTACCATATGAATCTATCATGAGAGCCACTTATGGATTTCCTACCAAAGATGGCAATACCTAGATCTATCCCTGCTTTTATGCCTAGCTAGGGGCGTTAAACGATAGCGCTTGTTGGGAGGCAACCCAATTTTATTTTTGATTTTTGTTTTTGCTTCTGTTTAGGAATAAATAATCCATCTAGCCTTTGTTTTGATGTGGTTTTATGTTTTAGTTAGTGTTTGTGCCAAGTAGAACCTATAGGATAACCTACGATGATAGTTGATTTGATTCTGCTGAAAAACAGAAACTTTGCGCGCACGAATATAATTTTGTTAAATCACAGGAACGTGATTTTCCGTTGATTCTTTTTTATGATGATCAATAGACAAATTGTACAGGACTTCCTATTTTGGTGGGAGTTTTAGAGTTCCAGAAATTTGCTTTAGTTACAGATTGCTACAGACTATTCTGTTTTTGACAGATTCTGTTTTGCGTGTGTTGTTTGCTTATTTTGATGACTCTATGGCTAGTAAAATAGTTTATAATCCATAGATAAGTTGGAATAAAGTAGGTTTAACACCAATATAAATAAATAATGAGTTCATTACAGTAACTTAAGTAGTCTTTTGTTTTCTTTCTCTAATGGAGCTCACGAGATTTCTATTGAGTTTTGTGTTCTGAAGTTTTCAAGTTTTGGGTGAATTCTTTTGATGGATTATGGAACAAGGAGTGGCAGGAGCCTAAGCTTGGGGATGCCCATGGCACCCCCAAGATAATCCAAGGACACCAAAAAGTCAAAGCTTGGGGATGCCCCGGAAGGCATCCCCTCTTTCGTGTACTTCCATCGGTAATTTACTTGGAGCTATATTTTTATTCACCACATGATATGTGTTTTGCTTGGAGCGTCTTGTATTATTTGCGTATTTGCTTGTTGGTTTACCACAATCATCCTTGCTGTACACACCTTTTGAGACAGCCATACATGAATTGGAATTTGTTAGAATACTCTATGTGCTTCACTTATATCTTTTGAGCTTGATAGTTTTGGTCATAGTGCTTCACTTATATCTTTTGAGTGTGATAATTTTTGCTCTAGTGCTTCACTTAGATCTTTTAGAGCATGGTGGTGGATATGTTTTAAAGAAACTATTGATCTCTCCTGCTTCACTTAGATTATTTTGAGAGTCGTTAATAGCATAGTAATTTGCTTAATGTTAATATACTTGGTATTCAAGATATGTGAAACTTTCTGTTGAGTGGATTGGATACTAAGATAAGTTTGATGCTTGATAATTGTTTTGAGATATGGAGGTGATAATATCAAAGTCGTGCTAGTTGAGTAATTGTGAATTTGAGAAATGCTTGTGTTGAAGTTTGCAAGTCCCGTAGCATGGACGTATGGTTAAAGTTGTGTAACAAATTTGAAACATGAAGTGTACCTGGCTTGTGCATCCTTATGAGTGGCGGTCGGGGACGAGCGATGGTCTTTTCCTACCAATCTATCCCCCTAGGAGCATCGCGTAGTACTTGATTTTTGATGACTTCTAAAATTTTGCAATAAGTATATGAATTCTTTTGACTAATGTTGAGTCCATGGATTATACGCACTCTCGCCTTTCCGCCTTTGCTAGCCTCTTCGGTACCGTGCATTGCCCTTTCTCACCTTGAGAGTTGGTGCAAACTTCACCGGTGCATCCAAACCCCGTGATACGATACGCTCTATCACACATAAACCTCCTTAAATCTTCCTCAAAACAGCCACCATACCTACCTATCATGGCATTTCCATAGCCATTCCGAGATATATTGCCATGCAACTTCCATCATCATCATCATCATGACATACTTTAATTTTGTCATATTGCCATTGCATGATCATGTAGTTGACATTGTATTTGTGGCAAATCCACCATGAATTGTTTTTCATACATGTCACTCTTGATTCATTGCACCATCCCGGTACACCGCCGGAGGCATTCATATAGGGTCATATCTTGTTCTAAGTTTCGAGTTGTAATCCTTATGTTGTAATCAATAGAAGTGTGATGATCATCATTATTAGAGCATTGCCCAAACCAAAAAAAGGCCAAAAAGAAAAAAAAGAAAGGCCCAAAAAAAAAGAAAATAAATAAAAAGGGCAATGCTACTATCTCTTTTTCCACACTTGTGCTTCAAACTAGCACCTTGTTCTTCATGTAGTGAGTCCCATATAATGTGCTTCAAAGTAGCACCTTGTTCTTCATGTAGTGAGTCTCATAAGTTGTCTTTTTATACTAGTGGGAATTTTACATTATAGAACTTGGCTTGTATATTCCTACGATGGGCTTCATGAAAGTACATGTAGTCCCCATGTGTGGCTTTGGTAATTAAATGACAATCCTAATGGACTAATGTTTGCACTGAGATATACATTTGAAAGAAAGTTCCATTTGCAATGCATGAAGAATATTGGATGAATTGGTGGATGAAATCCATCAACATCTATATATGCATTGAGACTTGATAATGAATGACAATTCCTATAAAGAAACAATGACATCAAGTTATATAGGAAGGTTTGTTCCATGGGTAATGCAAGAAGGATATTGAATGGATTCAAAATGAATGCCATATACATGTAGTTGTGCATCAAGATTAATCATGGAGCAAAGATTAAGGTTGACCAAGATGAAGATCGAAGATTGAATTCAAAGATGGTCAACACACAAGCGCAAATCATGTGCCACGTGAGATCTTGTGGTATGGTAAGAATTTGTCAATTGCGCTTTGTGTACTAACCCATACTATGTGTTGCCTATGTTTTTGAGAGGAGATTCTCATGGGCTCGCATCGAGAGAGAGATTTCAAGTGTCTATGAGAGGATGGCGTCAAGTGTTGATGATCATGGTTGACAAGGGCAAGTTCAAGATAACTATCCCGAAGGATAACATGCTTGAAGCTTGTGGATGATCACATGATGGACACATGAAGATAAATACAAAGCAAAGCTTCCCACATTGTGTATGGGGGAGCTACTTGAAGACTTCACCAATGTCTTGCCATTCAACTTGATCCAAGAAGAAACTTCAACTTCAAGCTCAAGTGAAAGGCTCGAGTCAAAGGTATTAGTTCCTTCGACGTTAGTGTTGTGGAGTGATGAACACCGAAGGAACACATATACTCAAGAATGGATTCTTGATAGCTATGTAGTGTAGACCTTTTATGATTCTTGAGTTATAGGGATCCCGCACTATTAAGAGGGGAACAAAGGGGTTCGTGATAGATTTGCTCAAGTCAACATCTTCTCTACACAATTCCACTCATATCCTATATACCAAAGAAAATCCAATACATGATAAAACCTTTGCATATTTTTCATCCTCTATTTTGGTTCATCTTGGGTGGTTCTCTATGTGAGGACCAGGGTTTTTTCATAGCTTCAAAACGAGCCTAAGATCATCAAAATCGGAGTCCGGATGTAAAAGTTGTGCCTGTTTAAGTTTCTAGGCTGCAGCAGTTTGGTTTTGCCGGATCATCCGGGTCCTCCCCCATATCATCCGGGCTTTGCCCGGATCATCCGGGTTCCTACCCGGATCATCCGGGTTATTCGTAAAATTCATCACAGTAGCTTATTCCGCTAGCCGGATCATCCGCCTACCCACCCGGATCATCCGGGAATTGCCCGGATCCTCCGGCTATGTCCCCGGATATCCGGGTATCTACTTCACCACATTGCATTTTGACCTTCCCGGATCATCCGGGCATTGCCCGGATCATTCGGGTATGCGTCCAGATCATCCGGGCAGGTCAACAACTGCGGGAAACGGCTCTATTTTCTTTGGGGGTATAAATATCCCTCTCCCACTCCGGGGGAGAGTTGAGCACTTCATCCCAAATTGTCCCAAGAACACAAGTGGCTCCCTCTCACTTCTACTACACCAAATCTTAGATCCCGGAGAGATTAGTGAGTGTTCTTGAGAGTTGTTCCAATCAAAAGATAGATCCTCTCACTCTCCCTCTTGTGACCAAAGCAATTCGTGATTTGAGCAAGTCTTGAGCATTTCCCCCTTGATCTTGTTACTCTTGGAGGTTGGAGACTCCTAGGTGGTAGGAGTGCTCCGGTGAGGAATCAACTTGTGATTTGTCCCCCGGAAAGTTTGTGAAGGTTTGGAGGCTGCCTCAAGGTCTACCACTAGTGGTTGAGAATCGCCTTCATGGTGATATCTCAAGGAGAACAGGGTGAGCCTTCGTGGCGTTGGTGTGCCTTCGTGGTAACATCCACCTCTCTAACGGTGACTAGCTTCCCTCCAAGGAAGTGAACATCGGGATACATCCTCGTCTCCATTTCTTCGGTTAATTCTAACCCTAGCCACTACTTGTGGTTTACTTTGGTCTCTTGACCTTGCATTCACTATATCTTGTTGTCCTCATTATATTGTGTTGGTTACCATATCGTAGAGATTATCTAGGCCAACACTTTATAGTCCACAATTCATACTTGCTACTATTGTTCTATCGTGTGCTTAGTGTGAATTGCTAGCTTGTAACATTCATTTCCATATCTTGTGACATAACTTGTGTAAGCTTGTAGTGCTTACTTGAGTTTCATTGTATCATTCAATTCCATATATTGTGATACAATTTGTGTAAGCCTGTATTGCTTACTTGTGGTTGTGTGTATTATTCATTTATATATCTTGTGATATACATTGAGTAAGTTTGTGTAACTTACTTGTGCTTACTCATATCCTCGTTGTTCTCATCTTGTTTATCCTAAGTTGTTGGTGCACTTAGTTAGCCTGGTATATTTAGGATTTGTGCTTGAAAAGTATCCTCCTAGTTTATTTCCGCATTAGGATATAGCCAAATCCGTATAAGATTTTAAAATGCCTATTCACCCCCCCTCTAGGCGACATCGTGGTCCTTTCAATTGGTATCAGAGCCCGGTCTCTCCTTATTAGGCTTCACCGCCTAGAGAGTAACGATGTCGACTAGTGAACTAGTGCACAAAAACACTTTTGATTTGGATGGCACAAATTATCATCTATGGAGAATTTGCATGCTTTGTCACTTTTGGGCCATGGGTCCAAATGCTTTGCGAATTGTTCTTATAGGAATTTCTATTGCTAAGGATGGACATTCTCCATCTATTGAGGATATGTATCTTGATTGTGATACTTCTCTTGTCATTCATCAAGCTTTAACCTTTGAAGTGTTTAAGGCGATCCACGACTTGCAAGTCGGCTCATGAGACTTGGACCAAACTTGAAGATATATATGGTGGGTCCAATCTTGATGAAGATAATAGTCTATTTGGGGAGTTGATGGAGGAGTTCTCCACATTTTTAAATCATGAAGATCTCTCTATTACTTCCACCTTCGATTACTTGCACACTTCAATATCTTGCACTTCACCAACATGTGGCATGCCACAAGGTAATGACATGGTGAGTGAAGAAATATCTTGTGATGATGGTGTTAAGCTCATTTGTGATGATATGCTTGATCTCCCATGTTGCCATGATAGAAATGCCTTGGTTTCCTCTAGTTGTTCTATGACTAACCATGTAGAGGAAACCAAGAAAGATGAGGCATGCTTGATTGATGAAGAACCTCGTCTTCAAAAGAATCATCATCAACCCCTTTGTTCACATGTGCCTCATGGCAAGAGGTAATGACGAGGTATCATCTTCTCTTAGTGATAATGATGATAGTTGTAATGAGGATGATGATGATGACTTGACTCAAAATCTCTATGAGATTGGGAAAACTCTTCATAGAGCTAAAAATAACACTTATGAAAGGTTCCAAGATGTTCTTGCTTGCTTTGAAAAACGTAATGATTTATTTCTCAATGAGCAAGCTAAAAGTGAACAGCTTGAACATGAACTTGCTAAGGCTCATGAAACGCTTAGTGACTTGAGGTCTTCAAAAGAAGAGATTAAAGTTACTCATTGTAAGCTTAAAGACGATTTTGAGCTCCTTCTCCTTGAATGCAATAGTGTCAAGGGAGAGCTCATAAAACTCTGTAAGTCTCATGAGGAGCTTCAATCAACTCGTGAGAAGTCACTAAGTGCTACTTGCTCCTCTCATATTGATAATGATGTTTGTGCTACTAACTCGATTTCATGTGAAGCATCAATTTTGAAGGAGAATGTTGAGCTATGTGCTCAACTAGCTTTGCTAACAAGAAATTATGGGAAATTGGAAGAAAGTCATGCAAAGCTCTCGGGCACTCATGAGGATCTTTTAAGCTCTCATAGTAAGATAAAGTTAGCTCACGAGGCTATGGTCTCCGAGGTAAAATCTTGTGAGTCTCATGTGAACATTAGCACATCTACTCTAAATGCTTTATTTGTTGGGGAACGTTGCAGAAAATTAAAAAATTTCCTACGGTTTCACCAAGATCCATCTATGAGTTCATCTAAGCAACGAGTCATGGGAGAGAGTTTGCATCTATATACCACTTGTAGATCACGTGCGGAAGCTTGCAAGGTGATGATGGAGTCGTACTCGACGTGATTCAGATCACCGATGTCCAAGTGCTGAACGGACAGCACCTCCGCGTTCAACACACATACGGGACGGGAGACGTGTCCTCCTTCTTGATCCAGCAAGGAGAAGGAGAGGTTGAGGAAGCTCGCTCCAACGGCAGCACGACGGCGTGGTGGTGTTGGTGCAGCAGTACTCCGACAGGGCTTCGCCAAGCACTTACGGAGGAGGAGAGGTGTTGGGGAGGGGAGGGGCTGCGCCTTGGAGATCATTGCAACAGCCCTCCCCCCACCCCTCTATTTATAGGGGAAGGGGCAAGGGGGGCTGACCCCTCTAGATGGGATCTAGAGGGGGGCGGCGGCCAGAGAGGGGAGGCTTGCCCCCCAAGCAAGGGGGGTGCCCCCCTCAGGGTTTCCCCCCCCCCAACCCTAGGCGCATGGGCCCAAGGTGGGGGGTGCGCCCAGCCCTCCAGGGGCTGGCTCCCTCCTCTTTGCGGCCCATGTGGCCCTCCGGGGAGGGTGGCCCCTCCCGGTGGACCCCCGGAACACCTCCGGTGGTCCCGGTACATTACCGATAGACCCCCGAAACTTTCCGGTGTCCGTATGACAACTTCCCATATATAAAACTTCACCTCCGGACCATTCCGGAACTCCTCGTGAAGTCCGGGATCTCATCCGGACTCAACAACATTCGTAGTCACATACTAGTCTTCCTAATAACCCTAGCGCCACCGAACCTTAAGTGTGTAGACCCTATGGGTTCGGGAGACATGCAGACATGACCGAGACGACTCTCGGACAATAACCAACAGCGGGATCTGGATACCCATGTTGGCTCCACATGCTCCTCGATGATTTCATCGGTTGAACCACGATGTCGAGGATTCGATCAAAACCCAGTATACAATTCCTTTGTCAATCGGTGCGTTACTTGCCCGAGACTCGATCGTTGGTATCCCAATACCTTGTTCAGTCTCGTTATCGCAAGTGACTTTACTCATCAGTAATGCATGATCCCGTACAACACCTTGGTCACCTTGAGCTCATTATGATGATGCATTACCGAGTGGGCCCAGAGATACCTCTCCGTCATACGGAGTGACAAATCCCAGTCTCGATCCGTGTCAACCCAACAGATGCTTTCGGAGATACCTGTAATCCACCTTTATAGTCACCCAGTTACGTTGTGACGTTTGATACACCCAAGGCACTCCTACGGTATCCGGGAGTTACACAATCTCATGGTCGAAGGAAGAGATACTTGACATTGGCAAACCTCTAGCAAACGAACTACACGATCTTTGTGCTATGCTTAGGACTGGGTCTTGTCCATCACATCATTCTCCTAATGATGTGATCCCGTTATCAACGACATCCAATGTCCATAGTCAGGAAACCATGAC
Source organism: Aegilops speltoides (assembly GCA_021437245.1). Classification (NCBI taxonomy): domain Eukaryota; kingdom Viridiplantae; phylum Streptophyta; class Magnoliopsida; order Poales; family Poaceae; genus Aegilops; species Aegilops speltoides. The sequence continues at coordinate 86,828,422 of CM038142.1, forward strand.
TATATGTTGATCACAACGAGCTAGTCAACTAGAGGCTCACTAGGGACATATTGTGGTCTATGTATTCACACGTGTATTAAGATTTCCGGATAATACAGTTATAGCATGAATAAAAGACAATTATCATGAACAATGAAATATAATAATACTTTTATTATTGCCTCTAGGGCATATTTCCAACAGTCTCCCACTTGCACTAGAGTCACCAATCTAGTTACATTGTGATGAATCGAACACCCATAGAGTTTCGTGTTGATCATGTTTTGCTCATGAGAGAGGTTTAGTCAACGGATCTGCGACATTCAGATCCGTGTGTACTTTGCAAATCTCTATGTCTCCATCTTGAACATTTTCACGGATGGAGTTGAAACGACGCTTGATGTGCCTGGTCTTCTTGTGAAACCTGGGCTCCTTGGCAAGGGCAATAGCTCCAGTGTTGTCACAGAAGAGTTTGATCGGCCCCGACGCATTGGGTATGACTCCTAGGTCGGTGATGAACTCCTTCACCCAAATCGCTTCATGCGCTGCTTCCGAGGCTGCCATGTACTCCGCTTCACACGTAGATCCCGCCACGACGCTCTGCTTGCAGCTGCACCAGCTTACTGCTCCACCATTCAACATATACATGTATCCGGTTTGTGACTTAGAGTCATCCAGATCTGAGTCGAAGCTAGCGTCGACGTAACCCTTTACGACGAGCTCTTCGTCTCCTCCATAAACGAGAAACATGTCCTTTGTCCTTTTCAGGTACTTCAGGATATTCTTGACCGTTGTCCAGTGTTCCTTGCCGGGATTACTTTGGTATCTTGCTACCAAACTTACGGCAAGGTTTACATCAGGTCTGGTACACAGCATGGCATACATAATAGATCCTATGGCTGAAGCATAGGGGATGACACTCATCTCTTCTTTATCTTTTGCCGTGGTCGGTGACTGAGCTGAGCTCAATCTCACACCTTGTAACATAGGCAAGAACCCCTTCTTGGCCTGATCCGTTTTGAACCTCTTCAAAATCTTATCAAGGTATGTGCTTTGTGAAAGACCTATGAGGCGTCTCGATCTATCTCTATAGATCTTGATGCCTAATATATAAGCAGCTTCTCCAAGGTCCTTCATTGAAAAACACTTATTCAAGTAGGCCTTAATGCTGTCCAGAAGTTTTATATCATTTCCCATCAAGAGTATGTCATCTACATACAATATGAGAAATGCTACAAAGCTCCCACTCACTTTCTTGTAAACGCAGGCTTCTCCATAAGTCTGCATAAACCCAAATGCTTTGATCATCTCATCAAAGCGAATGTTCCAACTCCGAGATGCTTGCACCAGCCCATAAATGGATCGCTGGAGCTTGCATACTTTGTTAGCGTTCTTAGGATCGACAAAACCTTTCGGCTGCATCATATACAGCTCTTCCTTAAGATGTCCGTTAAGGAAAGCCGTTTTGACGTCCATCTGCCATATCTCATAATCATAGTATGCGGCAATTGCTAACATGATTCGGACGGACTTCAGCTTCGCTACGGGAGAGAAAGTCTCATCGTAGTCAATCCCTTGAACTTGTCGATAACCCTTAGCGACAAGTCGAGCCTTATAGATGGTAACATTACCATCCACGTCCGTCTTCTTCTTAAAAATCCATTTGTTTTCTATCGCTTGCCGATCATCGGGCAAGTCTATCAAAGTCCATACTTTGTTTTCATACATGGATTCTATCTCGGATTTCATGGCTTCAAGCCATTTGTTGGAATCCGGGCCCGCCATCGCTTCTTCATAGTTCGAAGGTTCACCGTTGTCTAACAACATGATTTCCGGGACAGGGTTGCCGTACCACTCAGTGCGGAACGTGTCCTTGTGGACCCACTGGTTCAAGAGCAACTTGATCCAAGTACCTTGATCATCATCATTGGTTTCCTCTTGGTTGGTGTGGGCATCACAGAACATTTTCCTGAGCTGCACCACTTTCCCGCTCGAGAGGTAGTACTTCATCGAGTTCTACTTTCCTCCCACTTACTTCTTTCGAGAGAAACTCTTTTTCCAGAAAGCATCCATTCTTGGCAACAAAGATCTTGCCTTCAGATCTTAAGTAGAAAGTATACTCAACAGTTTCCTTAGGGTATCCTATGAATACACATTTTTCCGACTTGGGTTCGAGCTTTTCAGGTTGAAGTTTCTTGACATAAGCATCGCATCCCCAAACTATTAGAAATGACAGCTTAGGTTTCTTCCCAAACCATAATTCATACGGTGTTGTCTCAACGGATTTAGACGGTGCCCTATTTAAAGTGAATGTAGCTGTCTCTAGAGCGTATCCCCAAAATGATAGCGGTAAATCGGTAAGAGACATCATAGACCGCACCATATCCAATAGAGTGCGATTACGACGTTCGGATACACCATTTCGCTGAGGTGTTCCAGGCGGCGTGAGTTGTGAGACGATTCCACATTTCCTTAAGTGTGTACCAAATTCGTGACTTAAGTATTCTCCTCCACGATCTGATCGTAGGAACTTTATCTTTCAGTCACGTTGATTCTCCACCTCGTTCTGAAATTCCTTGAACTTTTCAAAGGTCTCAGACTTGTGTTTCATTAAGTAGACATACCCATATCTACTTAAGTCATCAGTGAGAGTGAGAACATAATGATATCCTCCGTGAGCCTCAACGCTCATTGGACCGCACACATCGGTATGTATGATTTCCAACAAGTTGGTTGCTCGCTCCATCATTCCGGAGAACGGAGTCTTGGTAATTTTGCCCATGAGGCATGGTTCGCATGTGTCAAACGATTCATAATCAAGAGACTCTAAAAGTCCATCAGCATGGAGCTTCTTCATGCGCTTGACACCAATGTGACCAAGGCGGCAGTGCCACAAGTATGTGGGACTATCGTTATCAACTTTACATCTTTTGGCATCCACACTATGAACATGTGTAATATTACGCTCGAGATTCATTAAGAATAAACCATTGACCATCGGAGCATGACCATAAAACATATCTCTCATATAAATCGAACAACCATTATTCTCAGACTTAAATGAGTAGCCATCTCGTATTAAACGAGATCCAGATACAATGTTCATGCTCAAACTTGGCACTAAATAACAATTATTAAGGTTCATAACTAATCCTGTAGGTAAATGTAGAGGCAGCGTGCCGACGGCGATCACATCAACTCTGGAACCATTCCCGACGCGCATCGTCACCTCGTCCTTCGGCAGTCTCCGTTTATTCCGCAGCTCCTGCTGTGAGTTACAAATATGAGCAACGACACCGGTATCAAATACCTAGGAGTTACTACGAGTACTGGTAAGGTACACATCAATTACATGTATATCAAATATACCTTTGGTGTTGCCGGCCTTCTTATCCGCTAAGTATTTGGGGCAGTTCCGCTTCCAGTGACCCTTCCCCTTGCAATAAAAGCACTCAGTCTCAGGCTCGGGTCCATTCTTTGACTTCTTCCCGGCAACTGGCTTACCGGGCGTGACAACATCTTTGCCGTCCTTCTTGAAGTTCTTCTTACCCTTGCCCTTCTTGAACTTAGTGGTCTTATTGACCATCAACACTTGATGTTCTTTCTTGATTTCAGCCTCTGCTGACTTCAAAGATCGAGAACACTTCAGAATGGTCTTCACCATCCCCGCATGTTGTAGTTCATCACAAAGCTCTTGTAGCTTGGTGGGAGCGATCGAGGATTCTGTCAATGACCGCCTCATCCGGGAGGTTAATGTTCATTTGGGTCATACGGTTGTGCAACCTGGACATCTTCGAGGATGTGCTCACCGACGTAACTGTTTTCCTCCATCTTACAATCTGTAGAACTTGTCGGAGACATCATATCTCTCGACCCGGGCATGAGCTTGGAAAACTAGTTTCAGCTCTTCGAACCTCTCATATGCTCCGTGATGCTCAAAACGCTTTTGGAGCCCCGGTTCTAAGCTGTAAAGCATGCCGCACTTAACGACGGAGTAATCATCAGCACAAGTTTGCCAAGCATTCATAATGTCTTGGTTCTCTGGGACGGGAGCGTCACCTAGCGGTCCTTCTAGGACATATTGCTTCCGCATCTATGAGGATGATCTCGGGTTCGGACCCAGTCCGTATAGTTGCTGCCATCATCTTTCAGCTTGGTTTTCTAGGAACGCGTTGAAGTTCATGTTGACATTAGCGTTGGCCATTTGATCTACAAGACATATTTGCAAAGGTTTTAGACTAAGTTCATGATAATAAAGTTCTAATCAAATTATGAACTCCCACTTAGATTAGACATCCCTCTAGTCATCTAAGTGTTACACGATCCGAGCCGACTAGCCCGTGTCCGATCATCACGTGAGACGGACTAGTCATCGTCGATGAACATCTTCATGTTGATCGTATCTTCCATACGACTCGTGTTCGACCTTTCGGTCTCCGTGTTCCGAGGCCATGTCTGTACATGCTAGGCTCGTCAAGTTAACCCTAAGTGTTTTCGGTGTGTAAAACTGTCTTACACCCGTTGTATGTGAACGTAAGAATCCATCACACCCGATCATCACGTGGTGCTTAGAAGCGACGAACTGTAGCAACGGTGCACAGTTAGGGGAGAACACTTCTTGAAATTTTTGTAAGGGGTCATCTTATTTACTACCGTCGTCCTAAGTAAACAAGATGCATAAACATAATAAACATCACATGCAATTATATATAGTTGTGACATGATATGGCCAATATCATATAGCTCCATGGCTCCATGATCATCTTGTCACCGGCTTGACACCATGATCTCCATCATCATGATCTCCATCATCGTGTCTTCATGAAGTTGTCACGCCAACGACTACTTCTACTTCTATGGCTAACGCGTTTAGCAATAAAGTAAAGTAGTTTACATGGCGTTCTTCAATGACACGCAGGTCATACAAAAATAAAGACAACTCCTATGGCTCCTTCCGGTTGTCATACTCATCGACATGCAAGTCGTGAATCCTATTACAAGAACATGATCTCATACATCACAATTCATCATTCATCACAACTTCTGGCCATATCACATCACATGATCAATCACTGCAAAACAAGTTAGACGTCTTCTAATTGTTGTTGCATCTTTTATGTGGCTGCAATTGGGTTCTAGCAAGAACGTTTTCTTACCTACGAATAACCACAACGTGATTTTGTCAACTTCTATTTACCCTTCATAAGGGCCCTGTTCATTGAATCCGCTCCAACTAAAGTGGGAGAGACAGACACCCGCCAGCCACCTTATGCAACTAGTGCATGTCAATCGGTGGAACCGGTCTCACGTAAGTGTACGTGTAAGGTTGGTCCGGGCCGCTTCATCCCACAATACCGTTGAAGCAAGAAAAGACTAGTAGAGGCAAGTAAGTTGACAAGATCCACGCCCACAACAAAATTGTGTTCTACTCGTGCATTAGAGAACTACGCATAGACCTAGCTCATGATGCCCTGTTGGGGAACGTTGCAGAAAATTAAAATTTTTCCTACGGTTTCACCAAGATCCATCTATGAGTTCATCTAAGCAACGAGTCATGGGAGACAGTTTGCATCTACATACCACTTGTAGATCACGTGCGGAAGCTTGCAAGGTGATGATGGAGTCGTACTCGACGTGATTCAGATCACCGATGTCCAAGTGCTGAACGGACAGCACCTCCGCGTTCAACACACGTACGGGACGGGAGACGTCTCCTCCTTCTTGATCCAGCAAGGGGAAGGAGAGGTTGAGGAAGCTCGCTCCAACGGCAGACGACGGCGTGGTGGTGTTGGCAAAGAAGATCTCGGCAGGCTTCGCCAAGCGCCACGGAGGAGGAGAGGTGTTGGGAGGGAGGGCTGCGCCTTGGAGATCGTGCAGCAGCCTCCCCCACCCCTCTATTTATAGGGAAGGGCAGGGGCCGACCCTCCAGATGGGATCTAGAGGGGCGGCCAGGAGGGAGGCTTGCCCCACAAGCAAGGGGCGCCTCGTGGTTTCCCCAACCCTAGGCGCATGGGCCCAAGGTGGGGCGCCCAGCCTCCAGGCTGGCTCCTCCTCTTGCAGCCCATGTGGCCCTCCGGGGTGGCCTCCGGTGGACCCCGAACCCCTCCGTGGTCCGTTACATTACCGATAGACCCCAAACTTTCGGTGTCCGTATGACAACTTCCCATATATAAAACTTCACCTCCGGACCATTCCGAACTCCTCGTGACGTCCGGGATCTCATCCGGACTCGAACAACATTCGGTAGTCACATACTAGTCTTCCTAATAACCCTAGCATCACCGAACCTTAGTGTGTAGACCCTACGGGTTCGGAGACATCTGAACATGACCGAGACGACTCTCGGACAATAACCAACGGCGGGATCTGGATACCCATGTTGGCTCCTACATGCTCCTCGATGATTTCATCGGTTGAACCACGATGTCGAGGATTCGATCAAAACCCAGTATACAATTCCCTTTGTCAATCGGTGCGTTATTTGCCCGAGACTCGATCGTTGGTATCCCAATACCTTGTTCAGTCTCGTTATCGCAAGTGACTTTACTCAGCATCAGTAATGCATGATCCCATGGCCAACACCTTGGTCACCTTGAGCTCATTATGATGATGCATTATCGAGTGGGCCCAGAGATACCTCTCCGTCATACGGAGTGACAAATCCCAGTCTCGTTCCGTGTCAACCCAGCAGATGCTTTCGGAGATACCTGTAATGCACCTTTATAGTCACCCAGTTACGTTGTGACGTTTGATACACCCAAGGCACTCCTACGGTATCCGGGAGTTACACGATCTCATGGTCGAAGGAAGAGATACTTGACATTGGCAAACCTCTAGCAAACGAACTACACATCTTTGTGCAATGCTTAGGATTGGGTCTTGTCCATCACATCATTCTCCTAATGATGTGATCCCGTTATCAACGACATCCAATGTCCATAGTCAGGAAACCATGACTATCTTTTGATCACGACGAGCTAGTCAACTAGAGGCTCACTAGGGACATATTGTGGTCTATGTATTCACACGTGTATTACGATTTCCGGATAATACAGTTATAGCATGAATAAAAGACAATTATCATGAACAATGAAATATAATAATACTTTTATTATAGCCTCTAGGGCATATTTCCAACATTATTGACATGTGCTAATCCTACAATTCATCCACCTCTCATATTATATCCACTCATGATGAATTGGTTACCTTGTCTTGCTGCTCTAACCATGAAGTTTCTACTTCCACTAGTCCTCTTGTTTCTAGTGTTGAAACTAACCATGTAGAGGAAATTAATGAGCTCAAGGCCCAAGTCACTAGTTTGAAGAAAGACTTGGAAAAGTGTGATGTTGGACATAATTTTCACTCCAACAATAAGAAGTCCAAGAACAAGAAGAAGGGACAAGGGAATTACAAGAATTCGGCCAACATTACTTGCTTCAAATGCAAAAAGAGGACATCATGTGAGATCTTGCCCATTGAAGAAAAGGGCTTATAATGAGAAGCTACATGGGAAGCGGCCTCAAGCTCAATCTCAAGTTGAAGAACAGTCACTATCCATGATGAAACATGTTATTGCTCCCCAAGTTGAGAAATTAAAGAAGAGAAAAGGGAGGAAATGTTGCTATGATTGTCGTCAAAAGGGACACATAGCTTCATCATGCCCCAATGGTAACATATCTAAGCCTCCTATAGTCCATAATCATTATTCACTAAGGAAGGATATTGTTGGCAATGTGTTTGCCAAATTTGTGGGTGCCCAAAGTGGTTTCAAAGTGGACAAGACCATTTGAGTTGCCAAGCCTATTGTTACTAACTTCTTAGGAACCAACTTGGTTGGGGACCATCAAGCTCAAACTTGATCAATAGGTGTGTGGAGGGCATTGGAGACTTGGCTACTTCATGAAGAAAAACTATTTTCACCATATGTTATGGTTAATGCCAAGTCAAGTGGATTATCATCATATCTATCAATCCAATGCTCCTCTTTGCGGTAACTTGTACTTGCATTGTGTACATTGAAAGTTACTAAGTCCCTTGCGTGTTTAAGTTTTGTAACTAGCATGTGCTTGTATATGTTGTGCTTCCTAATATACTTGATTCGTGTTATCTAGCATGCATAAGTTGCTATGCACATCATATAGTTGTGTGTGTGGTTTCGAGCCTTTATTGCTTCATTAGTTGAATCTTCATTGGTGTTTTTGAGATATTAATGGATCATCATATTATGGGGGAGTGCTATGATTTACGCATATCACAAACCTTAAATATGTATATATGTAGGATACCACCTAGTATTGTTAGTGCAATATTATCTAGTTACTATGTGGTATGTAAAGTTCATTTGAAACTCAAATCCTCATCCATTAATTATCCTTAGTTGGGTTTCCTTTGCCTCTTATGGATAATACATGGATTATCACATTATGGGGGAGTGATATACTTTGTACATATCGCTTCTCGTGTGAACATTAACAATAGAGGTTTGCCAGTTTGCCACTTAGTATTTATATTTGAGATTATCTTATATCTCTGTGGCATGCAATGCTTTGTTTGAGTATGGTATTCTTGTGCCGTTTTGCCCATGGTTATCTTAAAAATCGTATTTGGAAAATCATTTGAATAGATCCATTCCAATTGTTGCTTTGCATGATGATCTATCTAATTGGAATGTTAATAATATGCTATCCAAGCATTGTGTTTATTTCTAAACTCTCATGTTATGCTTGTGTTAGTATAGATGATCATGTACTTATTTTGTTTCTACACCAAATGTCAAATTGAAACACCATTTTGTTCGAGTTCATCTTATTAGTTTGTATGGAGTTATGGTAGTTTGTTATATCATTGTTTATAGTGTCCTATATCTACTTGAGTGAGATATTCCCATGAGTATGTGTGCAATGCATATCTTATATGCTCATTGTTTTTTCCTTGGTTCATATGTTGAACTTTTGTGTGCTATCATATGTTGATTTGTCACTTTGAGTCATTTTGGACAACATGAATGACTAGTGATGTTATTGGAAGTATTAACGGTTATGTGTTCATTTGTCCAATTTGTATCTCCCTAGATTTTGGGAGGCTTGTGCATGTGTATTTACTATGTGTAAATTCGCATGCCTTCTTTGCTTTTTTTTGATCCAATATATATGGTAAATCCATCAAATTCTTAATAGCGAAGATGTGCATGATATTCAAATTCATATCGATATGCACATATTTAAGTGATTTTACCCTATGTTTTGTAGTTATGCCAACTACTTTGGACCCAATAAGTTTGGGGACCATATTGTACTTAAATTGTTTTAGGTACATTTGAGAATCATTGGGTGCTTGGCTTATTCATGAAAGTGGTGGCACTATGAGGAAATTAGAGCCAAGCTCGAACCATTACCTACTACATCATTCCAATGCTATCTTGGTAACAAGTATCTACTTCATGCATACACTTCTTGCATTCAACCTTGTGTAGGTTGCATCATGGCATGAATTTCTTGACTCATTCTTGTCATACTTGTTTCCTTTCTCAAAGAATCGCAACAATGATCGCTTGTTGCTAGTTGTGATGTCTTTGATGGTTGTGTGTTTGGAGTTCATTAATATACGATAAGATTACATTAAGCCATGTGCTATACTTTCAAGCAAAGATCTCATTGGTATATTTTATGTCTCCCATTTGTATATCTTATTCTTTCCTTTTGTAACTATTTCATGTGTACATCCTTCTTTGTGGATGTATATCATCATGATTGTCATCTACCTAGAATCTTATACACGTGAGCCAAGTTACATCCCTAGTTGATATCCCTATTCTTTCATGTCCACCGTTTCATTCTCTTTTTGTATCTTTGGTGGCTCCGTGGAAGCATTTGTTGTATGAGTGCGTGTCTTACCTCTTTGCATCTTAGTGCACTCATGTTTGGTGAAGATTGTTGTCCTCGTGCTTGTCTTGACAAGCCTATTATTTCCTATCTTCATCATGGGTTGTCACAAGCTTTGATTTTTAATTTGCTACTAGTGAGCTTGTGAACCCATTTGCTTGATGTGTGTGTGACCTTCTTAATTTCGTGTGTGTGGGAAGGACATGTCTTGCACCTTGTATCTCATTTACTCAAGACTATGTTGATGCTTAATTCTCATCCTTATACTAGTCTTCTCAAGTGCTTTGACGTGACTCACACATATCATTTTGGTTGTGCCTATTCTTAGGTTGCCTCATTTATATGTTGCTCAACCATATGTTTGTTGCAAATGCTAGGCTTCTTTTCTTATCTATGCTTGCTTGCAATTGTTTTGTGTTCCTATTGATTTTGGGGGAGTGATGATCCTATTTTGCGCACTTGTATCCAAATACAAAAATTCTAAATAGTGCACAAATCATGGGGAGCTTCTCTATTTTCCTTAGAACACTCCTCTTCCCAAATTGTAATATTCATTTATCCTTTTGGCTCATCGGATCTTTTGATTGCTTATTCACTTTGTATTATGCAAATGAGATCAATTTGTTCCATGTGCTTTGTGCCATGTGCCTTGCTATTATGACTAGGCTCAAGTTGTATAATAGTGGATTCACTTGTGGATATCATGTTCTTATCAATTGCAACCTTTCTTTTTGTGTATACGAGTTTCTTTGTGGATACATATCATGATTATTATAGGCCACTTAGAAATTTTTATACATGAAAAAGTTCATATCTTTGTATATGATTGCATTATATAGATTTCGAGCTCCTTTAATTGTTCATCATTGAATATGTGCATTTGTTTTCACTCACATTTTGTTATATGCACACATCAAGGAGGAACTCATACTATATTGGTCTGCTAGATGTTTTGTCTTCCATTTTGGCATTTGTTGCCAATGGGGGAGAAGTTTAGAGGGTTTAAGATAAATATCTTTTCTAGTTCTTGTTGTCACTCATGCATATCTACCCTTGTTATATATTCTTATTGCATGGATGAGTCTTGTATATAGAGAAATCTTCTCCTAGTTTATGTCAACCAATATATGCAATGCCATTCAAAGTTCATTCACAAATTCATATATTATGGGGGAGTTTGCTCTATATACTATGGGTGTACTATCATGAAATGCTTGTGTAGTGTATTGATGATACTACAACCATCCCAAGTATACAATTTATCCTTGGATAAATTTCATGCTTGTTTAAAAGTTCATTATATAAACCCTCTTGTTGAGATTGTCATCAATTACCAAAATGGGGGAGATTGAAAGTACATGTAGTCCCCATGTGTGGTTTTGGTAATTAAATGACAATCCTAATGGACTAATGTTTGCACTGAGATATACATTTGAAGGAAAGTTCCATTTGCAATGCATGAAGAATATTGGATGAATTGGTGGATGAAATCCATCAACATCTATATAGGCATTGAGACTTGATAATGAATGACAATTCCTATAAAGAAACAATGACATCAATTTATATAGGAAGGTTTGTTCCATGGGTAATGCAAGAAGGATATTGAATGGATTCGGAATGAATGCCATATACATGTAGTTGTGCATCAAGATTAATCATGGAGCAAAGATTAAGGTTGACCAAGATGAAGATCGAAGATTGAATTCAAAGATGGTAAATACACAAGCGCAAATCATGTGCCACGTGAGATCTTGTGGTATGGTAAGAATTTGTCAATTGCGCTTTGTGTACTAACCCATACTATGTGTTGCCTATGTTTCTGAGAGGAGATTCTCATGGGCTCGCATCAAGAGAGATATTTCAAGTGTCTATGAGAGGATGACATCAAGTGTTGATGATCATGGTTGACAAGGGCAAGTTCAAGATAACTATCCCGAAGGATTACATGCTTGAAGCTTGTGGATGATCACATGATGGACACATGAAGATAAATACAAAGCAAAGCTTCCCACATTGTGTATGGGGGAGCTACTTGAAGACTTCACCAGTGTCTTGCCATTCAACTTGATCCAAGAAGAAACTTCAACTTCAAGCTCAAGTGAAAGGCTCGAGTCAAAGGTATTAGTTCCTTCGACGTTAGTGTTGTGGAGTGATGAACACCGAAGGAACACATACACTCAAGAATGGATTCTTGATAGCTTTGTAGTGTAGACCTTTTATGATTCTTGAGTTATAGGGATCCCACACTATTAAGAGGGGATCAAAGGGGTTCATGATAGATTTGCTCAAGTCAACATCTTCTCTACACAATTCCACTCATATCCTATATACCAAAGAAAATCCAATACATGATAAAACCTTTGCATATTTTGCATCCTCCATGAGGGAGTCCTGGACTAGGGGGTGTCCGGATAGCCGGACTATCGATATCTGCCGGACTCCCAGACTACGAAGATAGAAGATTGAAGACTCCGGCTCGTGTCCGGAAGGTACTTTACTTGGCGTGGAAGGCAAGCTTGGCAATACGGATATGTAGATCTCCTACCATTGTAACCGACTCTGTGTAACCCTAGCCTCTCCGGTGTCTATATAAACCGGAGGGCTTTAGTCCGTAGGACACAACATTACATCTCAACAATCATACCATAGGCTAGCTTCTAGGGTTTAGCCTCATTGATCTCATGGTAGATCTACTCTTGTACTACCCATATCATCAATATTAATCAAACAGGACGTAGGGTATTACCTCCATCGAGAGGGCCTGAACCTGGGTAAAAACATTGTGTCCCTCGTCTCCTGTTACCATCCGCCTAGACGCACAGTTCGGGACCCCCTACCCGAGATCCGTCGGTTTTGACAGCGACATTGGTGCTTTCATTGAGAGTTCCTCTATGTCGTCACCGATAGGCTCGATGGCATCTTCAACCTTCGACGCTGTCCAGGGTGAGACTTTTCTCCCCGGATAGATTTTCATATTCGCCGGCTTTGCACTGCGGGCCAACTCTCTTGGCCATCTGGAGCAGATCGAAAGCTACGCCCCTGGCCGTCAGGTCAGGTTCGGAAGCCTAAACTTCACGGCCGATGACCGCGGAGACTTGATCTTCGACGGACTCGAGCCACAGCCAAGCATGCCACACTGCGACGATGGGCATGATCTGGCTCTGCCGCCGGACAGTGCTTTGGTGGCCGCACTTGAATCCGCCCCGGCTACTTGCCCGGAGCCGATTGCCCATGACGAGGGTCGGTGGATAGACGCCGCCCTAGGGGCTTCAACATCTACGGCGATGGAGCCGAATACTGATTTTGTCCCTTGCGAAACTCATGATCCCGAGACGCCGGACTCCACGCCGGACTCCGAGCCTCCCGCGCCCCCGCCAATTAAGCCAGATTGGGCGCCGGTTATGGAATTCACCGCCGCGGACATCTTTCAACACTCGCCTTTCGGCGATATCCTGAATTCCCTGAAGCATCTCTCGCTATCAGGAGAATTCTGGCCGGACTATGGCCAGGACGGTTGGAGTTCGGACGACGAAGAAATTCGGAGCCCACCCACCACCCACTTTGTAGCCACTGTCGAGGATCTAACCAACATGCTAGACTACGACTCCGAGGACATCGACGCTATGGACGATGACGCCGGAGACGATCAGGACCCAGCGCCCACGGGACACTGGAAGGCCACCTCGTCATACGACGTCTACATGGTGGATACCCCAAAGGAAGGGGATGGCGAAAAAGCAGCGGAGGAAGATTCTTTGAAGAAGCAGCCTAAACGCCGGTGTCAGCGACGCCGCTCTAAATCCCGCCACAACAAGAATGGAGAATCCGGCACGGGAGACAATAACACTCCGGAGAGTGCCGAAGACGATCCCCTCCTGCAAGACTCAGCGCAGGAGGACGCAGAAGCAAGCCCTCACGACAGGGCGGCAGACGAAGGGGTTGAGGATGATAACTATATGCCTCCCTCCGAAGACGAAGCAAGCCTCAACGATGATGAATTCGTCATACCCGAGGATCCCGTCGAACAAGAGCGCTTCAGGCAAAGGCTCATAGCCACGGCAAATATCCTAAAGAAAAAGCAGCAACAGCTTCAAGCTGATCAAGATCTGCTAGCCGATCGATGGACCGAGGTCCTCGCGGCCGAAGAGTATAAACTCGAACTCCCCTCGAAAAGTTACCCAAGACGCAAGCTGCTCCCCCGATTAGAGGAGGAAGCATACATACCTTTATCACCAGCGCACGACACGGCTGACCGACCGCCCCGTGGTCGCGACAGAGAGGCATTCAAGGCCCCAGCCAAGACCATACCCCGACATCGATCCAGGAGTACGAAGCCAAAAGGGAACACGCCGGACTTGCGAGACATCTTGGAGGACAAAGCAAGGCAATCCAGATCCATCTACAGATCACGTGGGCGCCCTACGACCCACGACGAATATCGTCGCGCCGGACATAACGCCGGCCGGGCCGAACACAGCAGACAGCGCTCCCTCGAGCTGCGTCGCGATATTGCTCAATACAGGGGCGCCGCACACCCGTTATACTTCACTGATGAAGTAATGGATCATCAGATCCCCGAAGGGTTCAAACCCGTGAACATCGAATCCTACGATGGTACAATAGACCCCGCAGTGTGGATCGAAGATTATCTCCTCCACATCCATATGGCCCGCGGCGACGATCTGCACGCCATCAAATATCTCCCACTCAAGCTTAAAGGACCAGCTCGGCATTGGCTTAACAGCCTGCCCGCAGAGTCGATTGGGTGTTGGGAAGACCTAGAGGCCGCGTTCCTTGATAACTTCCAAGGTACATACGTGCGACCACCAGACGCCGATGACCTAAGCCACATTATTCAGCAGCCAGACGAATCGGCCAGACAGTTCTGGATGCGGTTCTTGATGAAGAAAAATCAAATCGTCGACTGTCCGGATGCGGAGGCCCTCGCAGCCTTCAAACACAACATCCGGGACGAATGGCTCGCCCGGCACCTGGGGCAGGAGAAGCCGAAATCCATGGCAGCCCTCACATCATTAATGACCCGCTTTTGCGCGGGAGAGGATAGCTGGCTAGCCCGCGGCAATAATCTCCGCAAAAATTCTGGCAGCCCGGACTCCAAGGACAATCACGGCAGGTCACGTCGAATCAAAAACAAACGCCGTACTAACGGCGACGACAAAGAGGATACGGCAGTCAATGCCGGATTCGAGGCTCCAAACCCGTCAACGGAAGAAGCCATTTAAAGAACAACTCCGGGCCCGCCCAATCTAGACAGAATACTCGACCGCCATGCGGATACATGGCACTTCGAAAAGCCAGCTAATCACACCAATAGAGATTGTTGGGTGTTCAGGCAGGCTGGCAAGTTAATTGGCGAACACAATGACAAGGGGCTAAATAGCGACGACGAGGAAGAGACCCGGCCGCCGAACAACAGAGGATAGAAGGGTTTCCCCCCGCAAGTGCGGACGGTGAATATGATTTACGCGACCCATATACCCAAGAGGGAGAGGAAGCGCACTCACGGACGCCTATGCGATGGAGCGATCGCCCAAGTTCAATCCATGGTCCTCCTGTCCGATCACTTTCGATCGACGAGACCATCCGACTAGCATACGCCATGGCGGATTCGCCGCATTGGTCCTAGATCCAATCGTCAATGGATTTCACCTCACAAGAGTCCTGATGGACGGCGGCAGCAGCCTGAACCTGCTTTATCAGGACACAGTGCGCAAAATGGGCATAGACCCATCCAGGATCAAACCTACTAAGACAACCTTTAAAGGTGTCATCCTGTGAGTGGAAGCCAAGCTGACAGGCTCTATCACACCGAAGTGGTCTTGGATCCCGGATAATTTCCGAAGCGAAGAGTTAATCTTCAATATAGTCCCGTTCCATAGCGGCTATCATGCCCTGCTCGGACGTACCGCGTTTGCAAAATTCAACGCGGTGCCGCATTATGCATACCTAAAGCTCAAGATGCCGGGCCCTCGTGGAGTCATTACGGTCAATGGGAATACGGAACGCTCCCTCCGAACGGAGGAACATACAGTGGCTCTCGCGGCAGAAGTTTAGAGCAGCCTTCTACGGCAATTCTCTAGTCCGGCAACTAAAAAGCCGGACACATTAAAACGCGCCCGGAGCAACAACAACCAAGACCACCTGGCGCGATCAGAGCACGCGTAGCAGTGTGGCCCCAACCCCCGCCCGCGCATGATCACTAGAATAACACTCCGCGTACATCATTACGCTTTGGAGATACCATGGGCGCTGGGGAGGGGCTTAACCACAAGGACTAAAGAGTGCGGCTCAACCACACAAGGGGCTCATGCGATCGCCCCCCTTGGCTTTGTTTTTTATCTTTTCTTCTTTTGCATACACAGGACTCCATTAACCAGAAGCCCTGTCTGACGGCGAACTTGCCGAATTCAAGATACAACAGTCAGGGATTAAAGAAGGCTGCGACGAACACTCTGGTGGTCTCCGTTACGAGCATTAAATTTAATTACATACACCAAGTCTGCAGCTTATCCCTGGAGGGGGACATGTTAATTTAGTCCAAACACCTTGCTTATCGCACTATTTGTATCAGTCCGCTTTATTAGCAGACCTTCTTTCATAAATAACGCAGCACTCCCTTTTGCAAGTTTATTTCCTTTTTATGGCAATTGCGTTATCCTTTACAAATGTTCACTATATGACATATTGCACCCGTATACTTTGGTACGGCCGAATACACCAGGGGCTTCTGTTCCCCATATTACGGTGTGATTAAGTCCGAACACTTTCACAAGTGCGGCACCCCGAACTTATAGCATTATATGAATCAGCTCCGAATCATGTCTTGGGTCAATAGTTGGGTTTGCCCGGCTCCTATGTTTTGGTACCTTATGTTCCGTTCCGTCGGCTAAGGTAGCACTAGGAGAACCACTGCGATTGCGCCCCGGTTGAGCCGGGTTAACGCCTCAGTGGAGAAAGGTAAAACCGGCGGCATGATAAGGCGAGAGACTGGTCGCTGTTCGAGAGGTCTTTTCGGTCCCTAAAGACTCATGCCGCTTGCGAAGTTCGGATGATGTCCGACGAAGGCATGGATAGCGCCCGGATTCGGTCTTCGAATACCGGGGCTTCACCAAATTTAAAATTATAGAATTCTATGGCTAAGTGAGAGTGTTCAAGCATTATAAGTCCGGTCGCCTTGTTCGTCGTGTTGGCGCCTCCTAGATGGACCCAAAGATGGGAACAAGAGTGCTCAAGTTCATCACCGAACACCCCAAAGACTCGTGGCTTGGGGGCTGAAGCCAACGACTTGCCATCTCTCGATTTAACAAACGGCCGCACTGAAGGTAATATTTTAAATTCAACAAAGCGTTGCTCATGGCGCATATAAACGAAGTTTTCGGCGCACAGGATAAACACACAGCGAGTTCACTCAAGGATTACATTAAGGGGGCACTCATCCGCGATATCGCGGGCTCCCTTCAGGACAACTTTATTATATCGCTCCGGCGTACGGTGCTCCTTGCCCAGCGGCGGCGGATCAGTGAGAAGCTTCTCCTCATCCAGCTTGCCCCATTGCACCTTTATGCGGGCAAGGTCTCGACGAGCGCCTTCAATGCAGGCGGATCGCTTGATCACATCCAGCCTCGGGCACGCATCAACTAGCCGCCGCACTAGGCCAAAGTAGCTGCCAGACATGGCCTGCCCGGGCCATAGCCGGACTGTGAGGCCCTTCATGGCCTCCTCAGCTACCTTGTGGAGTTCGACCAGCTGCTTCAGCTGGTCGCTTGGGGGCACCGGATGGCCGGCCTCAGCGTACTGAGACCAGAAGACCTTCTCCGTTGAGCTCCCCTCCTCGCCACGATAGAACGCAGCGGCATCAGACGCACTACGCGGCAGATCTGCAAATGCCCCGAGAGCTCCAATCGGGTAAGTATCCGTAATTTACATTAACATGCTTGCTCGCATGAAAACGCCTTACCGCTGCTATCTTCTTCATGTCCTCTATTTCCATATGGGCCCTCCGGGCCTCGGCCTTGGCGAACTCGGCCCTATCGAGAGCCGAGGCAAGCTCGACTCTCGAGTCTTGGAGTCACGCCCAAACTCTCATGCTTTTTCATGAGAGCACGGAGCTCTTGCCGAACTCCGCCACCAGCGCCGCTTGCTTTTCTCGCTCGATCCGTTACGTGGCGATTATGCTCGCCACGGACACGGCATCCTTCGAGGCTGCCACCTCGTTAGTGGCCCCGTGACGCATATATTATCCTTGTTAATCTTGTTTGCAACCAAAACCCTTTTACGTAAGGTGCATATTTAAAGTGGTGTTATTCACCTTCTTTTCCTTGAGCTGCCTCTTGGCATGGCCGAGCTCTTGCTCCGACCGCTCAAGGTCCTTCTTCAGCGCCTCGACCTCCGGCTGCACGCGGCAGAGGTCAACAGCGCAGCCTGCAAACCCATATTGACATATTTTAGAAACCTGCAGATATCTTGTTAAAGATCCTTAGTCCGCTTTTCTTTCCGAACACCGGACTAAGCATTAGGGCTCTTGTCTATGCGGTATTATATTACTTAATTTTAACCTTCTTACCTCAAAGCTTTGTTAGAAGGCTGTTGCGAAGCTTGGTCAGCCCGCCCTTGGCGAAGCTGGACCTTCTCAATCACCGCACTCATGAGAGTGCGGTCTTCTCGATGGAGGCGCCTTTGAGCACCTCCAGCAGGTTGTCCGTGCCTCCGGTTGGACGGAGGCCGCCGGCGTGCTGTCCTGCCCTCTTTCGAGGGCTGCTTGCCGGACCTCGAACTGCTACGGGTTCAAGTAGAGTCCGCACAAAGTCCGGGCTGCTCGACGGCGCCCCGGAGCCTCCTCTGGCGCGTCCCCTCAGGATTCCGCCTCGTCGTCCTCGGCGTGGGGTAGAGGCAGTCGGGATGGAATTTACATCCGACGGCGCCAACGACCCGCTCATCGAGTCGGGAAAGTCGTCACCGGCCGGACTAAGGAAACAATGCGGCATTAGAAGGACACTGCGTGACATACTATAATACGGCATATGAATGATCCGGATACTTACGATCTTGCCGGACGCCGGGCCCTTGGAGGCCACTCTTCCTCGCCAACACTGATGTTGGCGAAACTGTCCGGGGGGATAGTTCTCCCCCTCTTGGACCCTTCGGCTGCCCCGATTGGGGAGGCCTTCCTCTTCTTCTCTCCCTCCTCTGGGAGATAGTACTCCTCCTCCTCCTCCTCGTCTTCAGGGGAGGAGTCCTCGTCGTCATCGTCAGACGCTTGATTGCGGGAACTCTTTCGAGTCCCCGCGGCCACCTTCTTGGCCTTCTTCTCCAGCACCACGTACGGTGCCGGAACCAGCAGCCTTGCTAAATGGGCGTCCACTGGTTCTTCTGGCATGGGAGCCAGACTGATAAGCAGCTCGGCCTTCTCCATCCATTCCTGTCAAAGGAAGAGGTAGATTAAAAACCTCGCTAGAGTCAATCTAATTACTACAACTGTCCCGTAATGGGGTTGAATCACTTACCCCGTCAGTCGGAGACTGCAAGCTGAATCCGCGGTCTTCGGTCGCGGATGCGGGCGCATTAGTGCTCTTGAACAGCACCCTCCAAGCACCTTCGTACGTTGTATCGAAGAGCCCACTTAACGTCTGGTGCTGTTCCAGATTAAACTCCCACAGATTAAATGCCCTCTCTTGGCATGGGAGAATCCGCCGGAGGAGCATGACCTGGACCACGTCGACGAGCCGGAGCCCATTGCTCACCAGCTTCTTGATGCAGGTTCAAGTCCCGTCACCTCCACGGGTCACCCCATCGCAAGCCCTTCTCTTTCCGGAGGTGAGCTGCGTGGGATTCCAGATCTAAATTCGGGGCCGCCGCCCATGCAGGCTTGCGCGGCTCGGTGATATAGAACCACCCCGATTGCCACCCCTTGACGGAGTCCACGAAGGTCCCTTCTAGCCAAGGGACGTTGGGCAACTTGCCCAACATAGCGCCTCGGCATTCCGCTTGCGTCCCCTTCACAACCTTCGGCTTGACGTTGAAGGTCTTGAGCCACGAGCGGTGGGGCGGATGCGAGAAAGGCCTCGCATTACCCACGATAAACGCCGAGATGTTGAGGACGAAATTTGGCGCCAGATCGTGGAAATCCAGGCCGTAGTAGAACATGATCCCGCGGACGAATGGATGGAGCGGAAAGCCCAGTCCGCGGAGGAAGTGGGGAAGGAAAACAACCGTCTCGTGAGGTCCTGGGGTAGGAACAAGCTGCCCCGCGTCGGGCAGTCGATGCGCGGTGTTTCCGGAAAGGTATCCGGCATCGCGCAGCTTGGTGATGTCCTCCTCCTTGGCGGTGGAGGCCATCCATTTGCCTCCCCCTCCGGACATGTTCGGAGAAGGGTCGAGGCGGAATGCGCGAGCTTGAGCGTTGGAGCTTGGGTTCGCAGGGATGGATGAGCAAAGGAGGAAGAAGGCGTAGGTGAGAAGGTAAATCCTTATCCCTTATATATAGGCGGACAAAAACTATGCATCCCTCACCGGCCTGATAAAACTCGCTTATCTCCCAAGCGCCATCATCAATGGCGCGGTTGGGTTACCCACGCACGTATTGATGAGAATCCCGGAAAAAGGGGAACACGATCTACGCTTGACGGGGCGTTAAAGAAACCGCTTCGCTAAAGCGTGTCGAGCGGTACAAGAATTCAAACAAGGGCTTGGTGCGGTGTGATGCCATGCCGCATAATACGTCGCAGATTGGATCGGTGTATATGTTTTATTCTCTCTATGTTTGGAATGTGGAAATTATTTTGCGAGCGGACACTATCACGTGTTCATTATCTTCTCCGGATTATTCAAGGGAGGAACCCGCCTTGCAATGCCGAACATTATGCACGCCGGACTTATCGCCATTGAAGACTGGTTCGGGGCTACTAAGGAGTCTGGACTAGGGGTGTCCGGATAGCGGACTATCGATATCCGCCGAGACTCCTGGACTCACGAAGATAGAAGATTGAAGACTCGGCTCGTGTCCAGGAAGGTACTTTACTTGGCGTGGAAGGCAAGCTTGGCAATACGGATATGTAGATCTCCTACCATTGTAACCGACTCTGTAACCCTAGCCTCTCCGGTGTCTATATAAACCGGAGGGCTTTAGTCCGTAGGACACAACATTACATCTCAACAATCATACCATAGGCTAGCTTCTAGGGTTTAGCCTCATTGATCTCATGGTAGATCTACTCTTGTACTACCCATATCATCAATATTAATCAAGCGGGACGAGGGTATTACCTCCATCGAGAGGGCCTGAACACAGGTAAAAACATTGTGTCCCTTGTCTCCTGTTACCATCCGCCTAGACGCACAGTTCGGGACCCCCTACCCGAGATCTGCCGGTTTTGACACCGACACTCCATTTTGGTTCATCTTGGGTGGTTCTCTATGTGAGGACCGGGTTTTTTTTCATAGCTTCAAAACGAGCCCAAGATCATCAAAATCGGAGTCCGGATGTAAAAGTTGTGCCTGTTTAAGTTTCTAGCCTGCAGCAGTTTGGTTTGGCCGAATCATCCGGGCTTTGCCCGGATCATCCGGGTTCCTGCCCGGATCATCCGGGTTATTCGTAAAATTCATCACAGTAGCTTATTCCGCTAGCCGGATCATCCGCCTACCCACCCGGATCATCCGGGAATTGCCCGGATCATCCGGCTATGTCCCCGGACATCCGAGTATCTACTTCACCACATTGTATTTTGACCTTCCCGGATCATCCGGGCATTGCCCGGATCATCCGCATATCGCCCAGATCATCCGGCAGGTCAACAACTGCGGGAAACGGCTCTATTATCTTTGGGGGTATAAATATCCCTCTCCCACTCCGGGGGAGGGTTGAGCACTTCATCCCAAATTGTCCCAAGAACACAAGTGGCTCCCTCTCACTTCTCCTACACCAAATCTTAGATCCCGGAGAGATTAGTGAGTGTTCTTGAGAGTTGTTCCAATCAAAAGATAGATCCTCTCCCTCTCCCTCTTGTGACCAAAGCAATTCGTGATTTGAGCAAGTCTTGAGCATTTCCCCCTTGATCTTGTTACTCTTGGAGGTTGGAGACTCCTAGGCGGTAGGAGTGCTCCGGTGAGGAATCAACTTGTGATTTGTCCGCCGGAAAGTTTGTGAAGGTTTGGAGGCCGCCTCAAGGTCTACCACTAGTAGTTGAGAATCGCCTTCGTGGTGATATCTCAAGGAGAATAGGGTGAGCCTTCGTGGTAACATCCACCTCTCTAACGGTGACTAGCTTCCCTCCAAGGAAGTGAACATCGGGATACATCCTCGTCTCCATTTCTTCAGTTAATTCTAACCCTAGCCACTACTTGTGGTTTACTTTGGTCTCTTGACCTTGCCTCACTATATCTTGTTGTCCTCATTATATTGTGTTGGTTACCATATCGTAGAGATTATCTAGGCCAACACTTTATAGTCCGCAATTCATACTTGCTACTATTGTTCTATCGTGTGCTTAGTGTGAATTGCTAGCTTGTAACATTCATTTCCATATCTTGTGACATAACTTGTGTAAGCTTGTAGTTCTTACTTGAGTTTCATTGTATCATTCAATTCCATATATTGTGATACAATTTGTGTAAGCCTGTATTGCTTACTTGTGGTTGTGTGTATTATTCATTTATATATCTTGTGATATACATTGAGTAAGTTTGTGTAACTTACTTGTGCTTACTCATATCCTCGTTGTTCTCATCTTGTTTATCCTAAGTTGTTGGTGCACTTAGTTAGCCTGGTATATTTAGGATTTGTGCTTGAAAAGTATCCTCTTAGTTTATTTCCGCATTAGGATATAGCCAAATCCATATAAGATTTTAAAACGCCTATTCACCCCCCCTCTAGGTGATATCGTGGTCCTTTCACTTCCTCAAATGCCATAGGTCTTCATGAGCAAGCGAGTTGGATGCACACCCTCTAGTTTTCTTTTGTTGAGCATTCATAGCTCTAGTGCATCCGTTGCATGGCAATCCCTACTCCTCATGTTGACATCAATTGATGGTCATCTCCATAGCCCGTTGATTATCCTCGTAAATGTGAGACTTTCTCTTTTTTGTCTTCTCCACACAATCCCCATCATCATATTCTATTCCACCCATAGTGCTATATCCATGGCTCACGCTCATGTATTGCGTGAAAGTTGAAAAAGTTTGAGATTATTTAAGTATGAAACAATTTCTTGGCTTGTCATCGGGGGTATAGACGTTGGGAACATCTTTGTGTGACGAAAATGAAGCATAGCCTAACTATATGATTTTGTAGGGATGAACTTTCTTTTGCCATGCTATTTTGAGAAGACATGATTGCTTTGATTAGTATGCTTGAAGTATTATTATTTTTATGTCAATATGAACTTTTGTCTTAAATCTTTCGGATCTGAATATTCATGCCACAATTAAGAAGATTTACATTGAAATTATGCCAAAGTATCACTCCGCATCAAAAATTCTTTTTTATCATTTACCTACTCGAGGACTAGCAGGAATTAAGCTTGGGGATGCCTGATACGTCTCCAACGTATCTATAATTTTTGATTGCTCCATGCTACTTTATCTACTGTTTTGGACTATATTGGGCTTTATTTTCCACTTTTATATTATTTTAGGGACTAACCTATTAATAGGAGGGCCAGCCCAGAATTGCTGTTTTTTGCCTATTTCGGTGTTTCGAAGAAACGGAATATCAAACGGAGTCCAAATGGAATGAAACCTTCGGGAACGTGATTTTCTCACCGAACGTGATCTAGGAAACTTGGACCCTACTCCAAGAAGTAAGAGAGGCGGTCACGAGGGTGGGGGCACCCCCCCTAGGGCGTGCCCCCCTGCCTCGTGGCCCCCCTGTTGCTCCACCGACGTACTCCTTCCTCCTATATATACCTACGTATCCCCAAACGATCAGAATAGGAGCCAAAAACCTAATTCCACCGCCGCAACCTTCTGTATCCACGAGATCACATCTTGGGGCCTGTTCCGGAGCTCCGTCGGAGGGGGCATCCACCACGGAGGCTTCTACATCAACACCATAGCCCCTACGATGAAGTGTGAGTAGTTTACTTCAGACCTTCGGGTCCATAGCTAGTAGCTATATGCCTTCTTCTCTCTTTTTGGATCTCAATACAATGTTCTCCCCCTCTCTCGTGGAGATCTATTCGATGTAATCTTCTTTTTGTGGTGTGTTTGTTGAGACCGATGAATCGTGGGTTTATGATCCAGCTTATCTATGAACAATATTTGAATCTTCTCTGAATTCTTTTATATATGATTGAGTTATCTTTGCAAGTCTCTTCGAATTATCCATTTGGTTTGGCCAACTAGATTGGTAGTTCTTGCAATGGGAGAAGTTCTTAGCTTTGGGTTCAATCTTGCGGTGTCCTTTCCTAGTGACAGAAGGGGCAGCAAGGCACGTATTGTATTCTTGCCATCGAGGATAACAAGATGGGGTTTTTATCATATTGCATGGATTTATCCCTCTACATCATGTCATCTTGCTTAAGGCGTTACTCTGTTTTTAGCTTAATACTCTAGATGCATGCTAGATAGCGGTCGATGAGTGGAGTAATAGTAGTAGATGCAGAATCGTTTTGATCTACTTGTCTCGGGCCTGATGCCTATATACATGATCATACCTAGATATACTCATAACTATGCTCAATTCTGTCAATTGCTCAACAGTAATTTGTTCACCCACCATAGAATATCTATGCTCTTGAGAGAAGCCACTAGTGAAACCTATGGCCCCCGGGTCTATTCTCATCATATCAACTCCATTACTTTATTACTTGCTTTGTATTTACTTTGCCTTTTACTTTTCACTTTGCATCTCTATATCAAAAATACCAAAAATATTATTTATCATCTCTATCAGATCTCACTCTCGTAAGTGATCGTGAAGGGATTGACAACCCCTAATCGTGTTGGTTGCGAGGAGCTATTGTTTTGTGTAGGTACGAGGGACTTGTGCGTGGTCTCCTACTGGATTGATACCTTGGTTCTCAAAAACTGAGGGAAATACTTATGCTACTTTGCTGCATCATCCTCTCCTCTTCGGGGAAATCCAGCAGGTTCTCAAAAACTGAGGGAAATTAACAGCAGGTTCAACCTCTACGTCATTATTATTGCTAGGTTGAGCATCAACATGAACATCATCTTTAACATCATCACGGGGTTCATGTTCACTACCAAATTATGTTTCATCATCAGAAATAGAAATATCATTGGGATTCAGGTGTGTCAACAACAGGTTCACTAGAAGCATGCAAAGTCCTATCATTTTTCTTCTTCTTCTTTTTAGAAGGACTAGGTGCATCAACATTATTTCTCTTAAAATCTTGCTCAATTCTCTTAGGGTGGCCCTCAGGATACAAAGGTTCCTGAGTCATTCTACCACCTCTAGTCACAACTCTAACAGCATTATCATTTTTCTTATTATTTAATTCATTGAGCAAATCATTTTGAGCTTTAAGAACTTGTTCTACTTGAGTGGTAACCATAGAAGCATGTTTACTAATGAGTTTAAGTTCACCTTTAACTCTAGACATATAATCACTCAAGTGTTCAATCATATAAGCAGTGTGTTTCAATTGTCTACCAACATAAGCATTGAAGTTTTCTTGTTTAACAATAAAATTATCAAACTCATCTAAGCATTGGCAGCAGACTTATAACGAGGGGTATCACCTTCATCAAATATATAGAGAGAATTTACCTTTACTACCTGTGTCGGGTTATCAAGACCATGTATTTCTTCAATAGGCAGTAAATTCTTAACATCTTCAGCTTCAATACCCTTTTCTTTCATAGATTTCTTTGCCTCTTGCATATCTTCAGGACTAAGAAATAGAATACCTCTTTTCTTGTGAGTTGGCTTAGGAGTTAGTTCTGGAAGTGTCCAATTATATTCATTAGTCAACATATTATTCAATAACAATCCAGCTTGATGAACAGTTCTTTCCCTGAAAACACAACCAGCACAACTATCCAGGTGGTCTCTGGAAGCATCGGTTAGTCCATTATAAAAGATATCAAGTATTTCATTTTTCTTGAGAGGATGATCAGGCAAAGCATTAGATAATCGGAGAGGCCTCCCCCAAGCTTGTGGGTGACTCTCTTCTTCAATTTTCCCAAAATTATATATTTCCCTTAAGGCAGCTTGTTTCTTATGAGCGGGGAAATATTTAGCAGAGAAATAATAAATCATATCCTAGGGACTACGCACACAACCAGGATCAAGAAATTAAACCAAGTTTTAGCATCACCCTTTAATGAGAACAGAAATAATTTAAGGATATAGTAGTAACGAGTTTTCTCATCATTAGTGAATAGGTTGGCTATATCATTTAACTTAGTAAGATGTGCCACTACAGTTTCAGATTCATAGCCATAAAAGGATCAGATTCAACCAAAGTAATTATCTCAGGATCGACAGAGAAATCACAATCCTTATCAGTAACACAGATAGGTGAAGTAGCAAAAGCAGGGTCATATTTCATTCTAGCATTCAAAGACTTTTCTTTTAGCTTATAAGCTCTTAAGATCATATCTATCATTGCAAGCAAGAAAATCTCTAGCAGTTTCCTCATCCATAACATAACCCTCAGGCACAACAGGCCATTCATATCTAGGGGGAGAATCTTCATCATCACTTTCATCAATATTATCAGTTTCAATAATTTCATTCTCTCTAGCCCTAGCAAGTTGTTCATCAAGAAATTCACCTAATGGCACAGTACTATCAAGCATAGAAGTAGTTTCATCATAAGCATCACACATAGCAGAAGTGGCATCATCAATAACATGCGACATATCAGAATTAATAGCCGAAGCAGGTTTAGGTGTCGCAAGCTTACTCAAAACATAAGGAGAATCAAGTGCAGAGCTAGATGGCAATTCCTTACCTTCCCTCATAGTTGAGGGATAAATCTTTGTTTTCTCGTCTTCAAGTTCCTCATAGTGATCAGGAGATATAAATCCCAAGTGACTCAAAGAATAGAGTTATGCTCCCTAGCAATGGCGCCAGAAAATAGTCTTGATAACCCACAAGTATAGGGGATCGCAACAGTTTTCGAGGGTAGAGTATT
Organism: Aegilops speltoides; assembly: GCA_021437245.1. Classification (NCBI taxonomy): domain Eukaryota; kingdom Viridiplantae; phylum Streptophyta; class Magnoliopsida; order Poales; family Poaceae; genus Aegilops; species Aegilops speltoides. The sequence continues at coordinate 86,855,408 of CM038142.1, forward strand.
CAACCCAAATTTATTGATTCGACACAAGGGGAGCCAAAGAATATTCTCAAGTATTAGCAGTTGAGTTGTCAATTCAACCACACCTGGATAACTTAATATCTGCACAAAGTATTTAGTAGCAAAGTAATATGGAAGTAACGGTAACAGTGGCAAAAGTAACAGTAGCAGTTTAGTCGTAATTATGATAGTGGCAACGGTAAAGTAACTAAGCAAAGATCAATATGTAAAATCTCGTAGGCATTGGATCAGTGATGGATAATTATGTCAGATGTGATTCCTCATGCAATAGTTATAACATAGGGTGACACAGAACTAGCTCCAGTTCGTCAATGTAATGTAGGCATGTATTCCATATATAGTCGTACGTGCTTATGGAAAAGAACTTGCATGACATCTTTTGTCCTACCCTCCCGTGGCAGCGGGGTCCTATTGGAAACTAAGGGATATTAAGGTCTCCTTTTAATAGAGTACCGGACCAAAGCATTAACACTTAGTGAATACATGAACTCCTTAAACTACGGTCATCACCGGGAGTGGTCCCGATTATTGTCACTTCGGGGTTGCCGGATCATAACACATAATATGTGACTATAGACTTGCAAGATAGGATCAAGAACTCACATATATTCATCCATCCAGCAAGCCTACGATGGGATTACTCACGCATGGCGGTGAGCATCATGAAATTGGTGATGGAGGATGGTTGATGATGACGATGGTGACGGATTTCCCTCTCCGAAGCCCCGAACGGACTCTAGATCAGCCCTCTCGAGAGAGATTAGGGCTTGGCGGCAGCTCCGTATCGTAAAACGCGATGAATCCTTCTCTCCGATTTTTTTCTCCCCGAACTTGAATATATAGAGTTGGAGTTGAGGTCGGTGGAGCATCAGGGGCCCACGAGGCAGGGGGCGCGCCTAGGGGGGTAGGGCACGCCCCCACCCTCGTGGACAGGGTGTGGCCCCCCTGGCCTTGATTCTTTTTCCAGTATTTTTTATTAATTCCGAAAATATTCTCCGTGGAGCTTCAGGTCATTCCGAGAACTTCTATTTTTGCACAAAAATAACACCATGGCAATTCTGCTGAAAACAATGTCAGTCCGGGTTAGCTCCATTCAAATCATGCAAGTTAGAGTCCAAAACAAGGGAAAAAGTGTTTGGAAAAGTAGATACGATGGAGACGTATCAGCATGTTATAAACTCTCGTGCGGATGAAGAGCAGAAGATTTTTTCTAAGTATGGAAGATTGACATGAACCAGTTCAAATCAATCTGGGGCCTAATGTTGGGGATATAACTATTAGGTATGACCTTCCCAGGAGGGGCCCGGTTATACCTATAGAGATTCATCTTATGAAGCCCAAGACGATATTTGAAGATGGCAGTTCAGTTAAGGGCCCAAGTCCCAAAGGCGGCTAAAGGCACGTAGAGATAAACCGTCATATTCGTATGACTTGTATTGTAAGGCAAGAATAGATAGTCACCGAGCTGGACACTATTTATGAGCCGGCCGAGACTCCGTGAGCCGCTGGGCATCGACCTCTGTATATAAAGGGACGACTCGGCGGCAATTCAGGAGAAGTAGGATCAGATCAAAAGCTAGGTCAAGCGGATTCGCTCCCTGGTAATCGAGAAATAAGCAATACCACCTCAAACTGGATTAGGCCTTTACCTTCACTGCAAGGGGCCGAACCAGTATAAACTCTCGTGTCATTTGTCCTGTTTTAACCCCTTTAAGCTTCCTAGTTGCGATGGCTTCACGACTATGTCCTTTTGCGAGGACATCTGTCGTGACCTTTCCACGACAGGAATGACCAGCCGTACTTTTGACAGTCAATCTTATACAAGACCCTGAACTTGTCAAAGTTAAAACAACGATTGGTCATGTGAGGCCCGGCTTATAAGGTTTGCATGAAGGATTAACTCAGTGGATGTGCAGACCTTTGAAATCACTTAATATTTAGGCCTGGCCGCCTGTGAAAGCCTTGATTTTCTGGTTATTTGATTTGAACATTTTTTTTAGGTTCATATATTGTGAGATGTTAATACATGGTTGAAAACCGATGAGGGCTATGCTGCTTTATGGTTCATATATGAAATTATCTGGTGTTTATTAACCCGGACTGGCTTTGGACTATAAGTCGCCAGTGTATGACGATCTTATATACTTGGAGGCGTTGTGCTCTAAGTTTTGGGATATTACCCCTTCCTGTATACGGCGTTGTAAGCCGGCAGTATATGACAACTGAACAGGGCATTGTGAGCTCAAACTTTTGGGTTGTCACCCTTACTACATGACATTTGATGAGTCCGCAGTGTTAACAAGTATCACAGGTATGATATTTATTTTTGTTTTGATTATATGAGGTTTTTCTAAACCGGCCCTAGCTATGGACTTTAAGTCGCCAGTATCATTTTGGATTGCGCCATTGGAATAAGGGATATTTAAATTAGTGCCCCTGGTTCCTTAGTTGTGCTCACTTTTCCCAACGCTCCAAACGTTTGCTCACTTTTCCCCTCTTCCTTAGCTGAAACTCTCACAAATGCTCATAGCGGGCGTTTGCCATCTTGACCGTCCATTGACCGTTAATTGCTGACGAGTGGGGCCGAGTCTTCGTCTGACTGTTGCTTGCTGACGGGTGGGACCGCAAGGAGACACGTATAGGGCAGCTTGTCTGAGTCTGAAACAGATCTAGACAGGCCGCACTGCACAGCGCCGCCCCGCCCCCTCCGCCGGCGTCGTGCCGCGTCCACCGCAGTTGTTTCCTCCACCCTATGCCCTATTCCATTCGTCGGCGATGCCGTGTCTCCGCCAGATATAGCCCACCTCCCCATATGGGATTACATAGCAATGTTGAGTGAGGACGCCCGGAATGCAGTCAACCGTGGAGAGGATTGGGTCGAATCTGCGGCAGCTAATTCATGGATTAAACCTAGATAAGCATTGTTTCCTCTCGAATTGACGTTCTAAGTCGTATTGTAGGCCGTATTTGACTTCTATTTGCTTGAATCGTTCGAATTTGTGCTCGATTTTACCCGGCTAACTGAAGTCTTTGATTCCTTCCCCCAACAAAATAGGATTGATCCCGCGCTGGCTTTCCGGCTGGCGATTAGAATGGAAACTAGTGTGCTGCGTGGTACTAAACTGCATTTGATTTCATCATTTTTCTATCCCAAAGTGGTAGAAACCAGCATATCTTTCAAAGATTTGCGAGCTGAGCTCCGAAACACCTATCCCTGGAGTGATGCCGATGCTGTTGAACTGAATTACTTCAGCAGTGACGAGCAAAGATTTCTCCCACTAACTTGCGACGATCATATGCCGTTGCTTTTTGCTGGGATTGCTGGCTGCCGATTCGGTAAACTCCAAATCGATGTGCTTCAGCCACGCGCAGAACGGGTGAAGGGGAAGGGAGTTCAGACATCATCTGTCTGTGCTAATAGCCAACACCCCGGCACTCCTTGTAGGTCGACACCAAGTAAAGCAAGTGGTTCATGGAGACACAACATGCCTGCTGCTAATTCTGGTTCCGATTCAGCTGCTGCTTCTCGTGTACCTTCTGCAGTTGGTGTAGAAGAAGATGCAGAACCTGACGAGGCAGTGCCTACAAATGATGATGAAGACGAGATGATGTTTCTTGAACTGGTCGATGTAGCCAGTCAGCAAGCAGTGGATGACCAATATATGGAGGAGCCCATCAGCCAAGCTAGGTTTGATGACACTAACGATGAAGAGAAGGTGGAGAACATGGACATCTTAATCGAGGATGAATACGATGGTGATGACATGCCACAATTGAGTGGAACAGGGGAAAACCTGAGCTTAGTGTAGGTACCATTTTCCAATCAATGGTGGACTGTCGGAATGCAGTGACAACATGGTGCATTATATCTGAAAACACCTATAAGATTAAAAGGAGTGAGCCAGCAAGGTTCATAGTTTTTTGTCCATATCCTAGGTGTAGGTGGAAGTTGCATGCATCTCGTATGAGAAAGAGCAAATATATTCAGGTAATCCAAGTTCAGTTAGTAATTTAGTTTCAGATCGTTGAGTAAGGTTTCTTAACTGTTCTTTACCCTTTTATTTTGTTTCAGATAAAGAAAAACCCACACAAGCACACCTGTCCACCTAGAGGGGGAGGGGGGAAGGCCAAAACCAAGCTAGCAAAAACTAGGTGGGTGGCAGATCCTAACCTGGACTTGGTCCAACAGCACTCCATGGGAAGCTTTTTGAGAAGTACAAGATAGAAATTCCTTACATGAGAATTTTCAATGCTAGGGAAAAGGCTCTTGACAGAATTAATGGTCAATGGAATGACAGTTTTCAGCTGCTTTACACTTTCAAAGCTGAAGTGGAGATGGCAAGTCCAGGGAGTGTTGTAGAGATTGACAAGCATACAGTTCCATTCAAAATAAAAGGGAAGTCATTTCAGAAGGAGTGCTTCAGAAGGGCTTTTGTTTGTTTCAAGGCTTGCTGGCAGGGGTTTCTAGATGGTTGCAGGCCCTATTTGGCTGTAGATGCTACACATTTGACTGGAAGATGGAGAGGACAGCTAGTAGCAACCTTCGAGTTGATGGACACAACTGGCTATTCGATTGCATTTGGTGTGGTGGAAGCAGAGTCTGAGGAAAGTTGGGTCTGGTTTCTGCAGCAGTTGCGCAACATTATAGGCACACCCCCAGGTTTAATTATACACACAGATGCTTGCAAGGGTTTAGAGAATGCAGTGGAAATTGTATTCCTTGGAGTGGAGCATAGGGAATGTATGCGACACCTAGCGCATAATTTCAAAAAGAAGTCTAAATGAGGCATAAATGAGGCATATAGCCCTATTTCTGGTAAATAGCCCTATTTGAAATCAAGTTTTTTTTGACCTTGCCTAAATGAGGCATATATATTTTTATTAACACTTGTTCCATATATATAGGGTACAAACGAAGTCTCGCTATTTATTGATTAATATTCATATTACTACGTTTTTTTGAAAAAATATGCTTTTATTTCAACACTATCAAATAACACGTTTTAGATATGAAAATGAAAAAGTAAGTTCAGATCCTTCTTACTCACTCCAAAATGAAGCTATGGAGATTTTTCTGATTTTTTTAATTATTTTGATTTTTTTCAAACCCTAAACCCTCTCTCCCTATTCTACGAACTCTAAAAATGTTCATAGGTGATAGCGCATTTGTGTGAAGACTTTTTTCATGAAAATGACCTACACCAAGTTTATATTTTTTTTCTCATAACCTTGTCACATATGACGGCTATGTGCGCAAGAATTACAATATTTTGAGTTTTTGAATTTTTAAAAAACATTTGAACTTGATTTTGACAAATCACTTCAAAAAATGATTTTTCGAAAAAACGCCCCTATACTGAGTTTATATTTTTTTATGGTAACTAGGTCTCATAAATGGACGAACTACGTTTGTTTTATATTTTTGCGATTTTTTCTAATTTAGTTATGGCCATTTGAAATCTGGTCAAACCCTAATAACCCCGTTAACTCGCTCATAACCCTGCAGAAATGCTCCAAACCCTAGCGTCGAACGTGCGCCGTCGGATCCTACCAAGCGCCAAACACCACCCGTCAGATGTGGGGCAGGCATGCGTGATCCGTGTGATGCATCCTGATTGGCTACTGCACTGTCCTTCTCGGGTTTTTTACGATTTGCCCCACTTTACATATGAAATTGTATTTTTCGCACATGACCACCACATGTCAGTGTTAAGAGTTGGTTCAAATATTCAAACTGCAAAATACAATGTGGCAAATCGTCAATATAGCTTCCCCTTCTCCTCTTCTCCATCTGACAGACAAAGGCATCAAGCAGATCGAGCAATTCCTCTGTTTCTTTCCACATCTTCTCGTTCTTCTTCCTCTCGAGCAATTCCTCTGTTTCTTCCTCTCGGGCGATATGTCGACCTCCTCGTCAGCCCCCCGTTCCACGTGGCCGGTGTATGGTCCAAAGGTCGATGACTTGATGCATCGATCGCCCATGGATCGCGCCATCAAGCGGTTGACTTCGAAGGAGGAGAAGAATGGGAACTTTTGGCGCGAGTTCGTCAAATGCGAGAGCAAGCCGGAGGGGCAGGTTAGATCTGAGTTTTCCTCGCGTCCTTTATCCCTAATTTCTCAAAAAATCTGTCAGATTTAGATTTAGGTTACATGATTTCGTTTTCAGATCATGAAGAAATGCCACCATTTCGAGTGGATGGATGATTACATCCATAGGCTTCAAGGGTCGGGCTTGCTAGATTCGAGGGGGAATGCAATCCGCGAGTCCAATCCGCCCCATGATTGTGCCGCTCCGGCAGCAGCAGCGCGTCCGGAATACCCGACGGTGGTAGATGTCGAACTGAAGACATTGAAGAAGATGAACAAGAACTTCAAGGAGCTTATTGAGTTGAAGAAGCAATCCAATCTGATAGCTTTAGGAATACTTGCTCTAGGAATTTTTTACTTGATGGCCATCTCTCGCTAGGGATGTTTGTCTACTGTTGTTGCCACTGTTTAGCAATCCAAGTCTGCTTATCTCAAATGCAACTCTGTTTAGTGCAACTGTCGATCTCTGAATGTATGCAGTTTACTGTTAAGTTTTGACACTTTCAGTTTCGGCAGAAAACAACTACCAATTCAGTGATAGGATTATTTTGTTAGCTAATAACCTCGAGTGTTTGATCATACCCTAGCTCGTCAGATGACAGTAAGTAGTACTTGAGCAGCACAAGGGATATACATCAAGTTCATCTCTTCTCTCTCGCACTTGCCAAACTTTTGTCCTCGAGTCTGTCAGTTCTGTTAAGAAAACCTAGTTCGCGGGCCCAAAGAGAAAGCCCAGAAACAAGCGATGTTTCTTTTTTTGTTTAGGAAGGATTGCTTTGTTCTTTTTTGTTTCTAATTGCTTTTTTCATTAATTTGATTGCCCAATCTCTTCTATCTCAATGAGGAACTTCTTTGGCTTTCCTTTATGGGTCCCTTCATTTTTTAGAATAAAGTATTTGCAAACCGCAGTATTATTATGCCTAGCGAACCAATACTTCGTGATTAGAAAAAGAGGTCTAACCCTCTTTTTTATATACTTCAAACATAGTGTAGTTAAAACTACACTTTTGACTAAAGCCAAATATCTCAAAGTATTTGATACTTCAATATTTCTGAAAACCAAAGTATTCTTTGAAGGGAGCCCTTCTTTGAATACCTAAAAAATACAGAGCTCTCAAACCAAAGCCGTGTACAAATGTACAATATTTTCTTATTTTTAGAAGGCATCTATAAACACATCATTTTTAGTTTGTTTGGTTAATTTTTCCCACGCCAATTAGCCGTGTCTAAACTTGGGACAAACAAAATACAAACATAACAAAGCATTAATATAACACACATAACTTAACTTAGATAGGGTTGCTAGGGCAACATAAGTTCTTACATAGACACCAATAGATAATCCCTAATAATTAACCTTACATACATAGGGTAGCTAGCTCGGGCAACACATACACCAAACTCACACTACATAGTAGATAGATAGGGTAGCTAGGGCAACACCGCCATGTCTTCACCGTCGTCTTCACCTTAACCGCCGACTTTTACCGTCTTCTTCGCCGCCGGCTTCAGTACTCCTCCTCCTCAAGGCCGTTGTCGCCGATGTAGTACGGGAGGCTGTGCATGCGGTTGCGAGCGAGGAAGACGCTCTCGAAGTCGGTGAAGATGTTATAGGTCGTGAATGCGATGAACTCGCACCCACACCAATACACCTTGCCAAGCAGGTAGTAGGCATCGAACCTGTTGGTGAAGTGGACGACGAGCCCTAACACTGGAGCGTTGGCGTGGGGACGCTGCTCCACGAGGTTGAACATGGGCGGCGAGCCCACCGAGAGGTGGTGGAAGCCCGTGCGGAGGAACCCCCGTGCAAGCTCAGTGTTTCCCCTCCAGCGGGAGAACGCCCACACGCGGAGGGATTCCTCGACGACGACCTTGGCGGGTACCGCCTTTGCCGATGGCATGCACTTGGAACATCGCCCATTGTATCAAGATCTTGCTCGCCGCTGAGTGGAACGGCTTTGGCTTTTGGGGGAAGAAGAGAAGTTGGAGGCGCAGATGGATCTGTAGAAGAAGAGGCAATGAAGGGCAGTTTAAATAGCCAGGGGAGACGAAGTGGGTATACGCGCAACCGGCGTAGATCGTGACTCAGTGCGTGCGTGAACCGACGCGATCATCAATTTGTGAATGTGAATCGATGCGAGCGTGCTTTGCGTGCTTTGCGTTGGCGGCTGCCTGCCTCCCCCTTCTGCGTGCTCTGCGTTGGCGGCTGCCTGCCTCCCATTCACGAGCATGCGTGCAGCCTGCGGCGTGAACCGATGCCTCGACATATGGACACGATCGTGCGTGCAGCCTGCCCCTTCTACCACCAGCACGTATGCCTGCGACGCGTGAAACGACGCTGCGGAGTGACTGAATCCACCGGCAACCGTGCGGCACGGATCGATGCGTGCGTGTCGGCGTGCATGCATGCGATTAGGTCTAGGTCACTAGATGCGTGTGTGGCGGTGTTCGCATGCATAGCAGGCTACATCGATGCCAAAGCCGGGCATGCATAGCAGGCTGCATCCATCCATAGCAGGCTTTTTTAATTGGGCTCCCTTTTTAATTTATTACCAACAAACTAACGGGCCCGTCCTATGAACACAAACACGGCCCAACCAGCGAAGCCACGAGCATATCAACAGAGTCCAACGTGGCCCCACAAGTCGCTTAACGCCCAAGACGGCAAACGCCTCATTATGAACATTTGTGAGAGTTTCACTAAGGGAATGGGGAAAAGTGAGCAAAAGTTTGAAGCGTGGGGAAAACTGAGCACAACTAAGGAATTGGGGGCACAGATGGAATAAGCCCTTGGAATAATGCGCTTATAAATCATTGTATTGTTACCCTCATTGGATATGGTGAGGTAAGTCGGCAATATGAGCCAATTCTATAGGTATGTTTTCCTGGTTATATGAATATGCGAGGTTTGATAACCCGCCCTGGCTTTTGACTTTAAGTCGCCAGCATGTTTTGGCTTGAATGGCCTTGCTTAGTCTTTTCAGTAATTATATAAGACTATATGGGTCGTTACCCGCCCTGGCTTTCGACGTTAAGTCGCCATGGCATATGTTGTTTAAACTCTGTGCAGGTTTTGCAAAACTATGACTTACATAAATGATTAAGTTCCAGCCCATCATCAAAAACTGAAATTGGTGTTTCAAAAGGGTTATCAATTATTCATTTTCACAAAGGCTATAAGCTGCCGGGTTACAAAAATCCTGGATTACAATGGATGCGCATTAAGTCGCCATGGGCCAAGAGCCGCTGGGTATTTAAGCTCCGGATTTACTTGTCAACTGATAATGTATTGAAATCTTTGAATAGCCGACATGGCTGGATTTTATTATGGTTATCAATAACCAATATTATGATTGAGGCTTTCAATGTCGCTTCAGCGCAATGGCTATTATTTCTTTATCAATGGATATGATTTATTCAGCAATGGAAGGAATAGTCTCGAGTCGCTGCAGGCTTACAACCCAGCACTTGGGGGCGACACTATTCAGATTGATATTACATCAAATACGCAAGTCCCATGTCACTGCCAGCATGCACCATGGCACTTGGGGGCTAATGCAAGGTCATTTTTTACCTGCCTTATTGAAGACCCGACTCATCACATTGTAATGAGCCGGCCCGTGAGGGCTACCAATTGCTCCTGTCAAAAATTCAATGTACACATGCCTTAATCTATTATATTGAAGCATATATTGCTCAGTTGATAGAGCACAAGGCTCTTAACCTTATGGACGTGGGTTCGAGCCCCATGGTGGGGGTGACATCATATGATGTTATTGTCAATGAAGTATATATAAATTCCCAGCTCAGTACTGTCTTGCTAAGCCGGTCCTTGGGGGCTACACGTTGATGTTCAAGTCTACATGATCATATCTACAAAGTCCCTGCTAATTATTGCATAATGACCTGGCCCTTGGGGGCTACACTGGTTGAAGTTTTTATGAGCATAAGGCAATTACAAGTCCCAGGTTGCTGCAAGCATGACAACCCGGCACTTGGGGACTACATATGTGGAATATTCAGTTTTGAATAGTGACTGAGATGAACAACCTGGATTTCTCCAAGGTTGCAACATTTATATTGAAGCAAGTCTTAAGCTGTTACTACGCTCCCTTCTTAAGACTTGGGGGCTAAAGATGATATGCATATAAGGGAGAAATAACTTCAAATTCTCAGTTTTGAGCAAACCAGGTATTATATTATTATTGGAGAATCTGCAAAGTTCATGACCCGGCGTCACCATAAGATTAACCCGGCATCAGCAACAATTACATGACCCGGCATCATTTGTTTATAACCCGGAAATTTTGGCAATCATAAATCGGCAAGATCTACATCTTTAAGCCGGCTGAATATCAGTTGAATATTTCAAAGACCAATATTTTTGTCAAGTCAGAGCATTGAAGGCCGAATCAAGTGAATTATTTCTTATAATATTTCTCTACAACAGCCAATGTCAGCAAATTGATTATGAAGCTGGTCTATTGACTCGGATTTTTCAGAAGAAGTGCCAGGATTTTTTGCGTTGGCAAAGTTTGAACATATCTGCTAAAGGAGATTTGCTAAGAGATCATAGACATGCATCCAGGAGGAAATGACAAGGAGTTAAGGATGATCAGGTGCTGGCTCCGGAGAACTTTTAAACCGGAGCACAACCTGTCAAATTTGTTCTTGTGTTTATTTTGCAGCATAAGTTTACCATGGATAAATCCAACCTAAATTGGGGGCTAATGTCGGGGATATACCCCGCGGTGTAACCCGTCGGATCTATGACCCGGCTGGATCTTGGCGACTCACTGGCGACCCTCCCGGACTTGGCGGTTTACAAGCAACCCTCCTGAACACCGCGACTCAATGGTGACCCGGCAGGCGGGTCAGACGGATGACAAGGCCCAAGGCCCAGAAGGCCGACTCATGTTATGGTGGGCTGGTTTACAAGGAAAGGCATAAGGAGTTTTCCCTTCAAGGGGCAGACTAGGATTCCGCTTGTTATAGAGTCCTAGACCTAATAGGACTCCACATGTAACCTGCCCCTCCAACTTATATAAGGAGGGGCAGGGCACCCCAAAAGGGGGCGAAGTAATCTCTAAGGCTAGATACAACAAAGGGGAGCCGGCTTATACAGCAACTCCCTCGTGAGCATAATGAGACTTAGCCATAAACAGCATGTAGGACAATTACCGGATGATGTTTCCCGGGGCCCGAAGCTGTCTAAACCCTTGTCCTGTGTGTTAATCCGCCTTGCGTCTCTCATCCCGATCAACCCCTCTCAAGCTATCACATTGATGCGTTGGCCTCACGACTAAGTCCTCACACTAGAACATCTGCCGTGACAAATCCACGACACCAGGTATTTGTATGTAGGTTATGGCCCAACGTATTTGATATTTCCACAACAAAAAACTATCTATCAGGCTGGCCCTGGCCAGCTGGGCCTCATGCAGCATGCAGGCATACGCTCGTACGGAAGCAACAGCGCAGTAAGGAGAGCAACTAGTTAACGAGTGCTCCTTCGGAAGCCTCCCAATGATTAGCATTGTCGGCGTCCTGGACTTGGGGGTTTCCAGTCCTGCCTGCCTGTGGCCCACCACGTGGCTCCATCGACGGCCTGGTACGGCCCAGCTTCAACACCAACACAGCAAGACCCTCACGAGAGGCCAAGCCTCGCGAGGCGGACGACACCAAGACCCCTGAAGGAGTCGGCCTCCTCGAGAGGGCTCCTGAGGGGCAGAGAGTTCTATGCAGCTACCTTATGAGGCTCAGCTGACATGAGCCATGACGATCAAGACCAGGCAGGCGCCAGGCGGGCGTCAGGCGGGTGCAGAGCGCAGGTTTCCTCTTCTGTGCAACCGGGCAAGCCACAGGTGCGGAGTCCCGAGGAATTGGCCAAAGGTTTCCATTCTGGTGCAACAAGACCAAGACCGCCAGGACGGCAGGATGGAGGTCATCATCGAGCCCACCGCAGCGTCACGACCAGAGGCTTTTCGCAGGCGAAGACTACTTTTGTCAGGATAGACTGTACTACTTGTCCCCTTTCAAATACCGCCGTTGTGGAATCCCTTCCCACTCATATTTGGGAAGAGGACCAATGCCACTATATATAGGACTTAGCCACCACCATAGTAGAGAGAGAGACCTATTCCAACCCGAGCATCACACCAGCTCAAGGACACCTCACCTCCTCAGGCTTGTTCATCCTTTGTACTAGTTCATCCATAGTCCTTCGAGGCAATCCACCACACCACACTGGAGTAGGGTATTACACCACAATGATGGCCCGAACCAGTATAAATCTCTGTGTCTTTGTGTCTCTAAGAGCTCTACGCGCTAGGCTAGGGATGATGGCGAGTAGGCAGGCTGGGCAGGTTGAGATCTCCGCATGCACCCCAGAGTTCAAACCTCTCAAGGGTTGCCGGATCTCGAAATCTGACATTTGGCGCGCCAGGTAGGGGTGCGTCAGATTCTCTGTTCTGTTGTTCGATCAGCCACTACTCCGACACCTCCATGGCCGACGCCCCAAGAGCCCTCGTCGAGCACTGGGTCGTCCAGACATCCTCGGCAGCATCGACCGGCGAAGAAGACCTCCACTCGGCCCTGCTCATGGCCCGCGTTCTGCCGGGGGCAACCAGCCACGGGGGGCGCGGAGCACAGCCTTCTCCCCTGGCTCCGTGCCGCAGCCGCGCAGCCGCGCGATCTACAAACTACGCTACAGCAACTGCTCCGCACTCACGCAGGGAGCAAGCGAACATGCGGGTGGCGGTCATCGTGGCTCGTGAGCTCCTGCGGTGTAGGCTTCTTGAGAGCGGCCGCGACGCCTTGCTAGAGCGGGTCCCGAACTGCTTGATGTGGCATGCAGAGGGGCGGTGCCGTTCTGCACCCTCCCCACGTCTCACCCCGGGCATAAAAACCGAAGACCGAAGACCGAAACTGAAAAGACCGAGACCGAACCCGAAAAGACCGAATTAGAAAAGACCGAATAAAAACGGACTATGCAAATAGAAGACCGGACTAGTTTCGGTCTGATTGGTCATGCTACGTTTAGGACCGAATAGCCCGTATAGACCGATTAATAAAAGCCCATTGAGGGAGTCCTACACTAGGGGGTGTCCGGACAGCCGGACTATCATCGTCCGCCGGACTCCAAGACTACGAAGATACAAGATTGAAGACTCCGTCCCGTGTCCGGATGGGACTTTCCTTGGCGTGGAAGGCAAGCTTGGCAATACGGAGATGTAGATCTCCTACCATTGTAACCGACTCTGTGTAACCCTAGCCCCCTCCGGTGTCTATATAAGCCGGAGGGCTTTAGTTCGTAGGACATAACCTCCATTACAACAATCATACCATAGGCTAGCTTCTAGGGTTTAGCCTCCTTGATCTCGTGGTAGATCCACTCTTGTACTACCCATATCATCAATATTAATCAAGCAGGACGTAGGGTTTTACCTCCATCAAGAGGGCCCGAACCCTGGGTAAAACATCGTGTCCCTTGTCTCTGTTACCATCCGCCTAGGCGCACGATTCGGGACCCCTACCCGAGATCCGCCGGTTTTGACACGGACATTGGTGCTTTCATTGAGAGTTCCTCTGTGTCGTCACCGATAGGCTCGATGGCTTCTTCAACCAACAACACCGTTCAGGGCGAAACTTTTCTCCCTGGACAGACCTTCGTATTCAGCGGCTTCACACTGCGGGCCAACTCACTTGGCCATCTGGAGCAGATCGAAAGCTACGCCCCTGGCCATCAGGTCAGGTTCGGAAGCCTAAACTTCACGGCCGACATCCGCGGGGACTTGATCTTCGATGGACTCAAGCCACAGCCGAGCGTGCCGCACTGTTACGATGGGCATGATTTAGATCTGCCGCCAGATAGTGCCTTGGTGGCCGCATACGAATCCGCTCCGACCGTCAGTCCGGAGCCGATCACCCAGATCGAGGACCGGTGGCTGGACACCGCCTCGGGGGCTGCAACTTCCGCGGCGATGGAGCCAAACTCTGACCTTGTCCCCCATAAAGCTCGTGACTCCGAGGTGCCGGACTCCTTGCCGGACTCCGAACCTCATGCGCCCCTGCCAATCGAATCTGATTGGGCACCGATCATGGAGTTCACGGCCACGGACATCTTCCAACACTCACCCCTTGGCGACATCCTAAATTCGCTAAAGCATCTCTCACTATCCGGAGAACCCTGGCCGGATTATGGCCAGGATGGTTGGGATGCGGGCGACGAAGAAATTCAAAGCCCTCCCACCACCCACTTTGTAGCCACTGTCGACGATCTAACAGACATGCTAGACTACGACTCCGAAGACATCGGCGGTATGGACGCCGATGCCGGAGACGATCAAGAACCAGCGCCTACAAGGCACTGGAAGACCACCTTGACACATGACGTATATATGGTGGATACCCCAAAAGGAAGCGACGACGAGGAACAACGGGGTGCGGCCAAGGATAATCCCGCCGATAAACAACCAAAGCGGCGACGCAAGCGCCGCCCTAAGCCCCGCCTCGGCAAAGACAGCAATCCTAATGACCCAGCGTTAGAGCAGGGCAAACCAGTGGACGACGAACATGCAACCAAGCAGCCGTCTGAACAGGGCGGACCAGATAATCAATCCAATCCCGGCGAAAACAACAGTCTGGACGACCTCACACCGGACATACTACCGGAACACAAAAACCTTCACGGAAGACTCGTCGCCACCGCAAGAAGCCTGAAGAAGGAAAAACGGAAGCTCAAAACAGCGGAAGACATACTCAGAAAGAGATGGAGCAAAGTGCTCAAAACCGCAGACAAATACGGCAATGGCCATCAATCAAAGAGCTATCCGAAGCGCAAGCTGCTGCCAGAATTTGACGAGGAAGCCATAGAGCCCCCACAGTCAAAAAACAAAGAGGCCGCCTGGCCGGATAGACGGCCAGATGATAGGCCCAAATCTACAAGCGGCGCCGCACATAAGCCGATTCATGACCCCGGGAAAACGGATGGCCCAGCCAGGTCCATTTACGGGCCAAAAAAGAGGGCCCCAGGAAAGAGCACAACACGTCAGGTGTTCGAAGACAACGGCACACCCAAATACAGGGGCGCCGCACACCCACTATGTTTCACCAATGAGGTGCTGGATCATGAATTTCCAGCAGGGTTTAAACCCATAAACATAGAGGATTATATACTACACATACACATGGCTAGAGGAGATGATCTCCACGCCATAAAATATTTACCCCTCAAGCTCAAAGGGCCAGCCCGTCATTGGCTCAAAAGCCTCCCAGAAAACACTATTGGAAGTTGGGAAGAGCTTGTGGACGTGTTTAGAGCAAATTTTCAAGGGACTTATGTCCGCCCTCCAGATGCTGATGATCTAAGTCATATAACTCAACGGCCCGGAGAGTCAGCGCGCAAATTCTGGAACAGGTTCCTTACTAAAAAGAACCAAATAGTCGACTGTCCGGACGCCGGATCCTTAGCAGCTTTTAAACACAACGTCCGAGACGAATGGCTTGCCAGACACCTCGACCAAGAGAAGCCGAGGACAATGTCCGCGCTAACAAGCCTCATGACCCGCTTTTGTGCGGGAGAAGACAGCTGGCTAGCAAGGTGCAGCACCAGCGACCCGAGTACATCCGAGATTAGAGATGGAAACAGAAAATCATGGCGCAGAAAGGATCAGCGCCGGAATAAGGAAAAAAGCCCAAAGAATATGGCGGTCAACACCGGATTCAAAAGCTCGCGGCCAAACAACAAAACACTACCTCTTAAGGATAACAGTGATGAGCTATCCAACTTAAGCAAAATTTTGGGTCGGATATTTCAAATCCACAGTACCCCCGGAAGGCCTGCAAACCACGCCCACCGAGATTGTTGGGTTTTCAAACAGTCCGGCCGACTAAATGCCGAACACAAGGGGCTCGATGCATCAAGCGAGGATGATGACAAACCCCACAAGCAGAGCACCGGAAAACAAAAGACTTTCCCACAAGAAGTCAAAGCAGTAAACTCACTTCATGTGATGATACGGGAAAACAATGCGGCACCCGCTAAGATGGGTCCCGCACGGTCCACCCCAGCGGAACCTCGAGATTGGATGTCAAAACCAATCACTTTCGACAACCTGGATTACTCTAGAAGTATTCGGAATGCAGGCTGGACTGCTCTGATATTGGATCCCATAATCGACGGACTACAATTTACACAAGTCCTGATGGACGGAGGCAGCGATTTAAACCTGCTATATCCAAACACAATCCGCAAGATGGGGATAGACCTTACTAAAATTCGGCATAGCCGCACCTCCTTTAAAGGAGTAACACCAGGCCCTTACGCCAAGTGCACGGGCTCCTTATTACTAGAAGTTGTGCTCGGGTCACCGAACAACTTCCGACGCGAAAAACTAATCTTTCATGTCGCCCCATTCAAAAGTGGCTATCAAGCACTATTGGGACGTGAAGCTTTCGTCCGCTTCAACGCCATACCACATTACACGTCTCTTACACTTAAAATGCCCGGTCCACGTGGCATCATTTCATTGCGAGGGTCATGTAAAGACCCCGGACACGGCTAGACGAGTCCGGCTCAAATAAGCTAGGGGCTCCCTAGCCGCACGCCCCTTTACAAGAGGCTGAGCGTATAGGAAACAACGAGCTAATATAGACTCTGCTTTACTTATTAATATTTTTCATATATACCTTTTTCCGCACGATTTCCTTTCAAACTAAGTTCCTCTCTTTTTACAGATGAACAACGTGCACACCCGTCCAGGATAACGGCACAACGGAGACACAGGCGCAGACATGCAGTAGGGACCCGTTGCAAGGATTCTTTTCAGATTAAGACCCTGCGTAAACCTTTTTTAATGTCTCTTGTTGCTATAATCCCCTGGCTTCTCATTATAACTAGAGTGGAGCCTGACGTTTTGGCATCGGCCGCGTCAGAAGACCTTGCCCGTACCTAGACACTAGGGGCTTAGGGCATTATTCTGCCCATTATTATAAAGACCGAACACCTTAGGGAGTGTTCGGCATCTCGAGTTAGGCATTATATGCATCAGCTCCGAATCATGTCTTTGGTCAAATGTTGGGTTTGCCGGCTCCGTGTTTTGCTGCCTTACGCTCAGATCATCGGCTAACGCGCACCGGAGAACTATGCGATTGTGTCCCGGCCGGCCGGGCGAGCACCTCAAGAGAGAAAGCCAAAAACCGATGTCATGATCTGGCGAGAGACTGGTCAACCACTCGATCAACCACCGGAATGTTTAGAATTCCTCCGCTTTGACGAAGGGCCATTTCCCGGGCACATACACGCCTCGAATTCGGAGAGCGCAGTGCCCCCAGGGGCTATATCGTAGCCCCACCCTCGAACTCCAATGGATAAGTGAGAGTGATAAAGCATCATAGTCCGGATTGCCTCGTTTGCTACGCTACCACCTCCTCAACAGGACCGAGACGTCGGATTAAGTATGAAAATGCTCTATTTTTGCGAACACCCCCGCACCTTGTGCGTGGGGGCTGAAGCCGAAGACTGCCATCTTTCAGGTTATACACATGTATACATCAACGGCCGCATAGGAGATATTTCAATACTTGGAACGCACAAGTATAAAAAGCGATTACATCATAACCATTGTTTTACAAACGTTCATTTGAACGTGACATTTTTCGAGCACTGCGACTCTATTACACAAGCACCACGCATAACTTCACCAAAATAGTGCTCGGCGGGTAACCGGCTTTCGTCCAACCACGGGTTGCTACAGTTGGCGGCATCCATCTCGCCCAATGTGTCTTCACACAGGCAAGGTCCATCCGCGCACCCTCTATGCAGGCTGACCGCTTCATCTCCTTGATATGCGGCACCGCCCCAAGAAATTGCTGCAATAAGCCAAAATAGCTCGTCGCCTTGGGCCTCTCTGGCCAGACATGAGCCACGATATCCGTCATGGCAAGTCCGGACAGCCTGTTCAGCTCAGCCCATTCGGCCAACCGATCGGTCAGCGGAAGTGAACGATCCGGACTATGGAATTGAGACCAAAATAGCTCTTCCGTCTCGTGATCCTTCTGGCTCCGGAAGTGCACAACGGCATCCGCCGCACTTGCCGCTAAGTCCATATATGGATCCTCCGGACCCCACAACTGGCCAAGCTGAGCATACTTTGAATCCGTAAACCGGCGACGCAGCAGAAAGGGCTTGCCAGCCACAATGTCTCCGGCCTGGCGCAGCTCCTCCTTCATAGCCCGCATTGTCGAACGGGCATCCTTGGCTTCGGCGGTGGCCTTCACCAGGTCTTTCGCCCGATAGGGCGCTCCTTTTCAAGAGCCTCATTGCGGTCGGCAGATACTTCAATTTAGCGCCAATTCGCCACCTCTTCCTCGCTTCGGCGATGTGCAGCCCTTTCGCTTCTAACTCCTCGGCCGCCTCGAGGCAGCCGCGTCTCCTCTTCCGCCTGCTCCTTGGCTTGAGCAAGTTCGCTCAAGGCTCTCCACAGCAGCAGCACCATCTGCGTCAAGCATAAATATTGTAAGAGGTGAGCTTTAGCTCCCTTAATAGGTGACTACGGAGAATCAATTTACCTTGCGACTCGTCAAGTCGCTTGTTGACTAGCGTGATGTCTGCATCCGCTACATCAAGTTGCCGCATTAATTCGGCAACTCCATCAGTCCGGCTAGCCCCCGGACTATCCGCCACCTGCGTAGGAAAGGCGACACTCAACACCTGCGATTTTGATCCTCGGCACGCTGTCGCTTTCGACAACCTACCGAGTCTCAAGGGCTACTATCTACACAGGGCGCACTTTCATGTGCAAAACTATAAAAAAGGTGCGTCATTTTTACGTACCTCAAACCCCGCCAGCAAACTCCTGACGGCATTGTGCAATCCGCTTTCGGCAGACGAAATCCTTCCAATCACCATGCTCATCAACGCACTATGATCTTCTGAGAAGGATGCCCTCTCAAGCAGATCCTTCAGCTCCCCCGGCCGGACACTAGTCGGCGCCGAACTCTTCGGCTCTGCCGGGCTCGGGGATACCCTCCGTGATGACACTTCAGGCTCGTTCGCCCTATCCGACGGCGCAGCAGACGGAGGCGTCTCGCTCTCCATCATCTCCGGACGAAGATCCCCCGAAGACGAGCTCATCTGAGAAGGTTGCAGATCCGAACTACAAGGTAAAAATTTCGGTTGTCCTCAGAAGCACAAATAGGGATGTTTTTCGTTAATGAATTCCCCTTTTCCTACTCACGGCTCGCTAGAGGGCTGATTCTTTAGAGAAGACTGTGCGGCCGGGGCCTCCACGGACGCAGGACCCTCCGGCGAAGATTTTTTCCCCCGCTTAGGGGCTTTGGCCTCCGGGTCTTCGGAGGCGGTTCTCTTCTCCCCCTGGAAGGAGGGATTCTCGATTCCCCCTTCTTCAAGCACACCCTTGGGCGAGGTGATAGCTCCTCTATTTTCCCCATCGCCTTCTTCTACACGCGCGACCTCCAACATTCTGACCAGCACGGGCTCCGGTGCGGTCTCTGGGAGGGGGGCCGAACACCTTATCAGCTTTGCTCACGCTACCCACTCTTGATGAAGGATAAAGGGTTAGAAGGTGAATTATAGAAAAGCAAACAAACGGGTCCGGACACTGAGCTATTTACCTGAGCATCCGGGTGATTGCAGCTTAGGCCTGCATCCTCGGTCAATTCCGGACACATCGACTGCGGTCCGAAGAACAACTTGTACATCTCCACGGGTGTCATACCCATGAAGTGTTGGAGAATTCGTGGTCCCTCCGGATTGAACTCCCATAACTGGAGAGGACGGCGTTTGCAGGGCAGAAGACGCCTGATTAGCATGACCTGCATCACCACTACCAGATCGATCTCCCTCGCTTGGAGGTCTCGAATCCGGCCCTGCAATAGGGGCACGTCTTCTGACGGCCCCCAATTGAGCCCTTGGTTGACCCACGACATCAACCGTCGTGGAGGTCCCGGGCAGAATGAAGGCGACAGCTTTTGCCTGCTACCCTTCAGAGCGGTGATATAGAACCACTCCTGCTGCCACAAGCCGAGCTCCTTTTGGAAGGAGCCCTCGGGCCACGGGGCATCGGTCCTCCTGCCTATGGCCACCCCGCCGCACTCCGCTTGACGCCCCCCGATCATCTTCGGCTCCACATTGTAGGTTTTCAGCCACAGGCCGAAGTGGGGGGCGACGCGGAGGAAGGCTTCGCAGACAATAATGAATGCAAAAATATGGAGGATGGACTCCGGAGCCAAGTCGTGAAAATCCAACCCGTAGTAGAACATGAGCCCTCTCACGAAGGGGTCCGTCTAGAAGCCAAAACCCCGACGGAGGTGGGATACGAAGACGACGTACTCACCGGGCTCGGGAGTAGGTACGGCCTGCCCTTGGGCAGGCTACCTGTGCGAAATCTCGTAAGATAGGTACTTGGCCTCACGCAGCTTTAACACGTCCTCCTCCGTGACGGAGGAGGGCATCCACCGGCCCTGAAGGTCGGAGCCGGACATTGTTGAAGGTCCGAAGCGCTCGAATCTGGGGCTCTGGGTGTTGGAACTTGGAGCAAGGACAAGATTCGATGGAAGATTGAAGAAAAGAAATGAGCCTTGGTCCTCTTATAAAGAGGGAAAATACCAAGAGCCGTCCCCATGACCGTTCGGGATTTGCCTTCGATAGAGGAGGCGTGGCGACGGGCGCGGTTGGGTTACCCACGTCCGTATTGATGAGAATCCCGGAATAAGGGGAACACGATCTCTGCTTCGACAAGACGTGCCAAGGAAACCGCATCGCTAAACGTGCTGAGGTGGTATAATAAAAAACGATTCAAGTAAAGGCTTGGTAGTGGTGTGACGTCATGCCACAAAAAACGTCAGCAGATTGAACTGTAGGATCGGAAGTATGTCTAGAGGGGGGGTGATTAGACTACTTGACAATTTAAAAGTTTAGCCTTTTGATTAGGACAAGTTTTTAGCAAGTTCACAATGATGAGCAAGTCAAGTATCACCCTACACATGCAATTCTAGAGTAATGGCAGCGGAAAGTAAATTGCACATGTAGTAAATAAGAGGTGGAGAAGAGCAAACGCAATTTGGAGACACGGAGATTTTTCTCGTGGTTCCGATAGGTGGTGCTATCGTCAATCCACGTTGATGGAGACTTCAACCCACGGAGGGTAACGGCTGCGAGAGTCCACGGAGGGCTCCACCCACGAAGGGTCCACGAAGAAGCAACCTTGTCTATGCCATCATGGCATACGCCCACGGAGGACTAGCCTTACTCGGGGTAGATCTTCATGAAGTAGGCGATCTCCTTGCCCTTACAAACTTCTTGGTTCAACTCCACATCTTGACGGAGGCTCCCAAGCGACACCTAACCAATCTAGGAGGCACCACCTCCAAAAGGTAATAGATGGTGTTGGTGATGATGAACTCCTTGCTCTTGTGCTTCAAATGATAATCTCCCAAACACTCAACTCTCCTCACTGATTTGGCTGTGGTGGAAGAAAGGATTGAGTGGAAAGCAACTTGGGAAGGCTAGAAATCAAGTTTCATATGGTGGGAGTGGAGCAACTTGATCTCAACACAAGGGTAGGTAGTTTTCTTCTCGAAATGTAAGGTAGGAGTGGTAGTTCTTTTCGATGGCTCTCTCCACGAATGAAGAGGAGGTGGAGGGTATTTATAGCCTCCACACAAAATCCAACTGCTACACACATTTGACCAATCTCGGTCGGACCGAAGTTGACAACTCGGTGAGACCGAAAGTTCAAATCTTGTGAACGTTGGGATTTTCGTGGGACCGAAAATACAATCTCGGTTAGTCCGATTCTTCCAAAGTCTAGGGTTTGCCAATCTCGGTGGGACCGACTTTCTCATCTCGGTGACACCAATTTGAGTACGAAGGTTCTGAAGGTTGGCAACACCAATTTCGTAAGACCGAGTTTGGAATCGAAAATCCAAATTTCTAGGGTTTGGGTATATGGCTGAGGTGGTTCATCTCGGTGACTGAGTTTATGGAATCGGTGGGACCGAGATTACTTATGAGTATATGTTGGAATGAAAGATTGCGATAGTTTGGGAGATAAATCACTAAGCACTTTGAGCAACCAGATCATCATCATAACCTCATCCCTTTTAATAGTATTGGCTTTCCTATGGACTCAATGTGATCTTGGATCACTAAACCAAAAATAGAGTCTTGAGCTTTTGCCAATGTTTTCCTTAGCATTTTGAGGGGTCCACATCATCGGTCATTGCCATACCCATATCACGAACTTTCTCAAATATTCTCAAGAAACAATTAGTTCAATGATATATATGTTGTTATTAATTACCAAAACCACCCGGGATTAGTTGCACTTTCAATCTCCCCTTTTGGTAATTGATGACAACATATAGATCAAAGCTTCGACAAAGATATAATCAATGAATAACATCGTCGCTTTGAGAAGTATGTGATAAGCAAGAGCTCCCCTAAATTTGTGCATTATTTAAGATTTATGCTTGAATGCAAATGCACAATCGATTAGGATCATGGGTCACTCTTCCATGTCACATACATCTTGGTGGAGTGCACAAAATGATAAGAATGAATAGCATGCACCCAATCACCAAGACATGAGTAAATGATCATACAAGATATGGATAGAATATGATAAGCATTAAGCACACATTAAGCATAGTATGATCAAGCACTCATCAAAGATAGAGCAAACGAGTATCAAACACACGAAATGTCTCAAGAACTCAAAAGTATCTCAAGGAAAACCGCAAACGAAAGAGCAAAAGCGAGCACTCTCTCTCGAAGTCCTATGATCTATACAATTTCTCCCCTTTGGCAACAAGTTACCAAAAGTTCGAAGGTATAGAGCTAAGCGTCACTAGGGACTCTTTGGCGGCTCTGTCTGCGTCGATGGAGTGGAGATAGCTGCATCTGCAAATGCTTCGCTGAAGTCTGTGGAGCTGGAGGAGTGGACACGGAGCTGGAGCTGGAACCGATGGAGCTGTGGGAGGTGCTTGATGTAGTAGCCACAGGGTCTGCTTTGGAATAGCAATGATCTGGGCTTTGTGGGCCTCAGAGCAGCTGCTCATAGTCATCTGGACTAGATCATCTTCC
The DNA here is from genome assembly GCA_021437245.1 of Aegilops speltoides. Classification (NCBI taxonomy): domain Eukaryota; kingdom Viridiplantae; phylum Streptophyta; class Magnoliopsida; order Poales; family Poaceae; genus Aegilops; species Aegilops speltoides. The sequence goes on from CM038142.1 coordinate 86,878,620, forward strand.
ATCTCCTTCATGAGCTCTGCCTTCTCCTCTTCGCTTCCTCGATGTCCGCCTCAAGCTTGTTGACGGTGACTGCACTTCATCGACTTGACGCCCGAGCATGGAACTTGTCTTCAACTATCCTCTCAAGACTCTCCCGAGACGCACTATCTTTGGCCAGCGTAGTTCAATCCTCCGGGTAGCTTCAAGAAGTTGTTCTCCAACGCTCTTGGGCTTTTTCTGCTTCTTCTTGCTTCCTTCTCAGCTTTAGCTTGTTTGGCAGCTTCAGACTTAGCGTGTCCTTCAACAGATGTGGGAGCATCCTCGGTCATCACAACTTCATTATCTTCATGTTCAGGGCTGCAGTGGCAAGTGGGGTCTATCCAACAAGTAGGTGCCCGTGCCAAACTTGGCATTGATGAGCATCTGAATGTGCGGGCAAACCCACATGACCTCTTCAGTCTGCTGTCTTTGTCCTCTTGATAGTCTCTACTATCGTGTCCATCACCTTAAAAGGTGTCTTCGATCTAGAATATGCAGCATGTTGATAGAATAGCCTCTTATCATGCGATGGTCTCGACTTGGGCATCAAAGTATGCCTCGTAATGGTGTTAGTGGTTGGGAGACCTGCTCAAGATGATATCCGATCCAAGCTTCCATATCTCAACATCCTTGTCGGTACCTCATTGTACATGTTCTTCATAGACTCGTGATTCTTCTTGGGAATTCCATAGACATCTACATCATCATCTCTTGATCTTTGGAGCATTCAGTAGTTCAGCCCACTCTTCAAGCGTGAAGAGAATCTACGCCTTCATCATCCACACAATTCTCGCCATCCGGATAGAAATGTGTTGGCATAGAACCGCATGATCATCTCATCATTCCAAGCATCGACCGACCAACGAACTCGCAACTCCACATGCGGTGAAGCTCTCATGCACATGTGGGAAGTAGTCTCTGTGCTCTTCTTCGTCGATGTATTTCCAGTCAACATATCTAGTGTCAAGAACAATTGGCTTCTTGTCCATGAGCAACATCTCATAGAAATCTTGTTGCTCTCGGTGTGGAACCTTGAGTCAACAGCTGTCCTTCTCTGGTGGCATATGGATCAACTTGCCTCCATAGCCTCGAGACCTTTGTCCTTCCTTTCCTTCATATTTTCAGCTCGAGGATGAGCATCATTATGAATGGCAGTTTATGTCCGAGCTTCAAAGAATACATGTGCCTCTTCATCGATTCATTGGTGGCACATTGTCCTTCTTCTTCTCTCAAGGTGAATGTTTCTTCATGTCTTCTTTGGCTTGGCGCAGGTTTGGCTTGAGCTGCCTTTGCTGGAGCTGATGGCTTAGATTTAGTGGGTGCTCCTGCCTCGATGGCATCTCCCATCAACTTAGGCTTCGAGGAGGTTGGGGTGCTTCCTCATCGAATCATCATCGCCTTCATCATGAACTAACCTCTTCCTCTTGGAAGTTTTCTTTATCTTCTTTGGAGGTTTCTTCTTCCATGCTCAGCTTCTTAGCAACTGTGGACTTCTTCACTTTCTTTGGTGCCTTTCTTGGTATGTTGCCCTTGATAGTCCTTGGCAACCACTTTCCTCTTAGGCTTGGATGTAATCTCCTCCTCAAGAACAAAGTCGAATCCTCCTCATCGAATTCCTCTTCTTCACCGCCCCGTGGCAGCAGGAGGCAAACCACTTGGGGTGCTCCTCTCTCCATCATCGAAAAACTGCTTGCTTGGGACTTGTGACCGCCCTCGAATCTCAGCTGGTGATTCGGACCTATTCGCTGTCACTTGCATCGATATGACCGACAACCTATGAATAGAATAGGTATAGGCAGAATAGAAGAGTTATCACAAACCGCAGAAGATTTTGCAAAATGAATGAGTTCAAACTTCAGTTTTAGGTTTTCACAGAATACATTTCGGTCGACCGAGTCTAAAATTCGTGAATCCAAGTGCCTAAACAGAACCATTCACACCACTTTCGGTTGGACCGAAATGGGTTTCGTCTAGCCGAGAGCACTAGGGTTTCACTAAATCCTCATTTCGGTCTTACCGATTTGCACAACTTCGGTTGGACCGAAAAGTGCAAAGGCAATGGCAGAGGCCAAATCGGTCATCCGAGAATGTAGAATCGGTCACACCGAGATGTGTTCGTGAAACCTAACCCTAAAATTTTCACTCAATTTTGTTCTAAGATCTAATCTGCTGGATAGGAAGATTTCAAACTTGGCAAGAAGCTAGGCAAAACCTATCGTGCATTGAATCAGAGGTTGAAGCACGAGAGGGATGAAGCTCACCCAACTTGGTGGAGTTTCACTACGGCAACGGCGCGATGAGATAGACCGCTGACGGCGATGGAGACCATGGCGAGGGCGCACAGCGACGGCGGAGACGATCCGGAGACCACGGCGACGGCAAATAAGGGTTTGGGGCGAGGCGTTTTGAAGGAATAATCAACGCGCTGCCCTCGGGTATATATACCCTTCGATTGTCGGTGGGACCGAGTTGAAAACTTCGGTGGGACCGAGATGGTTAATCGCAAGCGATTACTCACTTGGTCACGCCGAATTTGTAACTCGGTTTCACCGAGGTGAAAACCTAGATCAATCCAAGTGATTTGGTCCGTCCGATTTGAGTATATTGGTTTGACCGAAAGTACTTAGAAGGTTTTGGAATTTAAGCTTTTGACGGATCGGTGGCTCCGAGTGCTCCTCACTCGGTCTGTCCGAAAAAGACTTGATCAAAGTTTGTGATATAAGCATGAATAGAATTTGAGACAAGAAAGCATAGATAGCTAGGGGAGGAACTTAGGCATTCTTGTCCATCCATTTGGTCAAAAAGAAAAATCCAAAAGACCAAAGCAACAAATGGATGTCCTCGAATGGATAAAATCATGCATCCAACATGCTCACACAATAAGATAGCAAATGAAATATGTGTCAAACATGCACAAACAAAACTCTAGCAGCTAGCACACAATTTGGCGATGACTAGGTCATCTATATATGAGTATATTGACTTAGGAGTCAAATGAGAACATTTGATCATAGGTCATACTCATCGTTTAAGCACAAGTGGGGTTACCACTTTTACATAAAGCATTAATGTGTTCACATCATTTGAAGATGCTTTAGCTCAATTCTTAAGAGCAAAGCTCCCCCTTGATGTGAGAACCCCTTTTAAAGGGTCAAACTAACCTTGGGTTGTCGTTGAAGACTTCATGTAGATGTTGAAGATGTGGATGCTCAATGTTGATGAAGATCATCAAGAGTTGGGAGCAATCCTTTGGATTGGGCACTTTCAATACCTACATGGGTTAGTCCCACAAGGAACAAACAAGGATATCCATGGACATAGATTGAAGTACACAATAGATGATGTCCATGAAAGCAATGATTACCTTGTCCCTTGACTTACCAACAAGAGGGTTTGTGACTCCATGAACTAGTGCAAGATGTGGAAGTTGATTGCACAAGTTCTTTGCCAAAATGAATGTGAGTGAAGTATGTTGGCGGAGTCACCCTCAAGAACTCTCTAGTTCTTCTTCTTGGGATCCACATCATCTTGATGGGAATCCTTGGGGTAGTAGTTGAGCTTGTCAAGTAGAACTTGAAGTTTCCTTGGGAACCCACTTGACCATGGCCTTGGGTGCTTCAATGAATGCATCAATCTCCTCTTGAAGCTTGTCCTTGCCTTTTAGCTTGTGGTCTTGTGGTGGAAGGTCATCTTGAGCTTGTTCCACATTGGAAGAAGTAGGATCATACTTCTCCTTTTGAGAAACAAACTTTGGAGTGGGATATTGACCTTCTTCCCATTCAACACCCTCGGCGTTGAACTTTCGCTCAAAACCAATTCCTTGATTCTTCGGTGTCTTCCTTGCTTGCGAACAATTTCTCAAAGTTCTTGCTTCCGCAAGACTCTTGTAGACACCTTTCTCTATAATCCCTTTCAATAAACTATTTTCTTGCTCAAGTGAAACTTGGCTTGAAACATTGTTAGTGGAATCAAGAGAACTACTAGAAGTAACAACATTTGATTTAGCATGATTATTGTTACTACTAGATGAAGAATTTTTTTATGCTTGTCATGCTTAGTTTTAATAGGTGGCAAGAAATTAGACAAGAGAAGTCATTTGGCAAGATATGAAGAACTCTTCTTTCAAGATCGTCATTGATAGCTTTTAGAAACTCATGTTCTTGCTCTAGATTGAGCTTCTCGAGCGTAGCTTCTCATGAGATCTTAGGAGCTCTCTATGATCTTCTTGAGTTGTTTCATGAGCTAACTTAAGAGTGTTTAGTTCTTTAGTTAGACGCTCAATCTCCTTCATAGCATTGTCATTCGACTCTTCTCGACTATAAAGACTATTAGCATGTTCATCATTACTAAGCTCACTAGATTTGTCATGTAAAAGCTCATCTTCACCAAGCAAGTCATCTTCATCACTATCAAAGTCAATAAATTCAGGGTGTGATACCTTGGGGCCTTTTGCCATGAAGCATCTTCCAATTCCCTCATTTGGTGAATCAAATAAGTCATAGGAGTTGGAGTTGGAGGACACGAGAGCAAGACCGCAACACCTTCATCTTGATCAGATTCGGAGTTGGAGTGATAGCTTCTTTCGAGTGATTGTCTGAGTCGGAGCCGGAGACCCATTCACCAACATGAGCTTGATGTTTTCTTCTTGTGTAGCTCCTTGATGACTTGTCTTTCCTTTCCGAATCCTTGCTTCTCCGAGAGGATCTTCGCTCATAACGATCATCTCTACTCCTTCTCTCTTCCGAGGTGACTCTTCTCTTGAGCTTCTTCTTCTTGGAGATTCTTCTCTTCTCTTGGGGAGTCGAACACTCATTTGAGTAGTGTCCGGTCTTCCACAATTGTAGCATTTCGATCACGACTAGAAGATCTCTTTTCATCATATGATCTAGACTTTGAGCTTCTTTCCTTGCTTCTACTCTTGTAGAATTTGTTGAAGTTCTTCACCATTAGGCTTATCTCTTCATTGGAAACCAGCTTGTCACTTGAGGTTGTGGGAGCTTCAACTGTAGCTTTGTAAGCACCACTTGACTTGTTGTGAAGCTCTTCCTTATCTTTAAGTGTCATCTCATGAGCAACAATTCTTCCAATGACTTGGTAGGCTTGAGATTCTTGTAGTTTGGCATCATTTGGATCAAAGTGCACACGGTGTCATACTTTCCATCCAAAGCTCGAGAATCTTCTTGATGATGAATCGGTCGGTCATTTCTTCGCTTCCTAAGCCGGCAATCTCATTGGTGATGAGAGCAAGCCTAGAGTACATTTCAGCGACTCCTTCACCTTCCTTCATCTTGAACTTGTCAAGTCGACCTTGAAGAACATCTAGCTTTGATTCCTTCACGGACTCGGTACCTTCGTGCATTTCACCAAAGTATCCCAAATCTCTTTTGCATTCTCAAGACGGCTGATCTTGTTGAACTCCTCGGGACACAAAGCATTGAAGAGAATGTCACAAGCTTGAGCATTGTTTCAGAACATCCGCAACTCATCCGCAGTAGCCCGCGATCCGGAACTTTTCCTTCCTCAAGAACTCACCTTGCAAGCCAACACAAATAATGCCCCATGCGGCAGGGTTATGTCCAAGAATATGCATTTTCATTTTGTGCTTCCAACTAGCAAAGTTTGAACCATCAAAGTAAGGACCTCTACGAAAATTACCTCACTAGACGCCATACTCTCCTAGGTTGTGAAACCAAGCTTATGGAGTCCAATGCAATGGAAACCAATCCAATGGAGACCAAAGCTCGATACCACTTGTAGGATCGGAAGTATGTCTAGAGGGGGTGATTAGACTACTTGACAATTTAAAAGTTTAGCCTTTTGATTAGGACAAGTTTTAGCAAGTTCACAATGATGAGCAAGTCAAGTATCACCCTACACATGCAATTCTAGAGTAATGGCAGCGGAAAGTAAATTGCACATGTAGTAAATAAGAGGTGGAGAAGAGCAAACGCAATTTGGAGACACGGAGATTTTTCTCGTGGTTCCGATAGGTGGTGCTATCGTCAATCCACGTTGATGGAGACTTCAACCCACGGAGGGTAACGGCTGCGAGAGTCCACGGAGGGCTCCACCCACGAAGGGTCCATGAAGAAGCAACCTTGTCTATGCCATCATGGCATACGCCCACGGAGGACTAGCCTTACTCGGGTAGATCTTCACGAAGTAGGCGATCTCCTTGCCCTTACAAACTTCTTGGTTCAACTCCACATCTTGACGGAGGCTCCCAAGCGACACCTAACCAATCTAGGAGGCACCACCTCCAAAAGGTAATAGATGGTGTTGGTGATGATGAACTCCTTGCTCTTGTGCTTCAAATGATAATCTCCCCAACACTCAACTCTCCTCACTGATTTGGCTGTGGTGGAAGAAAGGATTGAGTGGAAAGCAACTTGGGAAGGCTAGAAATCAAGTTTCATATGGTGGGAGTGGAGCAACTTGATCTCAACACAAGGGTAGGTAGTTTTCTTCCCGAAATGTAAGGTAGGAGTGGTAGTTCTTTCGATGGCTCTCTCCACGAATGAAGAGGAGGTGGAGGGTATTTATAGCCTCCACACAAAATCCAACTGTTACACACATTTGACCAATCTCGGTCGGACGAAGTTGACAACTCGGTGAGACCGAAAGTTCAAATCTTGTGAACGTTGGGATTTTCGGTGGGACCAAAATACAATCTCGGTTAGTCCGATTCTTCCAAAGTCTAGGGTTTGCCAATCTCGGTGGGACCGACTTTCTCATCTCGGTGACACCGATTTGAGTACGTGAAGGTTCTGAAGGTTGGCAACACCAATTTCGTAAGACCGAGTTTGGAATCGAAAATCCAAATTTCTAGGGTTTGGGTATATGGTGAGGTGGTTCATCTCGGTGACTGAGTTTATGGAATCGGTGGGACCGAGATTACTTATGAGTATATGTTGGAATGAAAGATTGCTGATAGTTTGGGAGATAAATCACTAAGCACTTTGAGCAACCAGATCATCATCATAACCTCATCCCCTTTTAATAGTATTGGCTTTCCTATGGACTCAATGTGATCTTGGATCACTAAACCAAAAATAGAGTCTTGAGCTTTTGCCAATGTTTTCCTTAGCATTTTGAGGGGTCCACATCATCAGTCATTGCCATACCCATATCACTGAACTTTCTGAAATATTCTCAAGAAACAATTAGTTCAATGATATATATGTTGTTATTAATTACCAAAACCACCCGGGGATTAGTTGCACTTTCATGAACTTGTGTATATATTATTCTCTCTACGGTGGAATGTGGAATTTATTTTGCAGAGCCGGACACTATCCTGGTGTTCACAATCTTCTCCGGATTATTCAAAGGAGGAACCCGCCTTGCAATGCCGAACATTATGCGTGCCGGACTCATCGTCATTGAAGCCAGGTTCAGGGGCTACTGAGGGAGTCCTGGACTAGGGGGTGTCCGGACAGCCGGACTATCATCGTCCGCCGGACTCCAAGACTACGAAGATACAAGATTGAAGACTCCGTCCCGTGTCCGGATGGGACTTTCCTTGGCGTGGAAGGCAAGCTTGGCAATACGGATATGTAGATCTCCTACCATTGTAACCGACTCTGTGTAACCCTAGCCCCCTCCGATGTCTATATAAACCGGAGGGCTTTAGTCCGGAGGACATAACCTCCATTACAACAATCATGCCATAGGCTAGCTTCTAGGGTTTAGCCTCCTTGATCTCGTGGTAGATCCACTCTTGTACTACCCATATCATCAATATTAATCAAGCAGGACGTAGGGTTTTACCTCCATCAAGAGGGCCCGAACCTGGGTAAAACATCGTGTCCCTTGTCTCCTGTTACCATCCGCCTAGACGCACAGTTCGGGACCCCCTACCCGAGATCCGCCGGTTTTGACACCGACACCCATCCTAAGGCCCATCCGGCCAGCCCAATGGTCATGCACTAGACCCAACTACAGAGTAGAGTACACGGCCTTGCATCTTCACATCCCGATTCACAGAAACCACTCGCATCCAATCTCTCGTTCTCCCACTACTAACCCTAGCCGACGCCTGCAGCTTGCGATGCGCGCCGTACGCCCATGTATGAAGACCGGCGCCCGAGCGGCGGCCCTGGCCGGTGAAGACCGGCGCCCAAGTGGCGGCCCTGGCAGGTGAAGACGGGTGCTGCTAGCGGCGGCCCTGAGCCCCTGACCGTGAAGACTGTCGCCTTGTGCCGCCGCCAACCCCAACCTCCCGTCGATCGCTCCACCGCCTATGACGCGGCCGTCCACCACCGGTGCTCCACCTCCTGACGACCAGTTCAACCACTACAGTTCATCACCACTCAACCACTACCCATCCTCTTCCACATGGTTTGCCCGCCGCTGGTGCTCCACCTCCCGATGACCTGCCCACTTTCAGTTCTCCACATCGCAGCTAAAGGTGGGCTACCCCACCTCTCTGTAAACCTGTGATTCCCACGAAAATAAGCGCTCCTGCAGGATGTGTTTTGTAGGCAGTACATGACCTTGCTTTTTGTGTCAAATGTTAGCACTTGGGGACAACAAATAGAACACTGTATTTGTGCTTGTTTTGTGTCAAATGTGAGCAGCTTCAATACTTCAATACTGCATACACAGTAATGCATTTGTGCTTGTTTCCTGAAACTAGATATATACATGGTGTATATTTATGCCCTTGCTTGTTTTGTGCTTGTTTCCAATGTTCAATTTTTTATAGATGTTTTCTGAACATGATGAGGAACTGAATGAGAATGAAGATGCATTTATGAGTGTAGAGGCAGATGTAGAAGCAGGAGACAAATCCGCCTTACGTAGTAGTATTATTGACGATGAAGTTGCCGAACAAACAGTTGTCGAAGATGCCAATCAAGAAGCTACTCAAGATGACAAGCCAATTGAAGCTGAATCATGAATCTTCTTCCTTTATGTCATATGAATCTTGTTACTTGCTCTCAAATGTAGACATGTACTGGTACTTTGTTACTTGTTGTTGCATATAAACATGTATTGGTACTTTCTGCTCTCATATATAAACATGTATTTGTACTGGAAGTAACATGAATGTGAGTTGTACCAAATTAATTTGGTCTATTTGGTCGGGACCAAAGACCGAATAGTAAAGACCGAAGACCGAATAGTGCAGAACCGAAAAGACCGAAATTATTTTGGTCTTCAATTCTGGAAGACCGAATTATTGGAAGACCGAAAAGACCGAACCGAACAAACCGAAAAGGCCGAACGCCCGGGGCAACCCATGTCGCAGGCTATGGTGGGGGCACGCGCTCATACCCGACACAACCACGCCCCCCTCCTAGGGACCACGAAGAGCCTCTCGACACCGACCAGCCTCGTGGAGCAGCACGCACCGCTGTCGGTGTCAAAACTGGCGGACCTCGGGTAGGGGGTCCCAAACTATGCGTCTAAGGCTAATGGTAACAGGAGGCAGGGGACACGATGTTTTACCCAGGTTCGGGCCCTCTCGATGGAGGTAATACCCTACTTCCTGCTTGATTGATCTTGATGATATGAGTATTACAAGAGTTGATCTACCACGAGATCGTAGAGGCTAAACCCTAGAAGCTAGCCTATGATTATGATTGTTATTGTCCTATGGACTAAACCCTTAGGTTTATATAGACACCGGAGGGGGCTAGGGTTACACAGAGTCGGTTACAGAGAAGGAAATCTACATATCCGAATATCCAAGCTTGCCTTCCACACAAAGGAGAGTCCCATCCGGACACGGGACGAAGTCTTCAATCTTGTATCTTCAAAGTCCAACAGTCCGGCCAAAGTATATAGTCCGGCTGTCCGAGGACCCCTTAATCCAGGACTCCCTCAGTAGCCCCTGAACCAGGCTTCAATGATGATGAGTCCGGCGCGCAGATTGTCTTCGGCATTGCAAGGCGGGTTCCTTCTCCGAATACAACATAGAAGATTTAGGACACAAGGATCGTGGCTGGCTCTGCAAAACAAATTCCACATTCCACCGTAGAGAGTATAATATTCCACCGATCTAATTTGCTGACAACTTTTTGTAGTATGACATCACGCCACGGTCAGGTCATTATTCGAACCGTTTTCACAACCAGCTATTGCATGCAATGCGAGGCGGTTTCCTTGACACGTCTTGTCGAAGCAGAGATCGTGTCCCCTTATCACGGGATTCTCATCAATACGGGTATGGGTAACCCAACCGCGCCATCAATCGTGGCGCTTGGGAAATAAGCAATTTTAATGGGCAAGTAGGGAGGCGCACAGTTTCTACCGCCTTTATAAAGATATAAGGATTCTCCTCTTTCACCCACGCCTACTTCCTTCTTCGCTCATCCATTCTCGCACGCTCGAGCTCCAGCGCCCCAGTTCTCACCTTTTCCGCATAGTCAATCATGTCCGGAGCGGGAGGCAAGTGGATGGCCTCCTCCGTCAAGGAGGAGGACATTACGAAGCTCCGAGAGGCCGGATACTTGGCCGCAGATAATGCGCACCGGCTCCCGGACGTAGGGCAGATCATTCCGACTCCGGGGCCCCATGAGAGGGTCGTGTTCCTCGCCCACTTCGTCCGCGGACTGGGATTCCCCCACCACGGGCTCATGTTCTATTACGGGCTGGATTTTCATGATCTGGCCCCTAACTTCATCCTCAACATCTCGGTGTTTATCGTCGTGTGCGAGGATTTCCTCCGCATCAGGCCCCACTTCGGCCTATGGCTGAAGATCTTCAACGTGAAGACGAAGATAGTGGTCGGCCAGCAGGCGGAGTGTGGAGGCGCCATGGTGGTCAAGATGTCCAGCGTCACCTGGCTCGAAGTCTCCTTTGTGGAGACCGTGAAGGGGTGGCAATAAGGGTGGTTCTACATCACCGAGCCGTGCGACGCCAACTGGGTGGCGGCCCCCGAATTCCGATCCGGCATCCACGTGCGGCTCACCTCCTGGAAGAAGAAGGGCCTAGCCTGGGGTGCATCCGCGGAACTGACCGTACTCCAGAACTGCGTCAAGAACATGATAACCAAGAATATCAAGCTTGTCAACGTGGTCCAGGTCATGCTATTTCGCCGGATTCTCCCGTGTCAAAGACGGGCATTCAACCTGTGGGAGTTCAACGCGGCCCAACACCAGACACTGCAAGAACTCTTTGACACGACGCACGAAGACGTCTGGAGGGTGTTGTTCAAGTCTAGCGAAGTTCCTCCTCCCACTTCTGAGGACCGCGGACTCAGTGCCACGCCAATGCGGTAAGCATTCTTCATTTCGCAACATGTGCCTTTCCTTAGTATATTTGTGGGATGAACTTAAACCACCGTATTGATCTGACAGGAATATGTGGTGACAGAAGAGCGGATCGACTGTCCGGCTCCATTGCCTGAAGATCCAGCAACCGCTCTCCTGACGGAGATGCTAGTTCCGGCGCCCTATGAGGTGCCGGAGAAGAAGGCCACGGGGACCAGGAAAAGTCTCCGGCGCAAGGTGGTGCCGGACTCATCGTCCGAGGACACCGAAGTGCACTCCTCAAACGACAATGAGGAGGAGGAGGAAACCTCTCTCCCCCAACCCGAGGGGGAGAAGAAAAGGAAGGCCGCCTCTTCCGGGGAGGTTGAAGGGTCCAAGAAGGGAAGGACCCTCCTTACGGACCACTCCACAACCGCCGCCTACAGCGAGGAGGAGTGGCTACCCAGGGCCAAGCTCCTGGTGAAGTCGTAAGTATCCGGATGCCATAATACCTCCTGCATGTTTTTAGCTTTACTTATTATGTCAAGATTTGCTTGTGTAGGCCGCCCAAAGCCCACATCGACTTGCCCTCCTCGGATGGGTCCTTGAGTTCGTTGGAGATGAATAGATATTCGCTCCCAACGGCTTCCACTCCCCGGCGCACGGATGACACCGAAGTGTTATCTCAGAGGATACCGTGCCAGGAGGAGGTAGTCCTGGAGATGCCTCAAGGCAATGCACGACGCCGGGCTCGTGGGGGGGAGATCCCCATGGATTCGGATGAGGGGGGCCGCAGCAAGATTGGCCCCCAGCCGGATACTGCACCGGAACCTCCAGTGGTTCCGGATTCAGGCAGGCAGCCACCCGTCAAGGGGGCGAGCCGTCTGTGCCGATTACCTCTATCCATCCAGAGGCATCGGATAATTTGGTGGAAGTGCTTCAGAGCGCTTCCCTTGACAAAGGACACTATACTCTTATGAGTACGGTGATTGTGAAGGTTCAGTCCACCAAAAGCGGATTGACCGAAGCCTGTGCCAGCCTTCTGACCGGCTTTGAGGTAAGTATTTTAAATTATGAGAAAGTATAAGAGTGTAGATAGTAACCCCTGATGCTCTGTTTGGTGTTCGGGAAGAAAAGCCAAACAGAGGATCAAATATTATTCCCAAGAGTCTAATCATATTATGTCTTTGTGAATGAGCAGGCATCGCTGCTGGCCGTCGCTGCTGCCACTGCGGAGGTCTGGGACTGAGGCAGAGCCTGGGGCGGGCCGAAGAAGAGCTCGGCCTCGTGAAGAGGCAGCTCGAGGAGAACAAAGGTAGGTGATACCCCGTCTGAATGTTATATATAAAGGAAAACATCGTTGATGCTAAATAGAAGCACGATTAACTTTACTAGGGACCACGACTGAAGTGGGGCCCTTAAGAAGGTGCTGTCCGAGGCCGAAAACAAAGCGGCCAAGGAGTGCACCGAGCGCGAAAAACAAGAGGCGCGAGTTGATGAGGTCCAGCAAGAGCTTCAGGACTTTGTCAAAAAATCGAGTCCTTGGAGCGTGACTCCAAGACGCAAGAGTAAGAGCTTGCGAAGGCCGGTCGGAGCGCACTAGATGCCAAGGCCGATGCCCAGAAGGCCCTCCAGGAAATTGAGGTGGCGAAGAAGATAGCTGCGGGTAAGGCTTTCATTATGCAAAGCAAGCATGTGAAGGAAACTTTCCTTTTACTTACCCGAATTCGAAACTCTCCAGGAGCATTCGCAGATCTGTCGCGTAGCATCTCTGATGCCACAGAGTTCTACCGGACTGAGGAGGGGAGCTCGATGGAGAAGTTTTTTTGGTCCCAGTATATTGGGGCCGAACATCCGATGCCCTTGAGCGACCAGCTAAAGCAATTGGTCGAACTTCACAAGGCGGCCGAACTGGCCATGAGGGACTTCATAGTCCGGCTGTGGCCTGGCGAGCTGCTACGTCTTGAGCTTGCGTTGGTTTTCCTCGAACAGGAGAGGGTGATGCAGAAATAGTAGCATAAGTATTTCCTTCAGTTTTTGAGAACCAAGGTATCAATCCAGTAGGAGGCTCCTCAAAAGTCCCATGCACCTACACAAACAAACTGAGAACTCGCAACCAACGTGATAAAGGGGTTGTCAATCCCTTCACGGCCACTTGCGAAAGTGTGATCTAATAAAGATAATAAGATAAGATAAATATATTTTTGGTATTTTATAATATAGATGCAAAAAGTAAAGATGCAAATAAAAGTAGATTGGAAGCAAATATGATAAGAGATAGACCTAGGGGCCATAGGTTTCACTAGTGGCTTCTCTCAAGATAGCATAGGTATTATGGTGGGTGAACAAATTACTGTCGAGCAATTCATAGAAAAGCAAATAATTATGAGATTATCTAGGCATGATCATATATATAGGCATCACATCCGTGACAAGTAGACCGACTCCTGCCTGCATCTATTACTATTACTCCACACATCGACCGACTCATGTCTGCATCTAGAGTATTAAGTTCAAAAGAATAGAGTAACGCATTAAGCAAGATGACATGATGTAGAGGGATAAATTCAAGCAATATGATATAAACCCCATCTTGTTATCCTTGATGGCAACAATACAATACGTGCCTTGGAACCCTTTACATCCGGGTAAGGACACATAAGATTGAACCCAAAGCTAAGCACTTCTCCCATGGCAAGAAATATCAATATAGTAGGCCAAACCAAACTGATAATTCGAAGAGACTTGCAAAGCTAACTCAATCACACATAAAAGAATTCAGAGAAGATTCAAATATTATTCATAGATAAACTTGATCATAAAGCCACAATTTATCGGATCTCGACAAACACACCGCAAAAAGAGTTTACATCGAATAGATCTCCACAAGAGAGGGGGAGAACATTGTATTGAGATCCAAAAAGAGAGAAGAAGACATCTAGCTAATAACTATGGACCCGTAGGTCTGTGGTAAACTACTCACAACTCATCGGAGGGGCAAGGATGTTGATGTAGAAGCCCTCCGTGGTCGATTCCCCCTCTAGCGGAACGTCGGCGAAGGCTCCAAGATGGAATCTCGCGGATACAGAAGGTTACGGTGGTGGAAATTGTGTTTCGTTGGCTCCCTAGATGTTTTCGGGGTACGTAGGCTTATATAAGAGGAAGAAGTAGGTCGGTGGACGCCCGAGGGGCCCACGAGACAGGGGGCGCCCTCTAGGGGGGCGCGCCCTCCTATCTCGTGGGAGCCTTGGCAGGTTCTTGACTTGCACTCCAAGTCCTCTAGATCATGTTCGTTCCAAAATCACGCTCCCGCAGGTTTCATTCCGTTTGAACTCCGTTTGATATTCCTTTTCTTCGAAATACCGAAATAGGCAAAAAAACAGCAATACGGGCTGGACCTCCGGTTAGTAGGTTAGTCCCAAAAATGATATAGATGTGTAAAATAAAGCCCATAAACATCCAAAAGGGGTAATATAATAGCATGGAACAATCAAAAATTATAGATACGTTGGAGACGTATCACACTGCCCAGCAGCTACTTCGGTTTTTTCCAGCGAATGGTGAGTGTCTGTCCGCGGCTCGAAGTCGTTAAGCGGTCCGTCTGCATTGAGGGTGCACGCAGGGCCTTGGCCCGTGCGAAGGTGCACTGGGGGAAGATGGACGCCGAGAAGCTGGTGACACAGGGGCTGCCGAAGGGCAAGGAGCATCGCCACCCCGAACAGTACTATGACAATGTCATTAAGGGTGCCCGCCTTGTGGCAGATGAATGTAGAAAGGATGTGATATTTGATTGAATGTACTTATGTCATCATGTATTATGAAAACCAGTTCATGTGCGCTATGTAGAGCTTGTTAATTTAAAATATTACCTTCTGTGCGGTCGTTTAAAAATTCTTGAGAGTTGGCCAGTCGTCGGCTTCTGCCCCCATGTAACTAAGTACTGGGGTGTTCGGGATAGGTATAAACACTCTTTATCCAAGTTTTTGGTCCTTTGAAGGAGGTGTTTAGCACCACGAATGAGGCAATCAGACTATACGGCTTTATCGCCCTCACTTAGCCATAGAAGTCTACAATTTTAAACTTTGGCGAAGCCCCTAGTATCCGAAAAGCCGGAGTCGGGGCGCTATGCACGCCTAAATCGGGCGAGGCCGATTCCTCGCCTGAAGCGGAAAAAATCTTTAAGGATTTGAGACCTCTCGAACAGCGACCACCTCTCGCCTTATCATGACAGTCAGTTTTCGGCTTTCTCTACTGAGGTGCTCGTCCGAAAGAACGAGGACACAATTGCAGTAGTTCTCCCAGCGCTACCATAGCCGATATAGCGGAACGTAAGGTACCAAAACATGGGAGCTGGGCAAACCCAACTATTGACCCAAGACATGATTCGGAGCTGATGCATATAGTGCTATAAGTTCGGGGTGCCGCACTGTCAAAACTGTTTGGACTTGTCTTGCCAGGTTATGGGGTACTGAAGCCCCTGGCAAACTGGCCGTGCCAAAATGCACGGGTATAATACATAAGCAGTAAAAAAGGCAAATAAACTTAATAGCAAGCTGACACTGTATACTATTTTCCCTTGTTATTCAAATGATATGTCAAAGCATACATATACAAGTAGTGCGATAAGCAGAATAGGACTATTTGACACATCCTGACCAGGAGCTGGTGGTATGCGGGTATGTAAAACAGGTATAACGATCGTTATCAAAGACCACCTGAGAATTCCCTTGTACGCCAAAGCTTCTTGTCCTCCTGGTGTGTCCGTCCCGCTATGTGTCCGAAATCCGGTATTTCGGAACAGCCTCCTTAAGATAGGGACCTAAAAGAAAAAGCGGTGCAAAAATGCATGTGTCCTAGGGCGGTCGAACTGCATTGTGGGACGTATCATGGTCGTGCCTCCGCCTATGCCCAGGGTATTTTAAGTGCGTAGTTGTGTACGCGCGGCACGAATGTTGCCGCTTGGCTGGGACTAGGGCGGAGGCCAAATTGCTAGTCGAGCTCTGGACATGCCGGATGATCCTGTTGTGGAGTACTCCAGACTCGCTTGACGGTGTCCGGGTTCTTTATCGCCGAATTGGCTGTTTGCCTAAGAATGTTGTTTTGTGCTTCCGCCGCGAGGGCCGCAGTGTGCTCCTCTATACGAAGCGAGCGCTCTATGTTTCCATTAACTGTAATAACCCCGCGAGGTCCCGGCATTTTGAGCTTGAGGTATGCATAATGCGGTACCGCATTGAATTTGGCGAATGCGATTCGTCCGAGCAGTGCATGATAGCCGCTGCGAAAGAGGACTGAGGGAGTCCTGGACTAGGGGGTGTCTGGATAGACGGACTATCATCATCGGCCGGACTCCAAGACTATGAAGATACAAGATTAAAGACTTCGTCCCGTGTTGGATGGGACTTTCCTTGGCGTGGAAGGCAAGCTTGGCGATACGGATATGTAGATCTCCTACCATTGTAACCAACTCTGTGTAACCCTAGCCCTATCCGTTGTCTATATAAACCGGGGGGTTTAGTCCGTAGGACAGACAACCATTACAACAATCATACCATAGGCTAGCTTCTAGGGTTTAGCCTCCTTGATCTCGTGGTAGATCCACTCTTGTACTACCCATATCATCAATATCAATCAAGCAGGAGTAGGGTTTTACCTCCATCGAGAGGGCCGAACACAGGTAAAACATCGTGTCCCTTGTCTCCTGTTACCATCCGCCTAGACGCACAGTTCGGGACCCTCTACCCGAGATCCGCCGGTTTTGAGACCTACATTGGTGCTTTCATTGAGAGTTCCTCTGTGTCGTCACCGATAGGCTTGATGGCTTCTTCAATCAACAAGAACGCCGTCCAGGGTGAGACTTTTCTCCCCGGACAGATCTTCGTGTTCGGCGGCTTTGCACTGCGGGCCAATTCACTTGGCCATCTGGAGCAGATCATAAGCTACGCCTCTGGCCATCAGGTCAGATTTGGAAGCCTAAACTTCACGGCTGACATCCGTGGAGACTTGATCTTCGAAGGATTCGAGCCGCAGCCGAGCGTGCCGCACTGTCACGAGGGGCATGACTTAACTCTGCCTCCGGACAGTACCCTGGAGGCCGCACACAAGTCCGCTCTGACCCATAGTTCGGAGCCGACCGCGCAGATCGAGGACAAGTGGTTGGACACCGCCTCGGGGGCTGCAACTTCTACGGCGATAGAGCCGAATACCGACCTTGTCCCTTGCAAAGCTTGTGACTCCGAGGTGCCGGACTCCTTGCCGGACTCCGAGCCTCCGGTGCCCCTGCCAATCGAATCCGATTGGGCACCGATCATGGATTTCACCACTACGGACATCTTTCAGCACTCACCCTTTGGCGACATCCTGAATTTGCTAAAGTATCTCTCGTTATCAGGAGAGCCCTGGCCGGACTGCGGTCAGGATGGTTGGGATGCGGACGACGAAGAAATTCGAAGCCCACCCACCACCCACTTTGTAGCCACTGTCGACGATTTAACCGACATGCTAGATTATGACTCCGAAGACATCGACGGTATGGACGACAATGCCGGAGACGATCAAGAACCAGCGCCTACAGGGCACTGGAATACCACCTCTTCATACGACATATACATGGTGGACACCCCAAAGGATGGGGACGGCGAAGAAGCAGCAGAGGCAGATTCCTTTAAGAAACAGCCCAAGCGCCGACGCGATGGCGCCGCCTAAATCCCGCCACAGCAAGAATGGAGATTCCGCACAGAGATAATAACACCCCGAGAGTGCTAAAGACAACCCTCCAAAGACGATTCAAAGACAGAGGATTTGAGTAGCCAGCCCTCAGGAGAGAGCGGCAGACGAGGATGACGAAAATTACATGCCTCCCTCCGGAGATGAGGCAAGCCTCAATGACCACGAATTCGTCGTGCCCGAGGATCCCGTCGAACAAGAGCATTTTAAACGCAGGCTAATGGCCACGGCGAACAGCCTAAAGAAAAAGCAGCAATAGCTTCAAGCTGATCAAGACCTGCTGGCCGACAGATGGACCGAGGTCCTCGCGGCCGAAGAGTATGAACTCGAACGCCCCTCCAAAAGCTAACCAAAATGCAAGTTGCTCCCCCGACTAGAGGAGGAAGCATACAAACCTTCATCACCACCGCACAATACGGCAGACCGACCACCTCGAGGCCGCGACAGAGAGGCATCCAAGCCCTCCGCCATAGCCATACCCCGGCACTGCTTGAAAAGCACGAAGCCACGGGGTAATGCACCAGACTTGTGGGATATATTGGAGGATAAGGCAAGACAATCAAGATCTATCTACGGATCACGCGGGCGCCCCATGACCCATGACAACTACCGTCGCGCCGGATACAGCAACTCCGGCTGGGCCGAACACAGCAGACAAAGCTCTCTTGAGCTACCTTGTGATATTGCTCAATATAGAGGCGCCGCACACCCACTATGCTTCACAGATGAAGTAATGGATCATCAAATCCCTGAAGGGTTTAAACCCGTAAACATTGAATCCTACGATGGCACAACAGACCCCGCGGTTTGGATTGAAGATTATCTCCTTCATATCCATATGGCCCGAGGTGACGATCTCCACGCCATCAAGTATCTCCCACTCAAGCTTAAAGGACCAGCTCGGCATTGGCTTAACAGCTTGCCAGCAGAGTCAATTGGGTGTTGGGAGGACCTAGAAGCCGCATTCCTTGACAACTTCCAGGGCACATATGTGCGACCACCAGACGCCGATGACCTAAGCCACATAATTCAGCAGCCAGACAAATCGGCCAGACAATTTTGGACACGGTTCCTAACAAAGAAAAATCAAATCGTCGACTGTCCGGATGCAGAGGCCCTCGCAGCCTTCAAACATAACATCCGCGACGAGTGGCTGGCCCGGCACCTAGGACAGGAAAAGCCGAAATCCATGGCAGCCCTCACATCACTCATGAACCGCTTCTGTGCGGGAGAGGACAGCTGGCTAGCTCGCAGTAACAACCTCAGAAAAAATTCTGGCAGTCCGGACAGCAAGGACCGAAATGGCAGGTTGCATCACAGCAAAAACAAACGCCGCGTTAACGGCGATAACATTGAGGATACGGCAGTCAACGTCGGATTCAGAGGCTCTAAACCCGGTCAGCGGAAGAAGCCATTCAAAAGAACCACTCCGGGTCCGTCCAATTTGGACCGAATACTCGACCGCTCTTGCGGATACATGGCACTTCCGAAAAGCCAGCTAATCACACCAACAGAGATTGTTGGGTATTCAAGCAGGCAGGCAAGCTAATTGCCAAAAACAATGACAAGGGGCTGCATAGCGACGACGAGGAAGAGACCCGGCCGCCGAACAGAGAGGATGAAGGGTTTTCCCCGCAAGTGCGGACGGTAAACATGATATACGCAACCCACATACCCAAGAGGGAGCGAAGCGCACTTCGGGACGATATGCGATGGATCGATCGCCCAAGTTCAATCCATGGTCCTCTTGCCCGATCACTTTCGATCAAAGGGACCACCCCACCAGTATCCGCCATGGCGGATTCGCCGCATTGGTCTTAGACCCAATCATCGATGGATTTCACCTCACTAGAGTCCTGATGGACGGCGGCAGCAGCCTGAACCTGCTTTATCAGGATACAGTGCGCAAGATGGGCATAGACCCCTCAAGAATTAAAGCTACAAAGACGACCTTCAAAGGCGTCATACCAGGTGTCGAGGCCAATTGTACAGGCCCGCTCACACTGGAAGTGGTCTTCGGATTCTCGGATAATTTCCGAAGCGAGGAGTTAATCTTCAACATAGTCTCGTTCCGCAGTGGCTATCACGCCCTGCTCGGACGAACCGCGTTTGCAAAGTTCAACGCAGTGCCGCATTATGCATACCTCAAGCTCAAGATGCCAGGCCCTCGTGGAGTCATCACGGTCAATGGAAACACTGAACGCTCCCTCCGAACGGAGGAACAAACAGCGGCTCTCGCGGTAGAAGTACAGAGCAGCCTCTTAAGGCAATTTTCTAGTCCGGCCGTTAAAAGATCGGACATGACTAAACGCGCCCGGAGCAACATACATCAAGACCACCTGGCACGTTCCGAGCACGCGTAGCAATGTGGCCCTAACCCCAGCCCTCGCATGATTGCGAGACAAGCTCTCCGCGTACATCATTACGCTCTGGAGATACCTTGGGCACAGGGGGAGGGGCACGACCACGACAGGCCCAGAGTGCGGCTCAACCACACCAGGGGCTCCCAAGTGTGTCGCTCTTTTTCTTTTCCTTTTTAATTTTTATCCACAGGACTCCATTTACCAGAGGCCCTGTCCGGCAGTAGATCTGCCGAACTCACGATGCAACAGCCAGGGAGGAACAATGGCTACGACAAACACTCAGGTGGTCTCCATTACGAGCATTAAATTTGTTTATTATACCATTCCGCAGCCTACCCCTGGAGGGGGACATGTCTAATAGTCAAAACCCTTGCTTACCGCACTATTTGTATCGTTCTGCACTCATAGCAGAATTCCTTGAATAAACAATGCATCACTTTTCGCTTATAATTGCATTCCTTTTCTTTATATATATGTTCGTTTTATGACATCTTGCATCCGTACAATTTGGTACGACCGAATACACCAGGGGCTTATGTTCCCCGCATTATGGTGTGAGAAGCCCAAACACTTTCACAAGTGCGGCACCCCAAACTTATAGCACTATACGCATCGGCTCCGAATCATGTCTTGGGTCAATAGTTGGGTTTGCCCGGCTCCCATGTTTTGGTACCTTACGTTCGGTTCTATCGGCTAAGGTAGCACTGTGAGAACCACTGTGATTGCGCCCCGGTTGAGCTGGGCGAGCGCCTCAGTGGAGAAAGCTAAAACTGACCGTCATGATAAGGCGAGAGCTGGTCGCTGTTCGAGAGGTCTTTTCGAGTCCCTAAAGACTTATGCCGCTTAGAGCGAGGAACCGGCTGTGTCCGCCCAGCGTGGATAGCGCCCAATTGGTCTTCCGAACACTAGGGGCTTCACGAAATTTAAAATTATAGAATTCTATGGCTAAGTGAGAGTGTTCAAGCATTATAAGTCCGGTTGCCTTGTTCGTTGTGTTGAGCGCCCCTAGATGGACCCAAAATGGGAACAAGAGCGCTCAAGTTTATCCCAACACCCCAAACTTTCGTAGCTTGGGGGTGAAGCCGATGACTTGCCATCTCTCGATTTGATAAACGGCCGCCGTAAGGTAATATTTTAAATCAAATAAGCGTTGCTTAGCGATATGAACAAAGTTTTCAGCGCGACAGGATAACACATTGCGAGTCTACTCAAAATTACATCTCTGGGGCACTCATCCGCAATCTTGCGGGCACCCTTCAGACAGTCTTATAGTACATTTTGGGCGACGATACTCCTTGCCCGCCCGGCGGGCAAGGCCCATCGAAGCCTCTCAAGATCCATCCTGCCCCAGTGCACCTTTTGCACGGGCAAGGCCCGACGGCACCTTCAATGCAAAGCGGAGCGCTTGATGACCTCCACCCACGGGCATGCATCCACCAGCCGCCAGACGAGGCTGAAGTAGCTCCGGGCATGGCCTCTCCAGCCTGGCCGGACTATGAGGCCCTTCATGGCCTGCTCGGCTACCTTGTGGAGCTCGACCAGCTGCTTCACCTGGTCGCTAGGGGCACTGGATGTCCGCCTCAAAGATACCGAGACCGAAGACCTTCTCCATCGAACTCCCTCCTCGCCCAGAGAATGCGGCGGCATCGGATACGCCACAAGGCAGATCGCAAACGCCCCGAGAGCTCCGAATCCGGGTAAGTAATGTAATTTACATTCACATGCTTGCTTTGCATGAAAATGCCTTACCCGCCGCTATTTTCTTCACCGCTCAATCTCCGGAGGGCCTTATGGGCCTCGGACCTTAGCGGCTTTGGCACTTTCAAGAGCCGAGGCAAGCTCGACTCGAAGTCTTGAGTCGCGCCCAAACTCTCATGCTTTTCCATGACAGCTGGAGCTCTTGCCGCACCTCCGCCACTGCGCCTCGCTTCTCTCGCTCCGCTTGTTCATGTCAAGATTATGCTCGACGCGGACACGGCCTCCTTCGTGGTCGCCACCTCGTTCGTGGCCCCTGCAGTACCCACGTTATCCTTGTTATCTCTATTGCAACCAAAACCCTTTTCTATAAGGTACAAATTTAATACGGTGTTCCTCACCTTCTTTGTCCTCGAGCTGCTTCTTGGCAAGACCGAGCTTGTTCTCGGTCCGCTCGAGGTCCTGCTTCAAAGCACCGACCTCCGCAGTCAATGCGCCAGAGGTCAGCAGCGCAGCCTGCAAACCCATATTGACATAATTTTTAGAACTCCTGCATATATCTTTTTATATCCTCAGTCCGGCTTTTCTTTCCGAACACCGAACTGAGCATCAGGGGCTACTGTCTATGTGGTATTACATTGCATATTTTAAAACTTCTTACCTCAAAGCCTATTAGAAGGCTAGTGCAAGCTTCGGTCAGCCCGCTCTTGGCGAGCTGAACCTTCTGAATCACCGCACTCATAATAGTGCGGTGTTCTTCCTCGATGGAAGCGCCATTGAGCGCCTCCAACAAGTTGTCCGGCACCTCCGGTTGGACGGAGGCTGCCGATGTCACAGTCTTGCCCTTCCTACGAAGGGGCCGCCTGCCGGTGTCATGGTCTTGCCCTTCCTACGAAGGGGCCGCTTGCCGGACTCCGGAACCACTGCGGGTTCCGGCACGGAGTCCGCCATGAAGTCCGGGAGGTTGCCTTGTGGCACCTCCGGAGCCTCCCCCTCCTGGCGGGTCCCCTCCTGGGATCCCACCTCGGCGTCCTCAGCATCGCGAGGGGTGGAGGCGGTCGGAATGGAGTCTACATCCGACGGAGCCAAGGACCCGCTGGATGAAGCGGGAAGATCCTCCTTGGCCGGGCTACAGGTAGTACGCGGCATTAGAAGGACACTATGTGGCACAAAAGAGAAATTACAAATCACTCAGGAATCCGGATACTTACGATCTTGCCAGGGGCTAGGCCCTTGAGGGCCACTCCTCGTCGCCGTCGTTGGCGTTGGTGGAGCTGTCCGGAGGAAGGGTCCTTCCCCTCCTGGACCCTTCAGCCTCCTCCATTGGGGAAGCCTTCCTCTTCCTCTCTCCCCCCTCCTGGGGAGAGTCTTCTTTCTCCTCCTTGCCTTCGGGGGAGGAGTCCGCCTCGGAGTCATCGGACGATGAGTCCGATACCACCTGGCGCCGGGAACTCCTTCGGGTTCCCGTGGCCTTCTTCTTGGCCTTCTTCTCCGGCACCACATAAAGTGTCGGGACTAGCAGCCCCATTAAACAGGCATCCACTGGTTCTTCGAGGAGGGGAGCCGGATAGTTAACCTGTCCGGACGTCCTCTGCCAGTCCTGTTAAAGGCATTGGCAATTTTAGATCCCACATAGAGTCAAACTATGAAAGAAATACGTGTCCCATAAAGGATAACTTACCGCAGCGGCCGGGCGTTTCGTGCTGAATCCGCGATCTTCAGTCGTGGATGCGGGGGCTTCTCCCCCCTTGAACAGCACCCTCCAGGAAGCTTCGTACGTCATGTCGAAGAGCCCGCCGTGGTCCGTGTCAGGCGGATCGAACTCCCACAAAGTTGAAGACCCGTTGTTGGCGGGGAGAATCCGTGAACGAGCATGACTGGATCACATTGACAAGCTTGAGCTTCTTGTTCACCAAGGTCAGAGAGATCAGAGTCGGTCGGCTCCTCGAACGCCCCATAGCAAGCCCTTCTCTTTCTGTGAGGTGAGCTGCATAGGGGCACCAGATCTGAACTCGGGGGCCGCTGCCCATTTAGGGTCCCACGGCTCACTGATATAGAACCACCCCGATTGCCACCCTTTGATGGTTTCCACAAAGGCGCCCTCGAGCCAGAGGACGTTGGGCATCTTGCCCACCATGGCGCCTCCGCACTCCGCTTGGACGCCCTTCACTACCTTCGGCTTGACATTGAAGGTTTTTAGCCACAAGCCGAAGTGGGGCTGGATGCAGAGGAAGGCCTCGCACACGATGATAAACGCCGAGATGTTGAGAATGAAGTTTGGCGCCAGATCGTGGAAGTCCAGGCCGTAGTAGTACATGAGCCCCCGGACGAAGGGATGAAGTGGGAAGCCCAGTCCGCGGAGGAAGTGGGGAAGGAATACGACCCTCACATGGGGCCTGGGGGTGGGGATGAGTTACCCCTTGTCGAGCAGCCGGTACGCGATGTCGCTGGACATGTATCCGGCGCCGCGCAGCTTCTCGATGTGCTCCTCCATAACGGAGGAGGTCATCCACTTGCCTCCCACTCCGGACATGGCTGGAGAAGGTTGAGACGAGATGTGCGGGCTTGGGCGCTGGAGCTCGAGTGCGCAGAGATGGATAAGCAAAGGAGGAAGAAGGTGTGGGTAAAAAAGGTGGATCCTTATCCCCTTATATATGGACGGACGAAGACTATGCGTCCCCACCGGCCTGGTAAAACTCGCTTATCTCCCAAGCGCCACCATCAATGGCGCGGTTGGGTTACCCACGTCCGTATTGATGAGAATCCCGGAATAAGGGGAACACGATCTCGCTCGACAAGACGCGTAAGGAAACCGCCGCTAAACGCTACCGAGGTGGTATAATAAAAAAGATTCAAGTAAAGGCTTGGTAGTGGGATGACGTCATGCCACGAAATACGTCAGCAGATTGAACTTGTGTACATATTATTCTCTCTACGGTGGAATGTGGAATTTATTTTGCAGAGCCGGACACTATCCTGGTGTTCACAATCTTCTATGAATTATTCGGAGGAGGAACCCGCCTTCCAATGCCGAACAATATGCGTGCCGGACTCATCGTCATTGAAGCTTGGTTCAGGGGCTACTGAGGGAGTCCTGGACTAGGGGGTGTCCGGATAGCCGGACTATCATCATCAGCCGGACTCGAAGACTATGAAGATACAAGATTGAAGACTTCGTCCCGTGTCCGGATGGGACTTTCCTTGGCGTGGAAGGCAAGCTTGGCAATACGGATATGTAGATCTCCTACCATTGTAACCGACTCTGTGTAACCCTAGCCCTCTCATGTGTCTATATAAACCGGAGGGTTTAGTCCGTAGGACAGACAACCATTACAACAATCATACCATAGGCTAGCTTCTAGGGTTTAGCCTCCTTGATCTCGTGGTAGATCCACTCTTGTACTACCCATATCATCAATATCAATCAAGTAGGAGTAGGGTTTTACCTCCATCGAGAGGGCCCGAACCTGGGTAAAAACATCGTGCCCCTTGTCTCCTGTTACCATCCGCCTAGACGCACAGTTCGGGACCCTCTACCCGAGATCAGCCGGTTTTGACACCGACAGGGACGATGTTGAAGATTAACTCCTCGCTTCGGAAATTGTCCGGAGATCCGAAGACCACTTCCAGTGTGATTGTGCCCGTACAACAGGCCTCCACACCGGGTATGACACCCTTGAAGGTGGTTTTTGTGGGCTTGATCCTTGAGGGGTCGATGCCCATTTTGCACACTGTATCCTGATAGTGCAGGTTCAGGCTACTGCCACCGTCCATGAGGACTCGTGTGAGATGGAATCCATCGATAATGGGGTCAAGGACCAATGCGGCCAAACCACCATGACGGATACTGGTAGGATGGTCCCTGCGATCGAAAGTGATCGGACAAGAGGACCATGGGTTGAATTTTGGGGGGACTGGCTCCATCGCATGGACGTCCCTTAGTGCACGCTTCCGTTCCCGCCTGGGGATATGGGTTGCGTATATCATAGTCACTGTTTTTACTTGGGGATGGAATTTCTTTTGTCCTCCCATGTTCGGCGGCCGGGGATCCTCGTCGTCATCGATATGTAGCCCCTTTTCCCTGTTCTCGGCATTCAACTTGCCGGCCTGTTTAAACACCCAGCATTCCCTGTCGGTATGGTTAGCTGGTTTGTCGGGGGTGCCGTGAATTTGACATGAGCGATCGAGTATGCGGTCCAAACTGGACGAGCCCGGGCTGTTTCTTTTGAATGGCTTTTCCGCTGTCTGGATTTAAGGCCTCTGAATCCGGCGTTGACTGGCGTGTCTTCGGCGTTGTCGCCATTATTGCGATGCTTGTATCTATTCCGTCGCGGCTTGCCGTTGATATCCATGGCATCTGAATCGCTTGAGTTTTTGGGTGTGATGTTGCTGCGAGCCAGCCAGCTGTCCTCGCCCATGCAAAAGCGGGTCATGAGTGTCATGAGGGCTGCCATGGACTTTGGCTTCTCTTGGCCGAGATGTCGGGTGAGCCATTCGTCGTGGATATTGTGCTTGAAGGCCGCTAAGGCTTCGGCATCCGGACAGTCGACAATTTGGTTATTTTTGGTTAGGAACCGAGTCCAGAATTTCCTGGCTGACTCTCCGGGCTGCTGGGTTATGTGACTTAAGTCATCAGCATCCGTTGGTCGCAAGTAAGTGCCCTGGAAGTTATCGAGGAATGCGTCTTCCAGATCCTCCCAACTGCCAATGGAGCTTGCTGGCAGGCTATTTAGCCAATGCCGAGCCGGTCCTTTGAGCTTAAGTGGTAGGTACTTTATGCCATGTAGGTCATCGCCACGGGCCATGTGAATGTGGAGAAGAAAATATTCGATCCATACTGCGGGGTCTATTGTGCCATCGTATGATTCAATGTTTACGGGTTTAAACCCTTCTGCGAATACGTGATCCATAACTTCATCAGTGAAGCATAGGGGGTGTGCGGCGCCTCTATGCCGGGCTACATCCCGACGTAGTTCAAATGAATCCGGTCTATTGTATTCGGCCTAGCCGGACTTTGGTTTATTGTATCCGGCGTGACGGTCATCGTCACGTCTTGTGGTGCGCCCCCGTGATCCGTAGATCGATCTTGATTGTCCTGCTTTGTTTTCCAATACATCTCGCAGGTCCTTCGTGTAGCCCCGGGCCTTGGTATTATCGTTTGATTGGCGATGGGGTGCGGTCTAGACTTCGGGCTGGTACGCCGCCTTGTCGCGGCCATGGGGTGGCTGGTCAGCCACATCATGCGCTGGTAGCGTGGGCTTTAAAGCCTCCTCCTCGAGTTGAGGTAGCAGCCTGCACTTTGGGTAACTTTTGCTAGGGCGCTCGAGTCCGTATTCCTCGGCAGCCAGGACCTCGGTCCATCTATCAGTTAGCAGATCTTGATCAGCTTGAAGCTGTTGCTGCTTTTTCTTTAGGCTTTTTGCAGTGGCTATTAGCTGGCATTTGAAGCGCTCCTGCTCGACGGGATCCTCAGGCACAATGAATTCTTCGTCGCCAAGGCTCACTTCGTCTTCGGAGAGAGGCATGTAATTATGGTCCTCTGATTCTCCATCAATTGCCTGTTTTTTAGGGCTAGCTTGCCCATACTCTTGCTCGGCCTGCTCGAAGTCTGCCTGGGCAGGATTGTCTTCGTCTTCGGCACCATCCGGATTGTTATCTCTTGTGCCGATATCGCTATTTTTGCTATGGCGGGGTCAGAGCGCTCGATGGCGACGCCGTGTCAGATTGCTTCTCCAAGGGGTTATCTTCCGTTGCCTCATTGCCATTGTTTTCTTTAGGGGTGTCCACCATATAAATATCATATGACGAGGTGGCTGTCCAACGCCCTATAGGCGGTGGTTCCCGTTCTTCTCCTGCATCGTCGTCCATACCGTCAATGTCTTTGGAGTCGAAGTCAAGCACGTTGGTTAAGTCATCGATAGTGGCTATAAAGTGGGTGGTGGGTGGGGGACGAATTTCTCCGTCGTCCGCTTCCCACTTGAGCCGGACATAGTTCGGCCAAGAATCTCCTGACAAGGAAAGAGACCTTAATGAGTTCAGCACATCACCCAAGGGAGAGTGCTGAAAAATATCTGCGGTGGTGAACTCCATGACGGGTGCCCAATCCTTTTCGATAGGCACGGACGCACGCGGTTCGGATCCTGCAGCCGGAGACGAGTCCGAGGGTCCTAGGACACCACCCTCACAGGAGGTGGGTTCAGTGTTCGGCTCCGACGCCGATGAGTGTGCGACCTCTGTGACAGGGTCCATCCACCCGACCTCAGAAGGCACGATCTACTCCGGATTAATTCCCGGTGCCATCGCAGGCGCGATCTCCCGAATATTGTCCAATGGCAGATTGAAGTCATGCCCGTCGTGACAGTTCGGCACACCCGGCATGGGCTCGAATCCGTCGAAGATCAAGTCTCCGCGGATGTCGACAGTATAGTTTAAGCTTCCAAACCTGACCTTGTGGCCAGGGGCGTAGCTATCGATCTGCTCCATACGGCCAAGCGAGTTGGCCCGTAGTACAAAGCCGCCGAATACGAAGATCTATCCGAGAAGGAAAACCTCCCCCTGGACTGCATCATTGAAGATGATTGAAGGAGCCATCAAGCCTTATTGCGATGGCACAGTGGAACTCTCAATGAAAGCACCAATGTCGGTGTCAAAACCGGCGGATCTCGGGTAGGGGGTCCCAAACTGTGCGTCTAAGGCTAATGGTAGCAAGAGGCAGGGGACACAATGTTTTACCCAGGTTCGGGCCCTCTCGATGGAGGTAATACCCTACTTCCTGCTTGATTGATCTTGATGATATGAGTATTACAAGAGTTGATCTATCACGAGATCGTAGAGGCTGAATACTAGAAGCTAGCCTATGATTATGATTGTTATTGTCCTACGGACTAAACCCTCTGGTTTATATAGACACCGGAGGGGGCTAGGGTTACACAGAATCAGTTCCAGAGAAGGAAATCTACATATCCAAATATCCAAGCTTGGCTTCCACGCAAAGGAGAGTCCCATCCGGACACGGGACAAAGTTTTCAATCTTGTATCTTCATAGTCCAACAATCCGGCCAAAGTATATAGTCCGGCTGTCCGAGGACCCCTTAATCCAGGACTCCCTCAACCGCTCCAAGCATGCCCCCTTGGCGCGAGGCTGCTTCAGACGACACCACCAGGGGTATCGCAGGAGTGCCTGCCCCTGGCCAGCAGGACCAAAGGATGGCAGAAGGAAGCGGGAGTGTTAGGCGGCCAAGCAGCGCCCCTGGTGCGAACAGCCTAGAAGCCTACGTTCCCGTCGCGATGGGTCCAAGGCACGTGCTAGGAGAGGCCCCTAGCCAATCCCACATGCCAGGCTGGGCGCTGGACATACACGAGTCCGAGCTCTCCTTCGAACCACCACCAAGCCCTGCCGACGCCCCCAACAGCGGCAGCCCCTGGGTACAGTTAACATTGCAGGGGCAAGCTTACACCGACCATGGATCGCAGGTAAACCAAGACGCGGCGACCACCAGGACCCTCCTCAAGAGCGCAAAGGACGGTGGGAGTAGCGCGGGGGAAGCCCAGCGGCAGGGCCCTCCTTGCGCTGCGAGCAGGATCCAGCCTGGAGGTAGGTTCCCTGCCGGGGAAGCTGCTGGCGAGCCCTTCCCCTCGGCAGGGGGCCTACGGTCGCTGAGGACGCCGTCAGTGTCCCCTTGGCCCCTTGGTCTTGTCTTGGTTTCCGGTCTCCCCAACGGTGGTGAGGGGCGGCGCACGGCGGGGTCCTCGTCGGGTGACATGAAGCAAGCCTCCAGCCTGTGAAGGTCTCCGCTCGTACACTCTCACGTAATAATGAGTGGGGTTGTACACGCCCCAGAGTCTCCTGAGTGCCGCCCTGGGGCCTCATGTGGGATCCCACCCACGTCCTAGTGGAAGCACCATGCTCCGCGCTGGCCGTCGACATTGTCCCCAATGACTATGCCCAGCCAGTGGAAGCACTTAGCTCCGCGCTTGTGAGAATACTGAAGACTGAAGACTGAAGACCAGTTAGGCGTCGGACGCGGCCGCTTGCTTTTTGCCTCCCTTTTTGTACTTGCTTGCCGACTTTTTGAAGCAGTTTGTTCTCTGTGCGTTTATAAAACGCGGGGAGTTTTTCTTTTTCTCGTTCATGTTGCTCTCTTGCCTTCGGTTCTTGCATTCTTTTCTTGGAACTCGTGACCGCCGCCCTGCCCTCGAATGCCTCGCGAGCGGGGACTGGGTACGGTATGCGCGCTGGTGCTGAACGCCCTCGGGGGCTCAAGGGTATGGCCACCCCGCGTGCCCACCTCACCACGGTCTGGCAGTTGGCTCCTCACGAGGCCTCTCTGGTAGGCCAGCAGGCCCCTCGGGAGACCCAGGGCCTCATGAGCCCGCAGTAGGCTCACCTCAAAAGAAGGGACCCTGCCGCGACGCCAGGCTCCCGAAACCCAAGATAAGTCATAAACAACTACCTTTCTTAGTGACCAACAGCCCTGCGGGGCCTCACTTCGGATGTCGATTCAAAAGTATTTAACGATCTCACACATCATATGGGGCACCCCCTTCCCAAAATGCTATCACAAGAATATGTTTGAGTTTTCGTTATACAGGTTAAGGCAAAAGAAATACAGGCCTAGTTGGACGCACCTTCTTCGTCACTCCCATCCACGCTGCTCGTGCTGAGGCTGCCACCCTCCTCGTCATCTCCACCCGCGCCAGCTCCTTTGGCTGCGAGCACGGCCATGTCGTCCTCAGGAGTTAGCTCCTTCACCAGAGCATCCACATGACCGGCCACCCACTTGGCAAGCTTGTCTTGGGTGGCCGTAGGCACGGGGGCTAGCACGGTGCTGAAGTCGAAGTGGGAGTCAAGGTTCAGGAGGTTGCTGAAGATGCACGAGAGCGCGCGCCCAAGGAGGCCCCGGCTCCTCTCCTCAACGAGCTGGCGGGCTTTTGCGGCCTGGTCCTCCAGGAAGGTCACGACATCAGTGAAGAAGCGGAGATGGCTGGCATAATCGCTCTCGTGTGGGTGAGGAGCGCTCTCATCGCAAACGGCACCCAAGGCGTTGTTGGCTCTGATGCGCAGACCCTGGAGCATGGGGCCGTGTTCGCGCTCCAGCGTCCGGCGGCGGCACTTTCATTCGAAGCCTTCTCTAGGAGGGAGGCGGTGTCCTCGGACTGCTTCCGGAGAGAGGATATCTCGGCGCGAGCAAAATCCAGGGCGGATTCGGAAGAAGCCAGGGCCTCCCGGGCAGCGCCCTCGCGCTGGTTCACCGCCTACAGCTCGGTCCTCAGGACAGAGGTCCGGCCCTCAAACTCAGCCTTGAGTAGCTCCAGGTACAGGCGGTGCCCCTCGGCTAGCTCAGCACGTGCCTTCGCCACCTTCTCCTCCACCTCCACCTGGACCTGAGCTTCTCGGGCGGCGACAGCATCCTCAGCCACAGCGGCTTGTCGCTCCCTCACCTCCAGCCTCTCCAGCGCCAAGCTATGGTCCACGGCCTCCAGCGTCAAGTCCTCATGGCGCCTCAGGAGCTCCGCCTCGGCAAGGACCACCTCACCTGGTGAGGAGGCCAGCAGGGCACGACGCTCCTTTATTTCGCGCAGCAGGGCAGCACTTGAAGACAGAAGATCTTCTCCCGCTCCTCAGCCGCCTCACGATGGTGGTTGGCTGCCTCGGCCTCTTCCATGGCGCGAGCGCAAGCTTCTCGAGAAGCCGCGAGCGAGGCCTCCGCGCGCGCTTCGGCTTCGTCTCGCTGAAGCTTCCCAAGGTTGATGGCCACCTTCAGCCGCTGCCATTCACCCTCCAAGCGGTGCTTCTCTGCTTCAAGCATGGTGTCGATGTTGGCGAGCTCCCCGCCAAGATGGACCATCGCATGCATCGCTTCACCAAGGAACCCGAAGCGCACCGCACTACGCCCGCGAGCAAGCGTGAGCTTGTCGCCAAGATCTTCACCGGCTCCGGAGGTCGCTCAGCAGGCGCTGGGGGCTCCGCCAGTCGCCGGCTGGGGGCTAGCTGGTGGGACCCCGTAGCTTGAAGACGAAGGCTGCCCGGAGGATGCCCCCCTGCCGGCAAGGACAAGAGGGAGGATCACCGGGGCACCCTTACCCTCGCGGACAGAGTCGTGGGGGGAGGGAACATGGGGCTCGGTTCTAGTGCACCCTCACGACATCGCGCTGGAGAGAGCTGGAATCACACCCTGTGCAGGCTCAGGGCGCTGGGGGCTGCATGCCTGCGCCGTGCTGGACCTCTTGGGGGCACCCGCCTCCCGAGGTTTTGTTTTCATGAAGATCCTGCAAAACCCCAGCCATGAGAAAACACGGTGCACTTGGAGATCAGGAGCGAAGGTACTTACTCGTCGACAGCCACATATCTCCTCAGCTTCAGCGGCCGACGGGTGCCATCATCGCGGCACGGGGACCTCTTCCTCTTCAGGAGCGACTCAAGGCGCAGGCGACGCCGACCTGGTCCCGACGGGCGATCCTCGGGAGGGGGAGCGCCCGGCATGATATCTGGAGCAGGGGTCCTGAGGACCTGGGCGCCCGGCGTGGCTTCCTGGCTCATAGCTCCGGGGCCATTGGTGGGATCCTCGTCGCCAGCGGCAGCTCTGGAGCCAACGTCCCAGGCGCCAGAGGCTTCTGCCTCCGAAGCCTGGTGTTGCGCAGGCTTTGCAGCAGCCCCGTCCGGGACCCCAGAAGCCTGAGGCTCCAAAGCACGCTGAGCCTCCGGAGGAGTTCTCAACAGCTGACGGAGGCGCGCATCCCCCTGCCTCCACACTTGGGGCGCGCGCAGCAGGGTCAATCAGGAGAGGAGCCACGAAGACTGGATTCTCACGAGGCCCCTCAATGCCCTCGAGAAGCAACCCCCACTCATCAAACAGGGGCATCTGCCCAGCGAAGGCCTCCTTGTTTGAGCACAGATAAAGGAGGCAGCCACCCCCCGGGAGGTCAGCAGGCTCGGGCTCACCATTCAGGAGCTTGAGCACCACGCTCAAGGTATCGGCAGCAAGTGACGGCTTCTGCAGCCTCATCGGATCCTCGGCGCCGGTGAAGTCCCACATCGGGCGAGCATGGCGCTGGAGAGGAGCTATGCACTGCTTCACAAACTCCTTCACCACCATTGGCGCAGTCACCCCCAGCTCCTGAAGTCTCACCAACCTCTTCCAGACGAAAGCAAGACGCCGGCCAGTGAGCTTCTCATGGTGCCAGCCGGAGCTTAGTGAAGCCGGCAACCCAGGAATCGTGAGTAGGGGGCTGAATGCGCGGGCATCCATCAGAAGCCACTGCTTCCGAAATCCCTTCGCGACAGGCGAGAGCTGGAAGTTGATCCCCGAGCCGGCGGTCTCGGCCACGGCTTCGAAGGTTGCGCACCCAGAGCGCAGGCATGCGTCCACCAGCCGGAGCAGGAAGAAATGCCGAAACAAGGACATATAGGGAGTGGTGCCCACCATGGCCTCGCAGAGAAACGCGAAGACGGCGAGAAGGATGACGGAGCGAGGATCCAGATGAAGCAGGTGGATCTGGTAATGCGACATCACGGCGTTGAAGAAAGGGGAGAAGGGAGGAATCAATCCAGCAAGAAGAGTGTGGAGATGGATGGGAATCTCAGTGGCACTCATCACTCTGGTCCGCTAAGACGCAGGGCGAGCACTCGTCGCCCTCCCCACCCTCCCCCCCCCCCCTCATTGGATTTGGCGGCGAGCTCATGGCGAACCTTGTCCAGCCCTTCCTTATTGATCACCGTCAACTGCTCAAGGGCCGGCTCCAGGGCTGGCAGAGGACAGGCCGGCACGCGCAGCTTCACCTTCTTCTTCCTTGGCTTGGTAGCCATGGCGAATACCAAGAGAGGACAAGACACCGCACCAGACCTGTGGATGCGGCGGCGAGATTGGGGAGGAAGAGACAAGAGCTGGGCACAGGACATCATGAAGGGCGAGTTGCGCTGACAATGGGCGGCTGCTGGGTCTACCGAATATCAAGGCGGCATGGGGAAGTGGGGACGCCCACGTCCCATCAACCGCCACGTGTCTTTAGGGCCGCAGGCTGATGGCTCCCGCGGCGCTCCGCCCTTCCCCTTTGGCTTCGCCTGGAAGCCAAGACCGAGCGCGCCTTGGGCCCGGGGGATACTATCGGCGTCCTGGACTTGGGGGTATCCAGTCCTGCCTGCCTGCGGCCCATCACGTGGCTCCATCGATGGCCTGGTATGGCCCAGCTTCAACACCAACACAGCAAGACCCTCGCGAGGGGCCAAGCCTCGCGAGGCGGACAACGCCAAGACCCCTGAAGGAGTCGACCTCCTCAGGAGGGCTCCTGAGGGGCGAAGAGTTCTATGCAGCTACCTCATGAGGCTCAGCTGACGTGAGACATGACGATCAAGACCAGGCGGGTGCAGAGCGCAGGTTTCCTCTTCGGTGCAAGCGGGGCAAGCCACAGGCGCGGAGTCCCAAGGAATCAGCCAAAGTCCATTCTGGTGCAACAAGACCAAGACCGCCAGGATGGCAGGACGGAGGTCATCACCGAGTGCACCGCAGCGTCACGACCAGAGGCTTTTTGCAGGCGAAGACTACTTTTGTCAGGATAGACTGTACTACTTGTCCCCTTTCAAATCCCGCCACAGGAATCCTTCCGCCATATTTGGGAAGAGGACCAAGGCCACTATATATAGGACTTCGCCACCACCATAGTAGAGAGAGATCTATTCCAACCCGAGCATTACACCAGCTCAAGAACACCAAACCTCCTGAGGCTTGTTCATCCTTTGTACTAGTTCATCTATAGCCCCTCGAGGCAATCCACCACACCACATTGGAGTAGGGTATTACACCACAACGGTGTCCCGAACCAGTATAAATCTCTGTGTATTTGTGTCTCTGTGAGCTCTACGCGCTAGGCTGGGGGGGGTCGCGAGTAGGCAGGCTGGGCAGGTTGAGATCTCCGCACGCACCCCAGAGTTTGAACCTCTCAAGGGTTGCCGGATCCCGAAATCCAACAAGCGCCACTTGGCACACTCTCAGCCATTCGCCACGTGTCACGCTCTAGGCGCTCCCTCCGGATTTTGTTTTTCTTATTTTTCCGCACCCATTTTCTGCTTTTTAAACGATTTTTTCCCGATTTTTTTGACGTTTTGGTTTTCCACCGGTCTTCCTTAGCTTTTCGATTAAAAAAAATTGAAAAAAATTTGCGTGAAAAAACGTATTTTCTTTTTTTCCCTTTTGCGAGACTCACGGTTTTGCTTCCGCGAGAGGCACGGTTTTGCTTCCCGAGAGTCACGGCCGTGCCTCTCAGAAACGAAAAAAAACACATTATCTGTTTTTTTTCTTTCACGAGAGTCACGAGAGGCATGGGTGTGCTTTCGCGAGAGTCACGGCCGTGCCTCTCGTAAACGAAAAAAACGCATTTTCTACTTTTTTTCCTTTCACGAGAGTCACAGTTTTGCTTCCGCGAGATGCCCGATTGTGCTTTAGCGAGAGTCACTATCGTGCCTCTCGGAACTGAAAAAAAAAATCGTTTTCTGTTTCTTTTTTCCTTTCGCGAGAGTCACGGTTTTGCTTCCGCGAGAGGCACGGTTATGCTTTCGCGAGAGTCACGGTCGTGCCTCTCGGAAACGGAAAAAAAAACGTGTTTTCTATTTTTTTTTTCTTTCGCGAGAGTCATGGTTTTGCTTTCACGAGAAGCACGTTTCTGCTTTCGCGAGAGTCACGGCCGTGCCTCCTCGGAAACGAAAAAAACGTGTTTTCTCTTCTTTTTTCCCTTCCGCGAGAGTCACGGTTTTGCTTCCACGAGAGGCACGTTTGTGATTTCGTGAGAGGCGCGGGTGTGCCTCTTTGGGAATGGGAAAAAACCCGTGCTCCCAATTCAGCTTGTTCATCCTTTTTTTCGTCTGGTTTTTTTCCTTAAAAAAGTTTGTCAAAACCTATCAACATGGGATCTAGTTTTGAAGATCTCGACGTGAGGAATCCAACGGTGAAAGCGGTTTGGGATTTGGACACACGGTTTGTGAGATAAAACGTTTTGAATGAACGGATCTACAAAAAAAAGGAAAAACTCCCAGGTTGCGACAAGTGGCGCGTTGCATGTGCGCCACTTGTCGCGGCCAGGGGAAGTTGGAGTGATCTTTGCAACTAGTACTCCTCAACTAGTGATCTCGCGCAGTCAGCGGAGCACGGAGGCAGCTATCGTTCCTTTTTTTAGGTTGAGGATTTTCCTTCCTTCTTCCATCATGTATATATTATATAAAAAGAAAAGAGCGATTGATCCCTTCCTATTCCATCTTGCATTGACGCAGCGACTCCCAGGCCGCCGGCGCTTCCTCTCTGTTCGTGATTGCGCGCCCGATGCACTTTTCCCCTTTCCTTCTGATCCTAATTCCCGTCCTACTTCAGATCGTCAGCCGCTCGCCACCGATTTCAATTCTCTGGGGGCCGTGGTATCCCTCTGCTTTCCATCCATCGCCAATTCGACCGTCCAAGGTATATCATATATTCATATAATCATATTGTGATTCCCTGGGTTCATAGCCGGCATTGCAGCACTGTTGAACTAGTAATGCAAAAAAATTTAGCATTGTGTCTTACCTTGTTGCCGCAAAACAATATGCATCTAGTAGCAATAAAAGGAAAAGGAAGAAAATACAAGGTATAACACAATATTTTGAGAAGTACAAAGATGAGGAGTTTTCTGCTACTTTAATAATTACCAAAGGTATTATAACTGAAATGAGTATAGAGCCATCGTTTTTAGTATAAAACGTCGTGCTACGTGGAAGAAACAATTTAACGGAAGTGATTGCCAACAAGAATTCTAGAAGCTGAGAAGACCTTCCAAGTTAAATAGTTTTTTTTTGGTTGATATGGCGGTCATTTCTTCCAAAGAGAGATTTAAAGAACTCATGGTTTCTAAAGATATATTCAGATTTTTATTGAGCTCAGGCACTCTGAATGATAATGAACTTTAAGAGCATTGCACAAAATTTGCAGAAACTTTCTCTTGATGGCTCATGTGATTTTGAGGTATGTTATCTTATTTTTGAATGAAGAATATGAGATACGCAGTAATGTTTGCTGTGGAGATTTTCGAGCATGTCAACAAAAGTTGATAATTCTCCTAATATCTCAATTGCTTATCACATCTCATTTGTTTTCGTGACTATCGTAGTGGCCGAAATAAGCTTTTCAAAGTTGACATTATTGAAGAACTATTTGAGATCAACAATGACTCAAGAGAGGTTAAATGGTTTGGCAACATTATTGCATTGAGAAGAAATTATTGGATGAGATAGACATCGACCCCATCGTAAGTCACTTTGCATGGAGGAATTTAGATGAAAATTTGAAGGTAATAATTATAAATTATTTGATATACATTTTGGTTTTGGATACATTGTTATAGATAATTTTTCATGTACATGTATATTCATTATTACTGTTATGATGTCTATCTCAAGGGCCCCGAGTTTTAATCTCGCCCCAGGCCTCAAAATCTCAGGACCGGACCTGTATATGAGACCTCAGATGGTAAACTCCCGTGCTGCTTCTCGATCGACAGATAATTTAGCAAAAATACCGATCGAGGAAACTCACGCACGGAAAGAGGAAAGAGTAGAGAGAACAATCCAGACACCCGCGCTAGCCAGCGGGCGGGTGGCGGCTGAACCGCCGAAATAACGCCGGCACCCACAGGCCATCCTCCACCACTGAAAAAGGAGTAACTGAGTAAGGGCATGTCCAATGTCTGGGTGCTTGGACGGGCGCTTATAAGGCCCCTCTCAATGCTCCACCTTGTAAAATACGAGTAGCTTGTCGGCCCCGCAAAAAAAGGTCTACGATTGAGCGACTTAATGATACTTTCTTGTTTGAATTAAAGATTTGAAAAAAGAAAGATGCAGTTATTTGGTAGTGGCCATTTTTGTATAGATAATTTATGCATCATAAGCTTTTTCATTCTTCACAGTCCGCCCCACCTCAAATTTTATACGTACTCCGCCGCTCGGGTAAAGTGTGTGTACGTGCATTAATAAGAGCATCTCCAGCCGTTGGAGCCCCCAGGAGAATTGTCGGACCAAAAATAGCACGTCCTGGGGGCAAAATGCTTCCGTCGGATAAAACACGAGTACGTTTTTCCAGCCGTTGGTGCCCCGAGGACAATCGTCGGGCAAAAAGTGATTGGGTGAGCCAAGAAAAACGACGCGTGGGGGAATAGGATTGGTTGTTGCTTCTGTCGGCACCCCCAACAGCCCCCCAGCACGCTGGGTTTGCCCTGGGTTCGGCGGCGCTATTTTGAGGTCTTGGGGGGGCTTGGGTGGCACGGCTAGGCTGTTTTTCGCCCTTTTTACATTGCCAGGGCGAAAATATGGTCCTGGGGGGCTTTTGGGGAAACGGCTGGAGATGCTCTAAAGGTGAGTGTATGTGCTATCTATGAGCGTCTGCATCTATATTGTGTTAAAAAATATTTATTCTATGTTCATTGTTGTGTACCTTTTTCTTTTTGAGATTGCATTATTGTGTACCTTGAAGAGGTAAACATTGTTTTTTCTAAAATTTATATGGATTTAAATAAATAAATTATGTATCTTCATTCATGACCACAAGCACACTACTGTGTATCCTCATTGAATTTTTAAAATACATAAAAAAAATTAGTTGACTAAGTGTATTTTGAATAATTTTCACTCTTTCACCGTGGTTTTAGAAAGTACTTATCTTCTTGCCTATATGCCCAACGGCATCTTTCTAGCTAATAATTAGGCTGATATGTTGGTTGGTTGGTAGCTAGCTAGCTCGTCTGTTTATTTTTTATTTTTATTTGAAACGAAGGCAAAAGCTTTGCCTCATTCATTAATTAAGAAGAAGATAGTTGTCCGGTTAATTTATGAAAAATCAGGCGAAAACCGTTACATGCTTAGCCCCCCAAAACAACCAAGCCACAACCCCATGATACAAACACACTACTCTCAAACCATAAGACCACAAGACCACAAAGAAAGACAGACAAACTCCCCCATCAAGCCATCCCTGCAATCCGCTTGCACATGGAATTCAACTTCACAAGTGAGCTCCCACATATCAAAGGTAACTAGAGGAACCAACATCGGCAAAGGCCACGGACCTAAGCACACCCATCATGACATGTCCAAACACTAAGAGCTATCCATCAGGCAATTGTCGACGTCTTTCCTATAGTGCCACTCTTCTTGCTTCTGCACTTGTTTGATTTCTCCTTCAAGACCACAGGACGAGAGCTAGCACTACCACTTTTCTTATCCCTGATGGCCTTCTCCTTGAGGAGACACCCAATCGTCTTGCCGGATCCAGGGTTAGCAGTGTCCAAGGTAGCGAGGAAATCGTAAATCTCTTTCGCTACGAGAGCCCCGGGCACACGGGCCATCGCTCTGGGTGCGACAACCACATCACCTACAGGAACCATGTGCGCAATGGACTCGGACGAGCAAGACATTGCAACGTTTGAATCTCCCTTCTCCTCGAAGTTGAGCATCTGGCTGGGCTCGAGGGGTGGTAATGGCGGTAATGCCACAACTGAGATCTCAAGGGGGTCCACCTTCAGTTGCTTGACGGATAGATGCGGAGTCGGTTCCCCGCACAGCTCCAGAAGCTCGGGCATGATTTGTAACACCGGAGCCACAACCACATCGATGCACGAACCCTTAGAGGCAGATAACGGCGATTTGACCTCAGCACGAGGAGAGAAACGTCCATGAAGCTCATCTCAACTCTCATGCTCAAGGTTGACATCAGCCACAACCAGGGGGGCGCGGCATAGGAGCGGTTTGCAACACAGGTGACACATGAGAGAGCCCGCTCAGAACAGACTCGGCTTGCTCAAGGAAGTTCCCCATTTGAAGCATCCAACCCTGCATGGAGTCAACGACGTCATGGAGGTTGTACCTTTTCCTCGAGTCGAAAGGAAGCCATGTTGAGGAGCTCAGAGCGCAGCAGCTCCGCTTGTCCCTCCATGGCGGACTGCAACGACATATTTGCCATGGCCACAGAGGCAACAGGAGCAGAAACAATGGATGCCCAAGAATCACGACGAAGCGTCTTGGGGGTAGTGGGGCTTCTATCTGGGCTTGGCGAGGAGCTGGAGCTTCCCGATGCTCGGCGACGAGGCAGGTCAAAGGCGATGTGTCAAGACTTGCCAACAAGCTGAGCGGACGCCAGGCGTTGCGACATCCGCCCGCGCGGTGCCCATTCTCAAGGCACCGAGAGCACCTAAACCTAAAGGGATCTCTGCAATCCGCTGCACCATGCCCACGAAAAAGGCATCTACAACGTCGACCACGAAGCCAAGCCCGAAGGGGACGAGGAGCCACTGCAGGAGCTGGCGGCGTTGAATGACGCGGGCCTCGCCGCGGCAAAACCTTCCGCCAGCCCCCACCACAAGCCTCTGCCTCATGCACCACGCACGGGCGAGCGGGCGGAACTGAGCAT
This sequence comes from Aegilops speltoides, assembly GCA_021437245.1. Taxonomy (NCBI): domain Eukaryota; kingdom Viridiplantae; phylum Streptophyta; class Magnoliopsida; order Poales; family Poaceae; genus Aegilops; species Aegilops speltoides. Next base: position 86,919,036 of record CM038142.1, read on the forward strand.
TTGGCAGCCGATGTTTGTGTTCGCGGGACTAGCTCTTCATCGTCTTCGTCCTCATCTTCAACGGCGAGGGAGCTCCACGAAATAGGCTGCCCGGTGGCGGGGCCCAAAAGCCTTAGATCCGTTGCGCTAGGCTCGCGCTGGAGCAGCAGCCGCCGGAGGTGAGGCCACTCGATGACTCGAACCATCAGGCACCAACCGCGGGGTCAGCCTGCGTGTCCCCGGCTACAGCATCCCGACACGCAGGAGCTCAGGGACGAACGCGGGAGCGAAGGCGGTGGGCATCGGGGGCAGAGCGGCCGAGGCCATCGTCGCGAGCGACAGCAGCAAGCGGTCGGAGGGACGGCCGGAGCAGCACGGGCACAAGCTCGTCTGTTTACATGTCAGCATACGAGGGAGAAAAAAAACATGGCAGGAATCCTTGCAGAGGCGGCTATTGGTTTTGGCATGACAAACCATGACTTTACAAGGTAGAAAGTTGCCAAGGGAATACTGGAATATGGTGCAAACAATTGAGTTTCACGAAATACACTGATGATTTTGTTCTATTGCCACTAAGGAATGAATCGGTTCAATCCTTTCAATTACGACCATGTAAATCAGTGCAAGCCCGAGGGAGAACGAACATGAAATAGCACGCTAAAATGTGATGCTTGCATCAGTCAACTTTTACATGAACTGGATGCAAGTCGAAGATGCAAGAGCAACTCGAAATGTGGACCTCATTGCTAACAAGATAGCAAGGCTTTACGGGTACCATGATTCATATGCCAAACATGCAAGTATGAAAATTCATAACAACCGACCAAATTATCTTCAAAGAGTAATGTACTCCCAGAATGCGTAAGCAGATTACCGCGGAGCTGTCAAAGCCAGAATAGGATAAATGATTTTCTTGCATAAAGTGGTGTAGGGAGAAATGATAAACAACCCTGTGACCCAGATGTATTTTGCAAATACCAAAATGCACAAAGCTCAACTTTTCGTGAATATAGGAACTGCGGTACAAACATTTCAGTGATAATAACATCAGCAGAAAGGTTTGCGTTCACTGTGCAATACTGAATGCAAAGAACTCAGGTATTCATCAAGTTATTTGAAATAGCAGTATAGCATTCCTGTAGCAACAAAATTTGCAAGAATTGTAATCTACATATGCCGGTACTAGTGAGTTCTAAACTCCCAGAACAAGACACATTAAACCACAGGTCTAATACCCTCTTCTATTTCGTTAAGGAAACCAAATGCCATCTGCAGGAATATGTAACAAACTGAAAACAGAAAGAAGAACTGGCTCCAGAGCACTTTTTGCACCTCCTTTAGGACTGAGCCTCGCATCTTCTTGGAATTCCTTTTTCTCATCAGCGAAAAACACTAATGATGGAACCATACGGGCCGGGACAGGGTAGAAGTAGAACCTAGTAGCTCTGCTGGTGCCTTGTAGGACCGTTGGTTGTTGCGGAAGCCCCCCATGTCTTCCCGAGTGTAGAGTTTGATGCCCTTTGACTTGATGTGCTTCTCTGTGTCATCCAGGAAATGCACTTCTGAATGGATGCCTTCCGTGAGGTATGCCTTCGAACAGCCGCTTCCAAGGAAGATCACTTCACCCTCAGGCGATCTGTAGTTATGCCACCTCTTCTCAGGAACTGATAACCTGTACATGTTAATCGACTCTGTTCTGCCACGGCGGACGTACTTGATGCACATAACAAGATAACCTCCTGTCGATTCGACAAGGTACTTGATTGTGGTGCCATGAAGGTTATCTTCAAACATCTCATCAACTTCTCTGTCCATACGTCGCCACACATGCAACTTCTGCACCCCTTGAGCATATGGAAGCACTCTGATGATGTCCTCCTCTTCCGTAAGAAGGTGGAAGGCATCATTGTGGAATATCATATCGAGTACATTATAATCCATCCTTGGCCCAAAGCCCTCCTCTGTCCAATGATCCATTACATATGACTTTTCAATCCATTTATCCTCATCTTCATCCCACAAAGCAACAACAGCCCCAAAATACTCGGATATTCTGATAATCCCTAAAACCTTGCATCCTGGACTCGAAGGCATTCCTGAAGCAGCACACACGGAAAGGCTAGTACCATATTCATCGATTTTTTCTCCCTCATCGTTGACCATGACGATTTTTCTGGAGAAATTTACCCTTGATCCAGTATTCCAGTTGTAAATCATATGGTTTTGTCCTGAATCTCCTCCATCCATGAAAAGCCAACCGCCCATGCATGATCCACAAGGGCTCAGACCTTTGACATCGTCAGGCAGAACGGGAACTCGATGCAAGCAACCTCTGGCAGGATTGAAGAACAATGGAGCTTTCGGCGAGGGCAAAAAGAGCCAAGGAAGCAAGGGGATATGCTGTGTGGCACTCCTGCTGAAGCGCCAATGACGGCTGATAAGGGAGATGTTGACTTTATCGACAGCACATTCAAGATGATCAGTGGCAATCTTTTCGATAAGCTCTCGGGGCAGGTCCGCCCATCTTGTTGGCCTCCCTGCGCAGGTCCAGCTCCAATGAATATGCCTTGAGCACTATTAACCTGCAGCAAGCGACATGGCAATGACAATGAGATAAGATTCAAGGGTATTAAATTCATCTTCACAATGTTATCGTGAATGGAAAATGTGCACAGGAATAAAATTAAAATAGAACATTACTCCAAACTAAATCACAGAATACAAAAGCAGTGAGCTATTATCGGAAAATAATCATCTAGAGTGACAGCTGCAGCTGCAAACTTTCCTTTACTAACCCTGTACAAGCACTTTTTGGTATTAGAAGTAAAGCAGAATACAGGCAGAGTAAATGAGCTAAAACCAGTGCACAAAAAGGAGAGCTAAAACCCATGCCCAGTCCCAATGATTGAAGGAAAATTACACAATCCTGAATAATCGAGATGGGAAGCTCTACATATTGTTGGATGTAAACATATTGTAATACAGCCTCCTGCCTTCTCAAAATAATACAGCCTCTTGCATAAAACAAGTGCAGACTACCATGACAAATGGAACCTGCTTGAGTTTAACTACCAAGATGCATGTGAAACAAGTTGGCATTTGGTACTGCTACTTGTTTCTTCTTTTTTTCGAGCAAGAGGCTTCAAAAGCTTCCATTAACAAAATTCAAGGACTCACAAAAGTCTGACTAATAATGGAGTAGCACATTAGTTTTTCTCAGACAAAATTCCCTCAGCACTAATATCTAAATGCAATTGCGAAATAAAAGAAGTATCCAACTTAATTTTGAAAAACTAGCCTACATCTGAATTATTTACTACTATGATATTGTTATCACACCGTGCAGTTCAGGTACCCAGCAGGAAATGGTACTGGCTACTTCCTAAAACAGTAAATGTAGATTCCATTAACGAACAGCGTGTGATCATCATAGATTACTTCTTAGGATCCAGCAAAAACTAAGCATATCAATCAGTTTTCAATATTGTATCCACAGTTTGCCTAATCCACATCGAATGTATATTTCGAAGAGAACCTCGCGTTTTCCCCACAGGAACCGATCGCGAATCGAGAATGTAACGGAACCCTACAAATTGAAGAAACAGGTACGAGATAGGTGTGGAATTCTCACCTCCGCCGTCAGCTTCCCGCCGACGCCGTCGATGCACAGCACCTCCTTCTGTTTACCGCGGCCCACCTCCTCCTTCTGCTTCCCCTGGAACAGCTGGTCCTCTTCCTTCCCGCAGCCCCCCTCCTCCTCCTCCTTGCCGCCGCCCCCCTCGGAGGTGACCCCCTCGCCGATGCCGACGCCGACCATCTCCTCTTGATCGACGGGCTTGCGCTCGGCGCTGACCTCGTCCCGCACCTCGCCGGTGCCGGCCATCTTGGTGAGGCGATCCTCCTGATCGACGGGCTTGCGCTCGGCGCTGAGCTCGTCCCGCACCGCGACGGTGACCTCCTCGCCGATTCCGACCACCTTGCTGAGGTGATCCTCCTTGTCGACGGGCTTGCGCTCGGCGCTGAACTCGTCCCGCACGCCGACGGTGACCTCCTCGCCCCCGGCCTTCTCCAGCCCCTCGACGCTGACTGCCTCGCCGCCCGCCTCGGCCAGCACCTGGACCCCGCCCTCGGCGCTCACCTCCTCGCGCCCGCGGACGCCGAGGTTCTGGCCGCGGTCGACGCTGGCCACGCCCCGCATTCGTCGGCCGTCGCCGATCTCGTCCGCGCGGCGGATGCCCTTCCCGCCGGTCTCCATGGCTTCCCGGTACAGGCCGTGGAGAGGCTGCGTGTGTAGGAGGGAGAGGGGGGATTCAGGAGAGGTGGAATTCCAGAGGGGTGGGCCAACCGCTGAGATCGGGTCCGTGTTGGTAGGATTTTGATCTGATGGGGAGAGATGGGGAAGTCAGCTATATACGTGGTCGTACCGGCACTCTGGACGTTTTTCCTCCGGGCAGACGTCGGACATGCTCACAGCGTCGATGACCATACATTTCCTCCCTACTATGTTGGCAGCCAAAAAAATTCAATCTGTTGATTTTTTTAGTCTAAACACACTCTTTATTTAGGGATATAATTTAGGTATTGGGGGTGAAGGAGCCACAAATGGCATCCTTCACAAAGACATTGAGCGAGTTTAGCGTGGCTATATGCCTCGAGATTGGAAGACCTACTTTCATAAATGAAAGAGAAAGAAATAAAACTATTTGTAGTAGCTAGGATCTCCTTAATGATGATGTCATGTAAACCGCTAGATCATGACTTGATATTATCCACCAAGTGTTTGCAATCAGGATGTGCTGAAGGTTTAGGTCGGCCGCCAATGCCAACGCCTCCCAGCAATCCATCGCCCTGAGTAGCTAGATCGACAATTGTTGGTGTTTTAGCGCGGAAGAACCCAAGTGGTGTCCTTCATGGTCCGTGCATATTGCCAAAGATGAGCCATCCCTCGACGCCCTTGCCACCGCTCCATCGACTCTCAGTTTAGCGACCCATGCTAGTGGAGGGATCCACCGTACTGATCTTGACTTAGGCTTGCATTCCTCCAGCTCTATTAGGTATACTTGGCAACAAACTGATGTGTGGCTAGTGGACTTTAGAAATCTTGTTCATGAATCGCCTTTCTTCTCGTGTGCCCAATGACCCATAGAGTGACTATCACCGTAAAAAAATGACTTTGAGGTAGTGTGCCCCTCTGCGTAAAAATCCATCTCCGGGCATCCGGTTTGGTACTGCCAAGTAGTAGATCCACTAGGTCCTAATCAACAAGTGCCCGGACGCACCAGAATGTCTCCACAAATCATTATGTCCACATAGATGACAACTCCTCACACATGACATATTTCTATGTTGTTGCAAATCTGTTGTCGGTAAATAAGGTTGGGCTAGTCTCCATAGGAAAATTTTAACCTTTGCTGGAACTTGGACTTTCCATAAAATACTCCACGACTTTTAATTCCACCTAAGTGTTGGACATATTTCGAGGTTTCTCCAACCAGGCTTCCCGGCGAAGTTTAGTGGCTATAGGCATGCGTTACGCGGACCGAAACAAAAACATTTCGTTGGACTCATAGCTTCGTGACCAGAAAATGTCAAATTTTTTCGTGTTGAGCGGTATAGATAGGATTGTCTCAATATTAGCCGCTATGAAAGTCTGCTTCAGCTTCACTCGGTCCGATGAAGCAGTGTTACTCAAAATTAATTCACTCATCACTTGGGGCGGGTCAACAACCAAGCACGCAAGAGGGGACATATTGTGTTCCCTAGCTAGGAGCCAATTATGTGTCCAAACAAGAGTCATTGTTCCATCTCCTTTGCGGTATGCGCCTAATAAGGCCTTGGATGAGAGTACCCCTGCCATCAAGAATGGCACACCAGATCTGTGGTGGTGCGTTGGCCAACTGTGCTTGAAGCAAATCATCTTTAGGGAGATATACCGCCTTCAGAATTTTAGCATTGAGAGAATCACTATCTGCCAGAATACGCCGTGTCTAACACGCTAGCAAAGCTAAATTAAACAATTCAATGTCCTTGAAACCAGGACCACATATATACTTCGGTCTAGTCATCACATCCCCTGAGACCCAGTTGTCTTCCATTCTCCTTCCTACCCCCGCCGCCCACCAGAATTTTCTGATAAGTGCATTTATATGCTGGCAGAGACCAAGGGGTAGCTTAAAACAGGAGATCAAAAAATTGGTATGGACTGGGCTATAGATTTCATAAGAACACCCCACCCACCCCCCGGTCTGCCGAGAGGACCTTCTCCATCCATCCTTTAACCCTGCTCCATACCCCTGACCTTTAAATATTTGAAAGCACCATTTTTGAAATCCCAACATCACATGCATTCTTAAATATTTTTCAGACAAAGATTTGCTGGGCACATTCAAAGCATTCTTAAATATAGTCTTAACTCTTGAGACTTTCAGGACAACCCTTACTAAAGAAGGCACTCGATTATGATAAGTTAACACGTTGGCCCAAGGCAGGACAATGGCAATCCAACAGTGCAGACAACTCCACAGCTCCATTAACACTGGCCTTGACAAACAACAGGTTGTCATTTGCGAAGAGAACGTCGCTTACCGGCGGAGCCGCTGGAGCAACCTTGATTCCACTGAGGTGCGCTCATCTTTATTTTTAAGAGGCACGAAAGGACCTCCGCTGCGCTCAAAGACTATATGGAGGATGCCCCCCCCCCCCGGTCCGATTCCTCTAGATGGTTTAAACTCCTCCAACCTAGAGCCATTAACATCACTGAAAAGTTACTGAGCTAACAAAAATCATGATCAAAGAAGCTTGGTTATGATAGCTTCGAGATACTCTTAGTCTACACGGTCATAAGCTTTCATCATGTCTAGTTTTAGTGCACATAACTTGATTTTTCTTCTTCTTTTTTGCTTTAATCCGCTTCATGAAATGCAGGTATTCATATGTTGATATGATATTGTCAGTGATCATAAGCCTTGTAACGAAGGTTGATGTACTCTGAGATTATTTCAGGAAAAACTTGCTTCAGGCGGTTAGATAATACTTTGGATGCAATTTTGTATAGCACATTACAAAGGCTAATTGGGCGTAAATTGTGACAACATGGTAGGATCTTTTACCTTTGGTATTAATACCAAGATCGTCTCATTAATTACCCCCGGGCTCTCTTCTCCTCTTAGAATTTTTAGAACAACCTTCTTGACCTCCGTACCATAAATATCTCAGTGTTGCTGGAAAAATGAGCAGGGTAACCATCCAGACATGACGAATTGGTTGGGAACATATGAAACAACGCCTTTTTCACCTCGTCCTCCTTGTACGGAGGCAGCAACATTTTGTTCATCCTAAATCCTAAAAAGTGGTCGAGTGCCACCTTGTCTTAGCCAGCACTCTGCCTCGTGCGCCGTCCGATCCAGATCCAGCGGTCGCCAGCCCGTGGAAAGCCACCGCCCGTGGTTATCGAGGCGCGCGCCAGGTGTCCCCTGGTCGTGGCGTCGCGGTCGAGACCCGTTGGGCGTTCTCTGCGGTTTCATCTCGCCTCTCCACTCGCCCACTCCACCCCATTCAAATCTCCTCGAGCGAAGCGCAATGAGCGCATCCTTCCAATCCCCCACTCTTCCCCCAAATCCGGCGGTCGAATCCCGTGAGCAGCCGACGGCGAGGCGGGCGATTCAGTGGTAGCGTGCCGCCGAAGTGAGGGCGGGACAGTGGGGGTGCGGCGCGAAGGAAGGCGGTGCAGCGGCGGAGACGCGACCGAGGAGGGACGACGCACTGCACGCCGCGGGCGGCGACCAGACCGAGACGCGGCAGAGGAGAAACGGCGAGCGCGGCCGTTGTTCTGGTTGGCGCAGAAGGGCAAAATCGCGGCGAATCCCCGGTATGTGCGTAGATCTCTTCTGGTCATGCGCGTTTAGGTTGTCCAAATCGACGCGTTCTGCCGCTCCACCGCGAACAGGGGAGGAACGGCGCGCGTGCGACCGTCGTGCGGTTGTTGTAGAAGTGCCGAATCGCGGGGGGTCGATGCGCCCTCCACGGTTGAATAAATTGACGAAATCGAGCAGCAGGTTGTAGACTCGATGGAGAACTCGTTAGTTTAGAGAGGGACGACCACACGGGGCATTTTTCGTGTTTCATAGGGTACTGTTGAACTAAGTTTTGGTAGTACTCGAAGGCAAGCATTTGGTGTTGCAGGGGGGGGGGGCTATTTGAGGCTGATGTGTGAATGACTTGCCTCAATATGGTTCATGCGTTGCCTGCAGAGGCGTTTTTGATGGTGTTTTGATTTAGTGCACGAGAATAATGCTTATCCCATGTCAACGTTGCCCTTGTTTTGTGAGCGACTTGCTCGTTATGGTTCATGTGTCGCTGCGCAGTGGTTCATGTGTTTTGATTTAGTGCAGACAAGAATGCCTCTCCCATGTCAATGTTGTCCGTTCTCCGTGGCATGAAGTTGCTTGAGATTTTTCTTCACCAGAAGCATTTTCATTGACTAGACAACAACATTCACAGGATGCTCATATAGTTCGTAGCACCTTATTTGTCATGCACCAAAAATGGAATTATGCTATAGGTTCATATGTGGTGGAAATGTTTGTGTATTAGGGTTATGTGCTCTGGTTTGACATTTTGGTGTTTGTTTTGACTGAGTTGTAGATATATATATGTCAGTCTTTCTTTAAGTTTATGACTTAGTTTGTCATGCTTTTTTTTGCTGGAGTTTTGCTAGTCAGTTGCCTGAATTGGACTCAATTGTTGCCTAGTGTGCATTCAAGGTTTGGTGTTCTACTGACATGCGCAAACAACTACTCACAGGATGCTCATATAGTTTTCTAGCACCTTTTTTTCACGCAACAAATGCAGATCTGCTATATGTTCATGTTTGGTGAAATGTTTTGTGCATCAGGGTTATGTGTTGTGCTTCGACGTTGGTGTTTGTCTTCGAGTGAGTTGTAGATATGTATGCCAGCTTTGCTTAAGTTATGTGACTTAGTTGTCATGATTTTTTGCTGGAGTTTTGCTAGTCAGTTGCCTGAATTGGCCTCAACTGTTGCCTAGTGTGCCTGGCTCTGAAGGTTTTGTTAGTCAGTTGCCCTAATAAGCCATCAACCGTTTTTTTTGTCCAAATCTTTTTGTGTAATGCTTGGCTTTTTGCTCAAGCTTTATCAGGCATTTGCCTGAAAATGCCATTATGTGTTGCCTAGCAGGCACCATACGCACTGTATTTTTGTGTAATCTCAAACTTGCTCAAGCTTTCTTTAGCCGGTTGCCTAAAATGCCAACATGTGTTGCCAGGATAATTGACGTGGAATAGTTTGTTTGTTGTTCCTTGCAGCGATGCTTTTTACTTAGGTGTTTAGTATGCATGTTTGTATTAATGTTGTAACATATATTGAAAAATCAGATAGGTTACGATGCTTTTCATTGCCCACTTTTTTTCTAAATTGCTGTTCATCTAAATATGCAGCAGAATTTAGATGGCTGGGACAAGTCAGAAGTCAAAACAGGATGGACCTGCTGGATCAAGCCACGACGCCCCTACATCTCATGGGGACGAAGAGCATCAAACAGAGGTGTGCACATGCTCAGGAGTTTTTTATGTTCTTACTGTACTTAAGAGATTTTGTTTTCCATTTTTTATTCATTTTTGTGTTTTCTATCTTCCAGCCACGGAGCAGTGCACAAATATCTGGGTACAAGCGTATGAGAACTAAAGCAAGCAATTGTAAGGGGAAGCGCCTCACGATATCATTAGTAACGATAATAGCAACGAGAGCCAAGCTGCATATTTGGGAATAAAATGGAGGATGTGCGATGTCGACCAACCTCCAAAAGCAAAACGCCAGAAGACGGGAGGAACTGAGGTATTTTGCATAGTTGCCTCAGTTTCAATCAGCAGTTGCCCAGCATGATGCATAAGTTACCTATGCTGTGATCCTCATCTATGTTTTGCTAATCCCCTCTTTCCGTTTTTTTCCTTATGTGCTATAGGGTCGTAGGAACAGGGCATCTCCTGCAAGGCTCTTCAAGTTGAACAAGGACTTGGTCCCTGACCAAAAGGGTGTCATCATCGCAAAAGAATTTGGCGGCATTCTGGACCTTGCAGCGAGTAGCATGCCCGGAGATCTTAGCCAGTGGATAATGAAGCATTACGATCCGGAGATTTCGCAGATAGTCATTCCAGAAAGGGGGAAGATTCCTGTAGATGCCGCTAGTGTCCGCAGGATATGGGGTTTGCCCAACAGGGGCAGGAAGGTGTGCTTCGAGAATCGGCCTGAAATCACAAAGGCAATGTACAGTATTTACAACATCACATCGAAGAACTCACCAACCCTCACAGAATGGTGCAAGATGATTGTAGACATGGAGGGTCTCACGATGATGACTTTGTCCGCGCTTGGCTAGCTCTTGTTTTTTCGTGCTTCCTTGCCCCTTCAACTAGTTTGAGCATTTCCCCAAAGAGTTTCCCAGCGGTCATGGATGTCAATGGAATAACGGAAACCAACATATGCCAGTTTGTTGTTGATCAATTAAAGCTATGCTCACTTGAGTATGCCAACAAGAAGGCTGTTTGTTGTTGTGTTTTCCACCTTGTCGTAAGTGCTTCAAGCTGTTTTATTTTTTTAAGCATCCATTGTTTACTTATCTTTTCTTTTTCTTTTTGCAATCATTAGCTAACTTAATGTTTCTGTTTCTTTTTCCTTGTCTTTTACGCAGCTGTTGTACCTAGACTCTTTGGATGTTGATGAGCCAATCCCAAACTTGGTGCCAAGGGTTTCTGTCTGGAATTCAGATTTAATCTCCAGAGTCATCAAGAAGGACAGGAAGGCACCAGGAGAATACGGCCATTTGCGGGTAACGCAATTTCTCTGTTTTAGGATATAACACTACAATTTTTTTAGAGTAGGCAATTCACTTTGAAAGAGCATGCAAGTTAATGTACCTTTTTGGGCAAGTGCCATACATATATTTCAAGTTGGTCCAAGTAGTTATCAGAATTTTTCATTTGGCATGCACACAGTTGGATTATGTCCACAGGAATGATTTGTGGGGTTGTTGTATTTTCTAACAAAGAGTCTTTGGAGTACATATTTCTTTAGCTTTTTTTTGTCATGCAATTCACATGTTGGAAAGTAGCAATTTTATACATCCACCCAAGCAACTTATGTTCTGAAAACTAGCAACTTATCCAAACTAGTTCTTCATTTTTGTTCATTACAGTATCCACTAAATAGTAGGCAACAAGGGGGGGGGGAGTGCCATAATGGTTGCAGGAATTTAAAGACTATCAGCAGTACTGTTTTTCTTTCATTTTCTCAGTTCTTTTTTTGTTATGGGAGTGCTAGAATGTTGTCACTCATAGTTTTTTTAAATCTTCTTTTGCTATAAACCACCAGCTCAAGACGGAGTTTTCTCGGTGTGCGGATGATAGCTTGTTTGGCAAGATGGACCACATCACCAAATTTGTTGCCGCAAGATCGCCCGAGTCATATGACAAATCAAGAAGTTATCGAGCCTTCGCTTTTTTGCTCTCATTGCAGTTTCCTTTTTTATATTTTTAATAGGAGATATGTACTTATCATGTGTCTCTACCATCCACTTTCATGTTTTCTGTACAAAAGAAGCTCACAGGTTGGTGCACGAAATGTGTTCTGTAATTTCTCATGCAAAGGGGGAAGCTCGTGACTGGGGTCGGGAAGATAGATGACGATGAATGGGGGACAAAGGAGGCAGATCCTACTACTGCAGAGACAAGTAGGCGACAGCCTAACAGAAGGAGCAAGCGAGTACCAGCCGGAATAGACAGCTTACCAAGTGAGGAGGAGTCGTTTGATTCAGACAGCGATGACAGCGAGGCAGCTGACAGTGAAAGCGAGGGAGATGGCAGAGATAAAGGCAGTGATGAAAGCGACAGCGATGAAAGTTCAGACAGCGATGATGGTCATGATGGATCAAGTGGAGTTCGGGGAAATCAAGTAACCAGGGAGCACCGCCCTCACGGTTGACACGGGGACGGAAGACGGAACTGAGGGGAACGAGGACAACGATGATGATGAGGAAGAAGAGGATGATGAAAAAGAAGATGGTGAAGGAAAGGAGGACGATGACGACGAAGAAGGCGATGGGGATGGCAAAGACAAGGAAGACGATGGGCAAGGGAAGCAGGATGAAGATGATGAAGATGACAGCGGAGGTGGCAACGGCGGTTCAGGCAGCAATGGTGGCTCCGATCGGCACGAGGATCCCGCAGCTGAGCAGTTAGGCAGCGACGATGATGAACAATGCACGCTGCAATTTCTGATTCAAAAGAAGAAAGACAAAAGGCAAAGGATGGATGAGGCGAGATAGCATCAGATAAAAGACCTTGTGTTGACAGAATTCAAAACTGTTGTTTCCCAAGAACCACGCTTCCCTTTTTCAAGTGAAAGAAATGTGGGACATTGATGACATAACCATGGCTACCGAAGCGAAGAGGATGTTTGAAGAGTTGCTTAGGGGGGAAGACTTGGATTTGGGCTTGACATTCAACCCCAAGGAAATATGCCCAAAGGCAACTCGGCAGAAAATAATGAGACAGTTTGGCGCCGCTCTAAATGAAGCTACAGAACAGAAGATTGCTTCTTGAAACCAACTACCACCACTCCCACCATCAAAGAAGATGAAGAAAACTGTTAGTTTCGTATTGGAGCCATCTGTGATGAACAAAACAGCAATGGATCCGCAAGCATATCGTGCCGAAAATCCCGGTTACGGCCAAGGGGGAAAGCCAAGGCGGTCAGCCATGAAAAAGCTGGTCCTTCTCAAAGAAGCAACAACAAGCAAATTCTCAAACAAAAGAGGCAATTCATGGTGGATCCAAAGCTCAACAAGTAAAGAGTACAACATCAAGCTCAACAAGCAAAGTTGGAGATGAGGCAGTACCTACAGGAGTAGATCCAAAGCTTTCGGGTTTTTTTCATTCCCAGTGTCAAGCAAGTGGATCACATATTCTGGCAACTCAGTCCATGGAGGGAGCAAGACAAGCTGCTTTTCAGGCAAGTTCTGCAGAGGAAACACTGGACCCCACAAAAGCAAGGCCAACACAACCAAAGGAGGGTGCCACAGTGCTAGTAAGCACAGTAAATAGCAGCAGAGGACAACCACTAGTTGACTTAAATGGTCAAGTGCCTCCCTGCCTCGGGGAATGTGATGATCACCAATGGTATGCAGAGGGCCAAGGTGCAAGACTTGAAGGCATCTCCCGAGGCTCGATCATTAAACCATGCAGACACAAGAAGGAGAAAGAGAACATCCTCCGGTACTATGTACGGAGATCAATAGGATACAAAGACTGCCTCAAGTCAGAACCATGGGAAGAAGCCCGAACAAAAGTTGCCAAGAGCCATAGGGAATTGCACATCGCCAAACTGTACTTGCTCAACCCGAGGCCATTAGTGTTCCGTATGCAGAACCAACTGGCAGGGAATACTACACATTTCTCTAATGTGGAGGAGTTGTACCACGAATTCATGCGTGTCAATGGGAAGGCAACCAATGCACTAGAAATCAATGTTCTAGGTGTGAGTGAGCTGCTTGCTAGGTGTGTTGATCCAAACAGCAAGAATGCCCAATCAAACTCCACAAATCACAGCTTAGCACCAAGTTTTGAGCAAAGGCACACCGAAAGATCTAATGATTTTTTCAAAGAGTACTGCCCAGACCAAGTTTCGATCTAGGCATAGATGATTTGGCCACAAGATCTCGAGACAACAAAGCACACGAGCATGTTGGGTCAAGCACATTTGCAGAGCATGAGTTCAAGGAACTCCAAAGACATAACCAGCCAATCATTGATATAACCGGGATGATTATCTGTTGGACATTGAAGGCATTGACCCGTGTGCAAGGTATGAAATGTGTACCAAACACCGAAAAAGCTCTAACCAAGGAGAAGTGGGGTCAGCAAAGAAGGTTTACAGCAGTAGTAGCTCAGGAGAGATGCATCCACATCAATTCGAGAGAAGGATTATTAAGCCACCTCCTTGCAAGAGGTCACCATTTATTGACTATAACGAGAAGAAAGTCTACATGCCAAAACCCGAAGCAAATAGATTGTATGCATCAGTTATTTTGCATGGAAGAATTAATGAAGAAGAATCACCAGATGTGGATACCAGGTATGATAGTATACCAATCCATTTCTTTTTTTTGTCAGCTTTTTGCACAATGCACTTCCCCACAGGCAAGGTCTATCATGTTTATCCAGGCAATTCAAACTGTATTTAGAAGCAATCCACTTCTGGAATCAGGCAACTTGTCTTAGTGTGAAATTCTTTTTTGTTCAAACAGTCTCCCTTTGAGATTACCTTTGCCCATATGTTTTTCATAAGTTGTAATGGTGGTAAGCAAATTACAGAAGGACTTTTTATGAGCTGAATGCCTCTCTTTTTTTTTCATGCAGCCCAAGGGTAATTGAATATGAAAAGTACTTTGTCACTGTCAGGGAGCTCGCAAACTCAATGAAGAAGGGAGGTTTTGTCGTGAGCCACGTAATGGAAGTTGGTATAGAGAGCATAATGATGAACTTGTCACCAGAATCAAAGAAGCTTGTGATGCCAGTGAGGTTCTCGGTAAGAAAAAGCGAAGCAACTAACAGTGTAGTTTTGCGTTTCTTTCTTTTTCTTTTTTTCACAAAAGGTCATGGTCATGCCTGTATTCTTCTTTTTACACCAGGTTCAGATGCAAAACATGGAATTGAACGGCCAGGAGCTCATTTCCCGGTTCAAGAAGTCGAATCGCTTGGACCGTAAAGACATGGTATGTCAATGGTTTCTTTTTACTTTTCACCAATACATTATATATGACTTTTTATGATAAAACTTTTCGCCAATGAAATTGCTTTCTGTGACAAGTTGCTTACATATGTCCATAACTTGCCTGTGCATTTTTAGATGGTTGCTTACATAAGTACATAACTAGCACCAAACTTGCATGTGCATGTACGCTTTCTTCAGTCCATGTCGTAATTTGCGAGAGCACAACAGAAAAAGTTGCTCAAATCCAGCTTCTAGTACCTGGGCACTAACCCCATTTTGTTTCTGTTCTAACAGATTATGTTCCCAGTTTTAGAGAACATTGACAAGACAAAGCCTAAAACAGCAATCATTCTATGGATTTTTAACGTGAACATAAGGGATCGACGTTTCGAAGCTCTTGATTCTTGGAGGACGCTAAAAAACAAGTCTCTAGATGTTTGTGCTAGAAAAATGGTTGCAAGTTTCCGGTGTCTATGGGAAGAGCATTACGCCAGTTCCCGTGTCTCGCTGGATGACTTTGGGCTTACCAACATCGACGTCCCAAAACAGAACAATGAGTAAGCATCCACTTTTTTTTCACATATTAACTATACTTTTTGTTTTTAGTTTTTTACAAGTGACATAGAGGAAGCTAGCTTCTACCTAGAAGAAGCTAGCTAACTAGAAAAGTTCTTTTTTTCAATTTTTGTTTTAGGTTCGACTGTGGTGTTTTTGCTCTGACGATAGCAAATGGATGGGAGGCAAGGGTTGTTCCAAATTTCACAGCGGAGGATATTCCAAGCATAAGAAAACAGTTGACTAACACGTGGGTTGACAACGCCAACAACAAGGCTCCATGGAAAAGCATACTCAAGTTAGCATAGGTCAGTTTTTTCTCCCCTCACGCACACTACATCCCACGTAAATGCATGTGTTGTTTTTTTTCGCTTTTTTCCTAACCTTTCGAGTGCCCGAGGGGAGAGGGAGGGAGGGAGTTGCTGCATAAGAAATTGAGCAGGCAACTCAATTGCATAAACAGGCAATTTTAGCTTTACGGCGAGGCAAGTTTTTTAGAATAACCCAATAAAAGACAAATAATATAATCATTACATAACGAGGGAATTGTTGCATTTTTAGCATTGCAGAATCTTATGTGTGCAAGCTTTTCACCATTACGGGAGATAAGGGTGTCTCATGGGCAATTCAAAGCACACAATAGGCAATTCAAAACTTATAACCAGCAACTCAAAACTATAGTGTGAGGCAAGTTAGCGAGCAACTCAAAAACTCTAGTGTGAGGCAAGTTAGCGTAACAAATCAGTAAACAAGAAAACAATAGTTTAGGATGTTCAAACATACAGACCAACAAATAGTTTAATTTGTCAATTTCATTCGACACATTTTTTCAGCCATATGGTCACTGTTTGACCATTACACCAATCTGGTCGGGCAGCTTGCACCATTGTGGTTAAAAGAACTACAATAGCTGCACTTGTTCTTTCTCTTCGGATGCAGCTCAAGTGCTGATTGAATTCTTTTTGACTTTGCCCTTCCTTTTGTTGTTGATTTTGGAGGGTCTCTAGGAATTACAGGGCCAAGGGTGGCACTATGTCTCCCAAATTGTGGTTCAACCATCGTAGTACCTTGTGCGGCAGCAACAGCTGCATGTAGAGATGCCGTACTGAGTGGCTGGTGCGCACGTCCACTAGGAGCTTGCACAATAGGAGATGGAATTGCATTGCCATTTTCTTCTTGTGTAGTTGAAGAACCTGGGTGCTGTCCATACCTGCCATCAACTGTTGCTGATGATGCAGGCGATGGTGCCAGTCCAGGGATAGGCACATGGGTTGTGTTTGCCGCTGCAGGCCCCCGCGGTGGTTGTATAGCCCCCATAGTTTGCGGTGCAGGCCAAATTGCTGGTCTAGGGCCCATAGGAGGTCGCAGAGACCTCTGGCAAAGGCTGTATGCACCAAAAGTTGTGGCGCAGCTCCTCTCAGCGCTTGCATAGGCCTTGCCATTGTTGAGCCCCTTGAAAGGCGCGGTGCTGCTCCACTGTTTAGTGGCACATATCCCGACAGTTGCTGTACAGGCCAGCAGCTTTGTATACCCCCCATAGTTTGCGGTGCAGCCCTGAACACTGTTTGTTGATGTCCATCCTCACTCATAGAGTGGCCAGCTAGTTTTGGTGCCTTTTTTCTCTGCGGTGCAGAACTAGATCGCTGCTGCCTAGGTCCAGAAGAGGTTTGTGCAAGTTCATCAGGACACACCGCCGGGTCACTAGTTGCCTGAGTGTTACTCGGCGGTGGCGCAGAAGTATTCTGCTATTGTCCAGATCCAGGACGCACCGTAGGCCCTTCAGGATGCACCGCAGGGCCACCAGTTGCCTGAGAGTTAATCAGTTGTGGCGCAGAGCCACCAGCTGATGGTGGCGCAGAATCACTGAGAGGGCCCACCGCCGGTGCTGCTGTTTTCTTCTTCTTTGACATGTTGAGATTTTTGATTTCATGACGCCGCACCACGCATATGTTTTTTACAATATCCGCTGCAGATCTCGATGCACTAGCAACCCGGCAAGACTACCAAAATCCATCATCAAATTTGCATGCCTCGGTTCCTTCTTCGATCGTGGTGTCATCTCATCGAGTTGGTCTTCGACAGTTAGGGGTGCATTGTGGATTGCCATAGGTGTCCATCTTCTAAGTATGTATCGCTACTGGGATTTCGTCAACACCAAGTTGGTTGAAAACTTTCAAGATATGGCAGCAAAGCATGCCGTCCCGCTCAATCTTGCAAAGATCACACTGTAGTCTCCAAAGACTAGCTTCAACCGTGACAAAGTAGCCCCTAGAACCATATTTGGCAACCCACTCTTGATTGGGGTAAACCTCATACAAGTTTTCACCATGTGGTCGCACATTGTACCTTGTAGTCAATCTGAAACTCATCACGGAACTTCTCGTACAAGTCCCTAGTATATGATCTCACGCCGCTTCTCTATTGGGTAAGATGACCATATTTCATCAGAATGTGCTGTCCCAGTAGTCTTCGAACCTCCCGGACTAGTATGTGTGTTTGGATTTTTCGATATTGCTTCACAAAGTTCAAAATTGACTTGTGTGGGTTCACATATCGCTTAAGGACAGCATTGAACCCTCGCCACGTTGAGTTGACTGCAAGAAAGGGAAGAATCGGTGCTTGAAGTAGCAGGTACCCATGTCTCTCAGACTTGTATAGATTCTCAAGTGAGAGTCACCATAGCCTCATACTTCATCATCACTCAGCCCACCCCGCCTCAAATTCTTCGGCGTCAAGCTAAAGTCAACACAGTGTTGAAATCTTTGGATAGGCAGTGGTTTCACCAAAGAATGCTCCAAGCTTTTCTTGTGCCTTTTTCATAATATGCCGCCGCAACAAATGTGGACACTTGTAGGAAAGATCTTTTTAATCGATTGTGCCATCGCGATGTCTTGGTCGGTTATGATGTTGGTGGGTGCTACATTATGCATTGCCTCAAGGAAGGTTTCGAATAACCAATCAAAGCTTGACGCCAACTCTTGCCTAACAAACCCACAACCCAACATGAATGACTGCCCATGCCTGTTAATTCCAATGAATGGTGCAAAGGGCATGTTGTACATGTTAGTCATATATGTTGTGTCAAAGGAGATGCAGTCATGATAAGATTCCACGTACGCCTTCCTTGCTGGACCATCGACCCAGAAAATATTCTCAACCCTGTCTTCCTCATCATATTTTATCTTGTAAAAAAATTCTGGATCCTCCCTCTGCTGATCTTTAAAGTAAGCAATTGTCTCTATCATATCCCCTTCTTTTGTATCATCCTTGTTCAAGAGCGTCTTGAGGTTTGTAATGTGTTTTGTGCTATAAGGTACAATGAGTTCATCCCATAGAAATCGACATGATATGCATCATACGACCTGTTGACATGAAAGTCACAATGGTGGTCAATTCTTTATCCACACAAAAACAGCGCCAAAAATAGCTTTTTTTTTCCAAAGAAGGCAACTCAAATGCAAAGCTTGGGCAATTCATGAAGCTACACAAGCAACTACACCCATACGCCTCGAGCAACACATGAGCAAAATACACAAAACAAACCGGGGGTAACCATGCTTTAGTGAGCAAGTTTAGGTTCAACACCAAATTTATTTTTATATAAAAGTAGGCAAGTAGGAACGTTTGAATTGAGCAAGAAATATGTAAACATTAGGCAAGTCCAGCATCAAGAAACAAATTAGGCATTTTATCTCTTTTTTGTACTGTTATAAGCAATTTAGTGTCAATATAAAGCAACTAAGGCATATGTTTCAAGCAAATTAGTGCCATGTTTCAAGCAACTACAACCGTACGCCCCAGGGAACACATGAGCAAGATACATAAAACAAACCAGGGGGTAACCATGCTTTAGTGAGCAAGCTCAGGTTCAACACCAAATTTATTTTATAAAAAAAGCATAAGTAGGTAATTTTTGAATTGAGCAAGAAATATGTAAACATTAGGGAAGTTCAGATCCGTAAACAAACTAGGCATTTTATCTCTTTTGTCTTGTTATAAGCAATTTAGTGTCAATATAAAGCAACTAAGGCATATGTTTCAAGCAGATTAGTGTCATGCTTCAAGCAAAATCATGTAACTTGTTGATGGGCTAAGAAACACACAACCAGCAGCATGTCCAAGCTCTTAAAGTTGGAATATAGTGGGGAAGGTGGGTGTGTTTTCAAAACCTGTAGTCAAATTGCAGTTATGAAGGTGAGTAAGGAAGGCCTTCTCTTCTGGCGGTATCCCTTGGTGTGATCGCAAATACTTAGTCAAACATGGTTTGTCAATCAACGGATGGTTGTGTTCGCTAACAAAGTAGATCACCTCCCATCTGCCATCTATTACCTTCACAATCATCTTAGCTTTGCAACCAGTTTGTACAATTTTATCTCTTTTTCGTTTCTTGCTGCTTTTTTTGCCCTTACTATCATCATCAAGAAAGACAATAGCCTCATCTTCATTATCATCTTTTGCTTGTTCAACAATGTCATCTAGCACGGGAATCTTCTCTGCTCCTCCATCATCAACATCAGGCTTTCGAAACTTGTTGCAAACAAACTGTTGTTTTATCAATTCCCCAGTCTTCATATCCTTCCTTGAACTATTCATTTTGATTGAAAACCCCATCTGCAAGGAATATGCATTGTAATGCACCTTAGCATCTTCCAAAGTGTCGAATCTCATGCCCACGTAAGGCTCCTTGGGCTGTGACCAAGCTTCATCATCATTTTCAGCACCCAAACCATTACCAACAGTGCCACCGGTATCACCCGCAGGACCTGTGCCATCAAGGGTATGAGCATCACTACCAGCTGCTACAGCTGTAGGTACTTGTGTACTGCCCGGAGCACGCCCCCCATGACTCGATCGCCGATCCGTCTCCATTGCATCTGAGCAAGAACATCCACTCTTTGTATGATAGGGATTAGGTGATTCCGCCACAAGTTCTGCATTTCCAGAGCATGTTGTGTACAAGTACAAAGGTTCATCATTATTTTCAGCTGGTTCCTCATTTAAGTCAATCATCGCCAACCTGTGTTTATTTTATTGAGAATATGGGAAAAAGCAAAGCAAGTCAGCAGAGGGATGGAAGCAAGTAGCACAGTAAATTCAGGCAAGCCAATAGCACACCTGCCCCAAGCACAGAAAAATAGCTCAATCATGTTCAACATGTGCATTTTTCAACCAAAAAAATTAAAGCATTTTTTATGTTGTTGAGGCAAGCTAGTACCACAATAATGCAAGCAAACAACTCAGCAACGCAAGCACACCAGATTCATAAGATAGCAATTGAACATTAAGCAGCCAATTCAATTTGCACCATCAGGCAACCCAAACCATATAATCAGGCAAGTCAAATATATATGTCAGGCAATATTTTTTTTTTCAGGATATGCATGTTTTCATGTTTTGTATGAATCATGTTTTGTTCACTTGGTCTTATTTTGTTTTTTCTTAAACGCAGGCAACAGTTGATTCCGGGGGGGAGCAAGCATACTGCCATAGAAGTGCTACTTTGAATTGCATTCAGAATGGATTTCACTCCCAAACCAGAGAGATTAGAGCATGTTTAGTGTTATGAAAAACTTAAGTCAGAATTATGGGCATGATTGCTCTTTTTATGTTCAGACTACTCCTGCTTTTCAGTACTTATGTTTTGTGTGTTAGAAAGAACTTAAGTTGACTGTTTTAAGTTTCATCTTTTCTACAACAGGCAAGTTTGTGTGTTTTCAGACTACTCAGCATGGTTTGAAGTAACGTTTTTCGCTGCTGAGATAGCTGTTCGTATATGGATTTTCTTGTTGGCTTTTTCCTCTTTTTTGCAGGATGTAACACTAATAATTTTGCCACTGTATGCTGGGAACTTTCCAGCTTTTTCTTGGACCACGGTGAAGAATATGATACAACAAAGGTAAATTGTATTATGCAACTGTCTCTTTGTGTTTTAGTTCCATTTTTAGTTACATTTTATTTTTCTTCTAGTGTTTTTTCACTACTGAAACCAAGGGGAATCTTTCTCTAGTTTTCCATTTCTCTTTCCATAGCGATGTCAGTATATCATTGTCTTATAAGTTTCAAAAGTGTTAATGTTTTGTCATGGCAGAAGTTTTTCAAAGTTTTTGTGCATACATACACTTAGTTGCCTCATCATAGCACTGTTTTTGCCCAAATAAAATGTCTTTTTTGCACTGTTATAAGCAATCAATAGAACCGGAATACATCAGAAATAGATCATGATCAGTTGTTTTCTCATCCTCTTAATAAGTACTGTTTTTTGCTGAGTTGTTTTTCTTGATTAAGGCATTATATTTTCCTAATTTTTTTTGTACCCAGCACTTACAATCAGCACTTGCCTACAGATTATATAAATTTATTCACACACAATAGATTTGTAAATAGATTCTGAAATCAGGGGGCTAAAACTTGGCTTAACAGCAGACTAAACATGCTTAACATCACATTTTTTCATGCACAATGTTTTTGCATAAGTGAAGCCTTGTACAAATCGTTTGGAAAGAGGAGGGGGATCTAGAAGATGAGCCAAAATCTGACCTTTTTGCCTTGTTTTCTTGCCTTCTTGCCAGGAAATAAGGAAACGGGGCACCTTGATTTTGCCTACAGAAGAAACACCAATGGAGCAGCCATTGGAGGGCTGTGAAGGTTTTCTGGATCTGGAAGTGGTGAGGGAGAAGGGGCGTGCTGTCCTTGGCTTGGGAGAGAAGAAGATGGGGCTGGGGGTTAGGTGAGGAGAAGGGGGAAAGAAGACGCGCAGGGCTGGGAGAGGGATCGGGCGAAGAGGGGGTGGGGGGACCAGGTGAGTTTTCGCCGCTCGATGGGTGGTTGCGGGAATCGGGGCGATGGTTGCCCGCGGGGACCAGGAAGTCCTTTCCTTTCCAGGAAAGGTGGATTGTCTCATGCTATATTTGGGGTGGATGCCACGGAACGCTAGGGAGCACCCGGTTGCTCCCTAGACGCGTCCGGTGAGTTTTCGCCGCTCGATGGGTGGTTGCGGGAATCGGGGCGATGGTTGCCCGCGGGGACCAGGAAGTCCTTTCCTTTTCAGGAAAGGTGGATTGTCTCATGCTATATTTGGGGTGGATGCCACGGAACGCTAGGGAGCACCCGGTTGCTCCCTAGACGCGTCCTTTGTTCATCGCCGGGGTCACTTTAGCTGCCACCGTCTCCAAAAACCTCTTGAATTCGTGATGTTCGGCATGAAAAAGTGACTTGTAGAAAGAGGTAGCGAGTCCCTCCATCTCTGTATCATCGCTCGTTTCGGACTTGTAGAACGAGGTAGCGAGTCCCTCCATCTCTGTATCATCGCTCGTTTCGGATCCATTGGCACGTTGCAAGGTCTTGACCTTCCTCTTTCGCCGCATACAGCGCATCAGTCCGGCAACCTTACACGGAAGATTTGGCGCTTCTTTTTCTTTACAAACGAAACTGCATTCTTCAGTGTGACTTTGATCTTGATCCGGACCCTATAGAAATTGCCTTCAAAATCATGCGATCTCGGCTCTGCATAACATTCAAAATCTGTCGATGAATGCAGTGGTGCACATGGGTAGCAGTGGGCTCAAGTAGGCCTCGCATTCAACATCTCTGTAGCCCAATCTGATTTTCTTGCACAAGTATTGCATTCCTAGTGTCTTGGACTTCAGATGTACCCAAAAGTGCGTAAGCCCAGATTCGAACCCGCGTCTACCTAGCTCGGAGTTGAGGTGCCGGATCAACATCTCATTCCTAGCCCCTGGACGAACAGGTGCGGCAACGGTGGGCTCGACATGGCGAACCTGCACAGGTTGCGGGGCGTGCAGGATACAACAGCTAGCGCGGTGTGGTGGCACTGGCAACATCGCGGTTCGCGGAGGGGTGGTCTCGGCGGGTGCCGAGATCGGCCGCGTCACCAGCCCTTCGCCGCCGCGCTGGCTTAACGCCTCTGCCCGGCGTCCGCTTCGACGAGCTAGCCCGCCGCCCGCCGCCAACGGATCACACGACGAGCTCCGCGGGGTAACCGGCGACAGCCTCCACACGCTCCACCCGCGGATGTTCCAGCTCGTCCCCGGCGAGGCAGTGACAGTCCACTCAACAGCTCCTCCGCGTCGTCATGGTCAAGGGGCGCAAAGACTTGGGCCTCCTCCCGGCGTCGTGGCGGGACC
The DNA here is from genome assembly GCA_021437245.1 of Aegilops speltoides. Taxonomy (NCBI): domain Eukaryota; kingdom Viridiplantae; phylum Streptophyta; class Magnoliopsida; order Poales; family Poaceae; genus Aegilops; species Aegilops speltoides. The sequence continues at coordinate 86,942,497 of CM038142.1, forward strand.
GCGGCAGCCAGGGCCAGGCACGTACACCTCGCCATGGGCGGCCGTCCCCTGGGCTCCCTCTCCACGGCCACGGCGAGGTTAAGCCGGTAACCACCGTGCAATGCAGCCGCGGGTCCAAGAACGCTCGCACCTTGCCGCGCGCGTCCTGGCCGGCCGTCGACGACCAGCCCCTCCGCTGACTCCCGAAGACGAAAACGCCTGAGCTTGGGCGCGATGAGGCTGTGCTCCAGGACTCCAGGTACACCTGGGTGCCCACCGCATGGCGGGTGAGCTGCGCGCCGCCGCCGTAGGCACGGCGGTCGGCGTCGAGGAGGACATTGCTGCTCTTGAGGTTCTTGTGCACGCAGACGCATGGGCGAGATGATGTAGTGATGGAGGTAGTTGAGAGCGTCGGCGACGTCTAACGCTGCCTGCACGCGCTGCTTCCACACGCCGTGGAGCCAGTCGCTGAACGCGCCGTTCTCGAAGACGAGGTAGGACTTAGGAGTCCCCGCGGTGGACGAGGAGGCACATCGACGGCCACCCGCTCATAGTTGCCAGAAATCCGGGTCGTCCGGGTCAAGGAACGGGGTCGCGGGTCGTGGGTCGCCACCCCGTCGGAACGAGGTACGACGAGTAGTATACATCTTCGGGACGTCGATTTGGAACGTGGATCGCGATCCAAACAATTGCGGGTCGAAGACCCCGGGTCGTGGTGTTTTTGCATGGAAGGGAAAGAAAGATCCCGCCATTCCCGCGGAAAAGATTATGATATGGGCGCGGTGATTTATTTCCTTCTTTGTAAGAATGAATGGGGTCACAAGTCAGTCGTCTTCTATGGCGTGATTTTCTCTCATCTACCATTCTCTTTCACAGCAAGCATATGCGCACCTGTGTCAAAGAAACAAACGTTGTTCGCATGAATTGTCCCCAAATCTCTGCATCAGTTCATCTGCAAAACGCTCTAGTCCCCGATCCAGTTCTAAAGCCTCGAGCCATTGAGCACTCTCCTGCCCTTCCAGGCGCTCCTCTCTGTTCCTTGTACAGTCTTCAATCCCTAGTTAGTACTATCGGATTCTCAAGCAGCAGAGGCGAGCAGGGTGAGTATCCTTCAATGGTGGGACTGCTGGAGCGAGACGGGAGAAGGCGCGTCGACCGGCGGATCGCGGACACCCGCAGTGTGACGGAGTGCATAACTTTGGAGTGTGATTGCCAGGTAACCCTTGAATCACCATAAACTCCCGATCCCCCATAGATGTTCTTGGCTAGCTTCCATACCGATCTGGGGTCATGGAGCGATCAGGGTCGCGACCCACCCAACGACCCACCTCGACCCCACGTCGTCCCCGACCCTCGATTGGGGTCGATCGACCCCGGGTCACGGGACGCACCATCGACCCGCGAACCAGGCTACTATGCACCCGCTTCACGGCCGCGGCGTCGCCGTTCATCACCGTGCGGTACACCGGCGCGACCTTTGACCCTCCGACCCTCCTAAACCCCGCGGTTGCCTTCTCGAGTTGTGGCGAAAGGAATGGTTGCTCCAGCTCACGTCTGGCGGCTAGGAGAGGTGGGAGGGGATCGAGCCGGGTATGCGTGCGTGGGTTTACCTGTGTCCCGCATTGCATGCATTGCAACAGGTCAAATGGTCAACCGTATGCCATGTAGGCGCGGAAGATTTTTCTTTTCGTAGGACGCTACTGGATTCAAATGTACTCAATGACCTGTGAGTACATACCCGCAAAAAAAAAAAAAACTTCTGTGAGTTCATTGACCATTCCAATTTTTTTTAAGGATACAGCACTCTAGATGTATTTTACTCCTTCTTTTGTAGTATGTTGCTGGCACGAGACTCCCATCTTCGCTCGTGCTACATGCCGACATGCTTAAGCCTGTAACTCATATGGCATTTTTCTTTACAGGTTTTTAATTGAAAAGGATTGACAAGTATTAGATGGATGTTAAAGAAAAGTCTCCAAACTTCATATAAAGTGGACCATAGGAAAATCATGCAGTTTTCAGTTCTTCAGGTCAAAAGCCTTACGAAAGTTTTGCTAAGAGCATGGTTAATAGTATAGCCTGCTGCTGGCTATAAGTCAGTGCCATGTCATCTACAGCCCATCTTATAGTCAACATGTATAATAGTAGATCAAAAGAGTATAGTACTTTTTTATTATGTGGCCCGCCTTCCATTCTCACAAAGTGCCTAGGAGCACGCGCTAGAGCTGGCTCTTCACGAAGAGCCCGCCTATCTTCTCCCTCCTCTTCTCTTTCCTCCAACTAAGCAGAAATATACTAGTTTATGCTTTATAGCCCGCTGACTCAGCTCTATTGTACTTGCTCTAAGAAATGGAAGTATGTAAAATACTTGTGAAATTCCGTTGAACCCAAAAGGCAATCCTGTAAGACGTCTTCTGCCACCTTACCCCATTCAAGGCCACACTCGTCGCCGGACCAGATGGAGACTGTTAGATGTGTATAGTCTCTTTTCGGTATATCCCCATTGTATAAGGGGTTTCCCCGCACTTTACCACACATGTATATGTATTGGCCTTTGGCTATCAGTAAAGTGAGTTGCTCACTTATCTAACATGGTATCAGATGCTAGGTTAGCCTCGCTCTCCCGCACGATGCAACTCCGTGTGCCCCGCTCCTAGCTCACCTCGATTCTGGCTGCCCCAGCCCGTCTCCGGCTGTTCCCGTTCGTCGCTGGCCGTCTCCCTCTTGGCCAAGCCCGGCTCCTCCAGTCCGTCTGGACCGGAGCCCGCTCCTGCCGCCCGGCGGCCTCGTCCTGCTCCGCCCGGTCGGCTGCGCTGCTGCTGCACCCTACCGCCTCTTGCTGCCCTGGCGCCCTCCTCCCGGACCGCCGCTCCCGCCGACGCCGCCGGCCCGGCCGCTCTCGCTCGACGCGCTCCGCCTGCCCCTCGTCTCGATTCGCAGCTCCGCTGCCGATCTCCTCCGGCCGCGGCTCGATCCGCTGCTCTCTCGTCGATCGCTGTCCGCCACCTCGTCCGCCAAGCCCTCGTAAGTGCTTGTTTCGCCGATCCCTCGTGAAGGGTCTCGCCGATCCAGATCGGGTGTATCTTTAAGTGATTGACTTCAAAAAAAACAGAGAAAGCAGAGAAAGCAAAGAGGACTGGCTATGTCTTCTTCAAATTTATGTCATTTGTTCATGTGTTCGGTGATCTTTGATGGCACCAACTATGCTGAGTTTGTCGGCTTCATGCGCATTCATATGCGTGGCCTTCTTCGTGGGGTGTTCTTTCCGTGAGGTCCCCGTCCGCTATGCCCTGTTGCGCCTGCGGGCCCCAATTCCACCGGTGCCGCCATCCTTGCCGCAGAGGCTTCTCAGCCGACCGGATGTCGCCAAGGTTCGGATGATGCCGCGGTTGATGCTTATGATCGCAAGTGTCCGCTTATTCCGATGCTCTCGTGTACCGGATGATCTGCTCGCTTACACTCGGTGGTGCAATGATGATGTCATACGCCGCTGTTCTCACCGCGAGTGTCCTTCCTCAATTTGCTTCCGAGTTCATGGGCCTTGGTATCATTGCAGCGATGTGGTCTTATCTCTGTCGGCGCTATCAGCCCTCCGGTGATGCTCTATACCTCTCAAGAGAGCGTCAGAGCATGCTCTTCAAACAGGTGACTTGTCGTGGATGAGTTCTATTCACAAGTTGCTCGCCATCTGGCGTCGGCTTGACTCCCACGGACGGTGGTTTGTGGCACTTGCCGTTCTTTGTCAAACCACGCGGTCCGACTTGGAGTTTCAGAGGCTTCATGAGTTCTTATCTCGTCTCCGCCTCGAGTTTGAGCCCCGACGTGCTCACTTGCTTGCTCGGGTCGTGTTCCTATCTCGGAGGTTCTTGCCGAACTTCGGCCGAGGAGACCCGCCTTCGCTCTCTTTGGATTTTGGTGGTCCCGCTCAGGCCGGGCTGCTCGTGCTCCTATGTCGCTCGCTTTCGGCTCACCGCTCCACCGCTCCTCCCACACCTTCGGGGGGTGAGTCGACCTGCTTACATCGAGAGGGGCGGTCGCGCCGTGACACCTTCGTGGCTATTGCTCGGCCAGTCACCCAGAGTCGATTGCCGTGAGAAGAAGCGAGACCAGTGGCGCTCTTCTTCCAGTGGGACTCTGGATCTTCCTCGACTCCACACTCAACGACAAGGACATTGTGAGGCTCAAACGCCTCTCGCCTCCTCAGCTCCTCGTCGACTGGTTCACCGCTGCTGTGGATCGCAGCCACTTCTCCACCACCGCAGGCATCCACACAGTCAGGTACATCTTCGTGGGTTTTGGATTCTGGAGCCTCCTTCCATATGTCTTCTGATTCTTCTGTATTGTCTTCTCTTCGACCTCTTAATTCGCCTATTAATGTTCTTACTGCCGACGGCACATCTCTCCCTGTTGCTAGTCGTGGTATTCTTTCCACTCCGTCCTTTTTTGTTCCGAGTGTTTCACATGTTCCTCGTCTTACAATGAATCTCTTTTCCGCTGCCCAACTTACTGATTCTGGTTGTCGTGTCATTCTTGATACCGACTCTTGCTCCATTCAGATCGCCGCACCAAGGCTTTGGTTGGTGCTGGCCCCGGCGCCGTGAGTCGAGGGCCTTTGGGAGGTTGATCTGCTTTGTGTTCCTTCCGCTACCACCACTTCGCCAGCTCCCATGCTCTTGCTGCCTCCTCGTCTGGCCCTTCCAAAGAAAGGGCATCATCGCCTTGGACACATATGTGGCTCTCGCTTGTCTTCTTTAGTTCGTCAGGGGCCTCTTAGGGTCTCAGATTCCGAGATGTCTCCTTACATTGTAATGGTTGCAGACTTGGCAAACAGACTCGCCACCTTATCCTACCAAAGGAATCAGATCTCAGCGTCCTTTTGACTTGGTTCACTCGATGTTTGGGGTCCCGCTCCTTTTGATTCCAAAGGCGGTCACCGCTACTATGTTTTGTTTATTGATGATTTCTCTCGCTACACTTGGCTCTACTTCATGAAATCTCGAGCGAGGTTCTCCCTATATACAAACGGTTTGCTGCCATGGTTCACACCCGTTTTCCACGCCCATTCGCATTTTTCAGGTCGACTACTGGAGAGTATATCTCTCGGTATGCGTGGTTTTCTTATGAACAGGTACTATCGCCAGTTTTCATGCCATGGTGCTCATGCTCGTAATGGTGTTGCCGAACGTAAACATCGCCATTTACTTGAGACGGCTCGTGCGATGATGATTGCTGCCTCCCTTCCACCCCATTTTTGGGCCGAGGCTGTCTCTGATCCACCTATCTCATCAACATTCAGCCATCGGCGCCTTGCAGGTGGTATTCCTCCAAGTGTCTCACCGGTCACTCTCCTGAATACTCCACTCTCCGTATGTTTGGATGCGTGTGCTATGTTCTTCTTGCCCCCCGAGAACGCACCAAACTGACTGCTCAGTCGGTCGAGTGTGTTTTCCTTGGTTACAGTGATGAGCACAAGGGCTATCGATGTTGGGATCCAGTGGGTCGTCGCTTGCGCATCTCGCGTGATGTGACCTTTGACGAGTCTCGCTCCTACTACCCACGCCCTTCTTCCTCGCGTTTTCTCGTGGGCGATCTCTCTTCCTTCTCCTTCCCGATACACACCGCTATGTGCCTCTGTGTTGTCTATTCCTCCGGCATCTCCCCTTCCTTCTCCTTCACCACCGACACCATCTTCTCCGCCTCCTCCTCCACCTCTCCACCATCGTCTCCGTTCGCCGCCTCTCTCACCATTTCCTCTCCACTATACTGCCGCCTCGCCCCGAGGATGTCTCCTCCGACGCGCCTTCCACCTCTGGTGCACCTCTCCTCACGCCTTCCCGGTTCACAACCTCCGGCTCGGCCTCGCCCACCGCCCGATCGCTACTCTCTCGATCGGTATGGTCTCTCTGTCATCATCGAGCCCACTTCCTATCATACTACCATGACTCAACCGAATGGCAGCTTGCGATGGTCAAGAACTTGCTGCCCTTGAGCGCCTCGACACATGGGAGCTGGTTTCTCCTTCGGTGTTCGCCCCATCACCGCAAGTGGGTCTACAAGATTAAGACCCGCCCGATGGTTCTCTTGAGCGCTACAAAGCTCGCCTTGTGGCCCGTGGTTTTCAGCAGGAGCAGGACGCGACTATGATGAGACATTCGCTCTGTTGCTCACATGACCACCGTCCGCACTCTCCTTGCCGTGGCTTCGCTCGCCAAAGATGGCCTATCTCTCAACTTGATGTCCGTAACGCCTTTCTTAATGGCGAGCTGCGTGAGGAGGTTTACATGCAGCCACCACTGTGGTACTACGCTCCTGACGGTATGGTCTGTCGACTTCGCCGCTCACTCTATGGTCTTAAACAGGCCCCTCGAGCTTGGTTTGAGCGCTTCGCCTCTGTGGTGACTGCAGCTGGTTTCTTGCCCGGTGATCATGATCCTGCGTTGTTTGTTCACACGCCTCCTCGTGGTCGGACTCTTCTCCTTCTTTACGTTGATGACATGATCATCACTGGTGACGACTCGACTACATTGCCTTTGTTAAGACCCGCCTTCACGACCAGTTCCTCATGGTGATCTTGGTCCTCTTCGCTATTTCCTTGGGATTGAGATCTCCTCCACCTCGATGGCTTCTACATCTCTCAAGAGAAATACATTCAGATCTTCTTGCTCGAGCTGCTCCTGATGACCGTGACTGTTGTGACTCCTATGGAGCTCAACGCTCAGCTTCGTGCCTCGATGGTGACCTCTTCCTAATCCCACTCGCTATCATCACCTCGTTGGTAGCCTTGTCTATCTTGTCATACGCGCCCCGACATCTCCTATCCAGTTCACATCCCGAGTCGGTTTGTTTCAGCTCCTACCTCGTCCACTATAGTCACCTCCTCCGTGTTCTACGATATCTTCGTGGCACGATCTCTCGCGCCTTTTCTTTCCTCGCCCGGTTCTCTTGAGCTCGGTGCTTACTCGATGCTACCGGGCTAGTGATCCTCCGATAGACGCCGCTGTCCGCCATCGTGTCTTTCTTGGTAGCTCTCTTATTGCTCGGAAAACAAAGAAACAGATCGCAGCCGCCGAGTACGAGGGTGAATTATGCGCCATGGCTATGTTGACGGCTGAGGTGATCTGGTTGCGATGGTTACTTCAGATTTTGGTGTGTCTCGCTATTACCTCGACTCCCTTTATCGTCGACAAGATCGGTGCTATCAAGACAGACGTGACCCGTGAAGCATGAGCTCACCAAGAACATCGGTGTGGATGCCCACTTTGTGCGTCTTCTTGTGCAAGATCGACTCGCTCTTCACTATGTGCCCTCCGAAGTTACAGTTGGTTGACTTCTTCACGAAGGCACGACTCGAGCGCAAAGATACCTTTTTTCCTCTCCAAACTCGGTGTTGTTGACCCACCATGAGTTTGAGGGGGTGTTAGATGTGTATAGTCTCTTTTCGGTATATCCCCATTGTATAAGGGGTTTCCCCGCACTTTACCACACATGTATATGTATTGGCCTTTGGCTATCAGTAAAGTGAGTTGCTCACTTATCTAACAGAGACCATTTTGTGTTTCTATAGACCAGGCGCCAATGCTTTTGAGGGGAGGCAACCACTGTTGCAAGCGCAACGACAATGCCGGCATCGGGGCGGAGGCGTTGTTGCGATGGAGCATTGTCGGGTCATCAGGACATAGTCGGTGCTGCCACGAAGCACCGTCGGGCCGCTGGATCATTGTCGGTTTTGCGATGGTGATTTGCAGCATCACCCTTGCCGTGAGGAGTTGCCCGAGCCGTACGATGCTGCCATGGAGCCTCGCCAGGCCCTTCAATGCTCCAATGAAGAATCGATTGGACATCGTGTTGCGATGGCAGGCTGCTGCGAGTCAAAGCTCCAACAAACAGGTCGGCTCTACACTACCAACCGGGGGGCAGTTGTTGCGACGAATTCCAGCTGTGGAAAACACAAAACTGCATGGTCTGAGCTCGAGGGTTTGGCGAGCATTGTGGCGTATAATACGATCCAAGGGCTGTGGCCACTTGCATCGGACGGCGCGCACATCGACTCATCCCATGTGAGTATCAGTCGGATGATGCCTAACACCTATCACCCTGTTGGCTAGGATAGTACGGTGCTATCTAGCCCGTCGAGGTTCGAGTCACGGAGTGACCCGTGGTGCTTATAAAAATAAAGGGCTAGCCCCGAATGATCTTGTTTTTTTATGCCTAGCATCTATCGGGTTATTAAAGTTAGAAGAGGCCCGTCCCTTAGAGCATGATTGGGCTCCGAAAATTGTGGGAAAGCTTCGCTTGTGTGCATATTCATTATTCTACCGCTGACCCTGTTTTCACGCTCGAGCAATTGACGTTGACTACGACTCGGAGAATACCCATGGCGCGTGCCTAAAACTCAGCCTCGTCAACAACTAGATGGAAATCTGCTTGTCAGACTTCAAGACTTCGCCGGTGCGGTCGATCCAACCCGTAATAAAGGTATCAAATCAAAGTTGTAAGAACACCATCAGGATGCAATAATCCAACAGGCATTTTCATCAGAATTAAAACAACTCAAAGCGAACCATGTAAACAACTCAAAAGCAGTCCAATTTTATGTCCGACCAAACGTTGTATCCGTAATTGCAATGAAGATAGTAAAAAATAGATAGAGTGGCAGCAAATAGATACAAAAGGAAAAATTGAGCCACTGATCCAGCATTAGGATTTCTCAAAGACACATGAGGAAGACTGTCTAAGGCAATGAATCAATCGAAATCCATTACAAAGCTAAATATGGTTCAGTAGAAAACATCAAATTTAGTACAAAGTGCATATGGCCCACTACAATGCTGATGAATATTTCACTCACACAAAAGGTGACATACATATATACTTTTTTACAAAGGGATATTGCCTCACCCATACTAAAATAGCTATGTGCATGATCTGGGAAATCAGCAAGAGAGGGCAAGTATCAGCAACGATATGAACCAAGCACATTGAGTATCCATCCGTAAACATATGCAAAAGGATTAACCAGTAAACACCAACAAAATGGTATCTCTTTCAAGAGCACCATGGCAAATGGGATACAAGAAAGGCACACATCACAAGATATTAGTCCTGCATCATAAAAGCATTACAATTAGATAATTATGATGGAATATCTCAAAACTTTGCTGAGCAAATGGAAATAGTATGCTCTTTGATACAATGATAGGTAAAACCTCTACTGGGTGCCTGCCTGAACAGTTAATGTCGACGATTGTGGAAGATAAGATGCTTAAGATAAACCCGCAAGCCTCTTTACCGAAAAAGGGTTTCCCCCCGCTTTGTATTCCAAAGCAACCAACACCGATACAAGGATCACTGGGGCGAACAGCACATCAAGCCCAAAAGAAAAATAAAAAGAAATAAATGCCAACAACGGCAGCTCGACAAAGCGCGGATGACCCGCCACCGCTACGCCCACCAGAAACAAACCACCACAACCCGAGGCTCCGAACCACCGCATACAAAGCAGCACCTCCAAGAAGGAAAGCAACGCCGACGACGCTACTGCCCGGACATGTCCTAGGGTTTCCCCGGCACGCGGAGGGAGGTGGGGGATGGATATCACCGGCACCCTCCAGGAAGGAATGGTGGCACGCGCAGGTGTCACCGCATCGGGAGCCGAAGACCGGCAAGGATTTCTCCCGCACTCCAATCCCCGCCGCCCAACGGACCAAAGCCGACCAGCCAGACCGCCACCCACCACCAAGCGCCATCGCGGTTGCGCCGCCACCCACGCCACCTCACTGCGAACACCAACACGAGGCCAAGAGGACCGGAGAGAAGCGCCCAGTGGAGGGAGAAGCAGCACCGAAGCCGAGCGGGAGGGAACCACCTCCACCGCCGTCGTGCGGGAGGCCAGAGCCTCCGGCACCGTTGTGGTAGCCGTCCGGATGCGGCAGCAGGGCATGCCAGGCCACCCCTGGCCCAGCCAGGCCCGAAACGGGCCCGCTAAACCTCGCCGCCACGCTGCAGCAAGCCGGCGATGGCGCCGCCAGCACCCTCCCGCTCATCGCCTCTCCCCCGCCTCCCGGAAGCCACGAAGCAGACCCACCCCGTCGCCGGCCCGCCCAGGCCCAGATGGGGCCCGAAGGGCCTAGATCTGGGCCGAGCGGGCGCCACCAGACCGCGCCGTCGCGTCACCGCCAACGGCGATGCTGCTGTCCAGAAGTCCGCCCCCGCTCGTGCCAGGAACCCCGCCGCCACGCTGGACCGCCGCCGCCTAGAGACACCGCCCGGGGTTGCCCCGTCCCGCGCCGATGGACGCTCGAGAGGGAAAAGGCCAGGGAGCCGCCCGGGCCAGGCCCGCAACGGGCGCCGGCGATGGCGGTAGGGAGGAAGGGGAGGGAGAGGTGCGCGGGGGAGGAAGTGGGTCGCGACCGGCCACCCGCGGGGGCGACGCGATCGCGGAAGAGGTACCTTTTGACGAGTGTGTTTTAGAGGGGAGTCCTTATTTCCAAGGACCTAGAACCGCAAGCCTCAATCAGTGAAGACATGCAAAAAGATTAACTTGTGACCACAACAACTAATTCAACACAAAGAGATTAGATTTCAAAAACATATATTATAAAAAAGCACCATAAGCAATTGTAATTTGATAAGCAAAGCCTGCAGTACTAAAAAATCCTACTCTGACAATTATTTTCTAAACATCTATTGCATTTAATTTTCCCTTTGTTAATAAATGACAATAATGAGTCCACATACACAATGGAAGAAAGTGCAAGAGAATTATTTTTCACTTAATTCAAGGCCAGCTTGCATTACCGACAATAAAAAGGAAGGCATGCATTAAAATCAATGTAACTGAAGTGAATCACAAAGATATCACTCATGCTTGAGCAATCAAGCTTGAGCAAAAGAAAAACAAAAAACAATAATCTATTCAATGGCAACCAGGAGGACAACTAATGGACCAACTAAACACATGTATCATATATAGTCAATAACAAGACCTTTGTCTTGGATCATAATGTCATCTAACTTAAATCAATTCAACCTCTCCTTTCTTTACTGAATGATCAGAAGAACTAATAGAAAGTATTTTTTAGTAGATATCACAGTGGTACGATGACACTATTGAACAAAGTGGCTTCTATTAAAGCTGCCCAAATTTTCGTAGTTTACTAAAAGGTAGCAACTATCAATCTATAATGGTTGTATAAACAAACAAATGTTGATGCCACATGATTTAAAGCTACCAACCAATTCTCAAATGATAAGAGAAAACCAAGTCATACCTTGGTAGCGGCCGCTCCAGGTCCTCCTCTCCCTGCAGATCCGAGATCGCCTCCATCAGCCGCTCCCTTGGCAGCGTCTGCTCCAGGTCCACCTCCCTAGATCATCTTGACATGGAACAAGTAAGGTGCAATAGTTACCACCCATAAAATCCTAAATGGAAAAAATAATAAATTGCATGCCTCAATTAGAATGTGAGAACACAGAAAGACTAACCTTGAGGAACATCTCCAGGGATACATCAAAAATGTCTTCCACCTTGTGGATGTTGAGAACAGCTTTAAATCCTTTCTATATCTGAGAGTACGCCAACAATAGGAACAACTACCAGTAGGTGTTGCGACAGACACTGAGAATGTTAACCTTAATGAATCTTGGGACTGTAGATATAACTTTAACACTGAATGAACTGTGCAAGTATACTAATTCAAACTCCACATATAATTCCAGCAAGAGCATAGATGTGACATCATAATCATAAGTTCTCTAAAAGAACAAACATGGCAGAATGCTCAAGAAGTAGCAAGATTAAACAACAAAAACGATGTGCCACTTGCAACTTGTGAAGATGTGGTGTGAAAATATCAGAAGATCTTTCCCAGCCAACAGTGAATCCTCCCCTGTCAGCCTTCTTGGATTCAAGTGTAGAGGCCACTTAGGGCATCTCCAGCTGCGCCCCCAACAGGCCCCCAGTTAATTTTTGGCCGGCCGGCAAAAACGATCGCGCCTTCAGACGCCAAAATCGCGGTTCGGACCTTTTTTCCGCCGGCGGTCACAGTCGAACCCGCGCTGGGAGCCGTTAGGGCTCGGCGCTAGGAAAAGCACGCTGGCCCACACCGGCTGGGAAAAGTCAAGGTTTTTCCCCGACTCGCCAAGACTTCGCGCCTCGGCACCTCGCCACCACTAGCTATATCCCGGCGCCGGCCGCCGGCCTACTCCGCTAGATAGCGATTCCCCGCCAAAAAATAGCAGCGCTTCGCCGCGGCAGCCCCTCCCGTAGCAGCTGGGCGTTTCCGGCCGCCGTTCCCGGCCGCGGAGGCGCGGTTTAACGGTGGGTACACGCCCACCGAGCACAAGGTGTTCGGCGCTTTGACTGTCTCGGCGATGGACTCGGATGAGGAGGAAGAGCTCGCCCGCTGCTTTGGAGGAGGAAGCCGCGCCGATGTCCGTGAAGAAGAGCATCCGATGGTGCTCGCCGCCCGCCTAAGCGGCTGGCGAGCAATGAAAAGCCGCGTCGAGGTGGCTCGGCGCCGGGCGGTGAAAGCAAAGAACCGCATCGTCGCAAGGCTCTGATGCTCTACTCCGACTACTTCGCCGATGCTCCACTTCATGGCGAGAGAACATTTCGGTGCCGTTATCGGATGAGCCAAAGCTCTTACTCAGATTTTGAATTCCATCCGGAGTTCGACAACTACTTCAAGTGCAAGATGGATTGCACCGGCGCTCTTGGATTCACCTCCATCCGAAGTGCACGACAGCGATGAGGATGCTTGCATATGGAGCTCCCGGTGATTCACTCGACGACTATGAGCGCATGGCCGAGTCCACCAGCATGGAGTGTTTCTACAAGTTCGTCGGGCATGGTGGCGTGTTTGGGCCACAATACTTGAGAGCACCCAATGCGGAAGACACCGCCGGATCCTAGCCTGCATGCGGCAAGAGGATTTCTGGGATGCCTGGAAGCATCAATCGCATGCATTGAAATGGAAGAACTGCCCATTTGGTTGGCGGGGATGTACAAAGGCGCCAAAGGCGGTTGCGGTGTGTTGCTTGAGGCGGTAGCCACACAGACCTCCGGATTTGGCACTCCTTCTTTGGTATGCCAGAACTCACAATGACATCAACGTTTGCAGTGCTCTCCTGTTTTTGCCAAGCTCGTTGAGGGCCATTCTCCTCCGGTGAACTTCGAGATCAATGGGCACCAATACAACAAGGGTACTATCTAGCCGACGGCATCTATTCGAGATGGTCGACATTTGTGAAGACGATCTCAAACCCGCGGGCAGGAGGCAAGAATGCCTGGTTTGCGAAGCTTCAGGAGGCTTGCAGGAAGGATGTCGAGCGGGCATTTGGTGTGCTCCAATCTCGATTCGCTGTTGTTCGGTACCCCGCTCAGACCTGGTCGAAAGATCAAATGTGGGAGATCATGACTTGTTGTGTCATCTTGCACAACATGATCATCGAGAGCGAGCAAGAAGACCCAGTGTTTGACATCGAACCATACTACGTGCAGGTCCTCTAGCGAAGTTGATCACCAGCTACCAAAGAACTTGGACTGCTTATCTCAAGATCGCCAGAGATCCGAGACCCACAAGTGCATCATCAATCTGTAGAAAGATCTGATTGAGCACCTATGGAGGCTCAAGGGGGACGCCGCGTGATGAAATACAAGTTTTTATTTGTTGAACTATATAATTTGTATTGAACTATTTGTTATTGTAGTATTTTGTTGAAGTATTTGATTTTTCTGTGATGAAATATGTGATAAGGAATAATTGTGTTGATAATTGAACGCCGAGACACGGCGAAACTATTGGGGAACGTAGTAATTTCAAAAAAATTCCTACGCACACGCAAGATCATGGTGATGATATAGCAACGAGAGGGGAGAGTGTTCGTCCACGTACCCTCGTAGACCGTAAGCGGAAGCGTTAGCACAACGCGGTTGATGTAGTCGTACGTCTTCACGATCCGACCGATCCAAGCACCGAACGTACGGGGCCTCCGAGTTCAGCACACGTTCAGCTCGATGACGATCTTCGGCCCTCCGATCCAGCAAAGGCTCCGGAGATGAGTTCCGTAAGCACGACGGCGTGGTGACGATGATGATGTTCTATCGGCGCAGGGCTTCGCCTAAACTCCGCGACGATATGACCGAGGTGGAATATGGTGGAAGGGGCACCGCACACGGCTAAGGAATGATCCGTAGATCAACTTGTGTGTCTTTGGGGTGCCCCCGCCCCCGTATATAAAGGAGCCAGGGGGAGGAGGCGGCCGGCCTAGGGCGCGCCAAGGGGGGAGTCCTACTCCCACCGGGAGTAGGACTCCCTCTTTCCTAGTAGGATTAGGAGAAGGGGGAAAGAGGAGGAAGAGGGGAAGGAAAGGGGGGGCGCCGCCCCCCTTCCCTTGTCCTATTCGGACTAGGAGGGGGAGGGGCGCGCGGCCCCCTCCTGGCTCCTTCCCTCTTCACTCTCTTGGCCCATGTAGGCCCACTAACCCCCCGGGGGGGTTCCGGTAACCTCCCGGTACTCCGGTAAAATGCCGATTTCACCCGGAACCATTCCGATGTCCAAACATAGTCTTCCAATATATCAATCTTTATGTCTTGACCATTCCGAGACTCCTCGTCATGTCCATAATCACATCCAGGACTCCGAACAAACTTCGGTACATCAAAACTTATAAACTCATAAGAAAATTGTCATTGAAACATTAAGCGTGCGGACCCTACGGGTTCGAGAACTATGTAGACATGACCTAAAACCATTCTCGGTCAATAACCAATAGCGGGACCTGGATGCCCATATTGGTTCCTACATATTCTACGAAGATCTTTATCCGTCAAACCGCATAACAACATAGGTTGTTCCCTTTGTCATCGGTATGTTACTTGCCCGAGATTTGATCGTCGGTATCCAATACCTAGTTCAATCTCGTATCGCAAGTCTCTTTACTCGCTCGTAATATGTCATCTCATAACTAACTCATTAGTTATAATGCTTGCAAGGCTTAAGTGATGAGTATTACCGAGAGGGCCAGAGATACCTCTCCGACAATCGGAGTGACAAAACCTAATCTCGAAATACGCCAACTCAACATGTACCTTTGGAGACACTGTAGTACTCCTTTATAATCACCCGATTACGTTGTGACGTTTGGTAGTACCAAAGTGTTCCTCCGTAAACGGAGTTGCATAATTCTCATAGTTACAGAGGAACATGTATAAGTCATGAAGAAAGCAATAGCGAATACTAAGCGATCAAGTGCTAAGCTAACGGATGGGTCATGTCAATCACATCATTCTCCTAATGATGTGATCCCATCTTTAATCAAATGACAACACATGTCTATGGTTAGGAAACATAACCATCTTTGATCAACAAGCTAGTCAAGTAGAGGCATACTAGTGACACTATGTTTGTCTATGTATTCACACATGTATTATGTTTCCGGTTAATACAATTCTAGCATGAATAATAAACATTTATCATGAAATAAGGAAATAAATAATAACTTTATTATTGCCTCTAGGGCATATTTCCTTCAGTCTCCCACTTGCACTAGAGTCAATAATCTAGTTCACATCGCCATGTGATTTAACTTCAATATTCATATCTGTATATGATTAACACCCATTGTTCACATCGTTATGTGACCAACACCCAAAGGGTTTACTAGAGTCAATAATCTAGTTCACATTGCTATGTGATTAACACCCAAAGAGTACTAAGGTGTGATCATGTTTTGCTCGTGAGAGAAGCTTAGTCAACGGGTCATCACATTGAGCCGTATGTACTTTGCAAATATTCTATGTCTACAATGCTCTGCGCGAAGCTACTCTAGCTAATTGCTCCCACTTTCAATATGTATCCAGATTGAGACTTAGAGTCATCTGGATCGGTGTGAAAGCTTGCATCGTTGTAACTTTTTACGACGGGCTCTTTTATCACCTCCATAATCGAGAAACATCTCCTCAGTCCTCACTAAGGATATTCTTGATCGCTGTCAAATGATCTACTCTTAGATCAAAATTGTATTCCTTTGTCAAACTCGAGCAAGGTATACAATAGGTCCGGTTCACAAAGATAGCATACTTTATAGAACCTATGACTGAGGCATAGGGAATGACTTTTCATTCTCTTTCTATTTTCTGCCATGGTCGGATCTTGAGTCTTACTCAACTTCACACCTTTGCATCACAGGCAAGAACTCCTTCTTTGACTGTTCTATTTTGAACTATTTCAAAACTTATCAAGGTATGTACTCATTGAAAAAATCTTATCAAGCGTCTTGATCTATCTATATAGATCTTGATGCTCAATGTGTAAGCAGCTTCACCGAGGTCTTTCATTGAAAACTTTTATTCAAGTATCCCTTTATGCTATCTAGAAATTCTATATCATTTCTGATCAACAATATGTCATCTACATATAGTATCAGAAATGCTACAGAGCTCCCACTCACTTTCTTGTAAATACAGGCTTCACCGCAAGTCTGTATAATACTATATGCTTTGATCAACTTATCAAAGCGTATATTCCAACTCTGAGATGCTTGCACCAGTCCATAGATGGATCGCTGGAGCTTGCACATTTTGTTAGTACCTTTAGGATTGACAAAACCTTCTGGTTGCATCATATAAAACTCTTCGTTAAGAAACCATTAAGGAATGCAGTTTTGACATCCATTTGCCAGATTTCATAAAATGTGGCAATTGCTAACATGATTCGGACAGACTTAAGCATCGATGCAGTTGAGAAAATCTTATTGCAGTCAACACCTTGAACTTGTCGAAAACCCTTTTGTGACAAGTCGAGCTTTGTAGATAGTAACACTACTATCAGCATCTGTCTTCCTCTTGAAGATCCATTTATACAATATGGCTTGCCGATCATCGGGCAACTCCACCAAAGTCCACACTTTGTTCTCATACATGGATCCCATCTCAGATTTCATGGCCTCAAGCCATTTCGTGGAATCTGGGCTCATCATCGCTTCCTCATAGTTCGTAGGTTCATCATGGTCTAGTAACATGACTTCCAGAATAGGATTACCGTACCACTCTGGTGCGGACCGTACTCTGGAATACCTACAAGGTTCTGTAGTAACTTGATCAGAAGTTTCATGATCATCATCATTAGCTTCCTCACTAATTGGTGGAGGAATCACTGGAACTAATTTCAGTGATGAACTATTTTCCAATTCAGGAGAAGGTACAATTACCTTATCAAGTTCTACTTTCCTCCCACTCACTTCTTTCGAGAGAAACTCCTTCTCTAGAAAGTATCCATTCTTAGCAACGAATGTTTTGCCTTCGGATCTGTGATAGAAGGAGTACCCAACAGTTTCCTTTGGGTATTCTATGAAGACGCACTTCTCCGATTTGGGTTTGAGCTTATCAGGTTGAAAACCTTTCACATAAGCATCGTAGCCCCAAATTTTAAGAAACAACAACTTTGGTTTCTTGCTAAACCACAGTTCATACAGTGTCGTCTCGACGGATTTAGATGGTGCCCTTTTAACGTGAATGCAGCTGTCTCTAATGCATAACCCCAAAGCAATAGTGGTAAATCAGTAAGAGACATCATAGATCGCACCATATCCAATAAAGTGCGGTTACGACGTTCGGACACACCATAACGTTGTGGTGTTCCAGGTGGCGTGAGCTGTGAAACTATTCCACATTATTTTAATTGAAGACCAAACTCGCAACTCAAATATTCGTCTCCGTGATCAGATCGCAGAAACCTAATTTTCTTGTTACGATGATTTTTCCACTTCACTCTGAAATTCTTTGAACCTTTCAACTATTTCAGACTTATGTTTCATCAAGTAGATATACCCATATCTGCTCAAATCATCTTGTGAAGGTCTGAAAATAACGATACTTGCCACGAGCATCAACACTCATTGGATCGCATACATCGGTATGTATTATTTCCAACAAGTCAGTAGCTCGTTCCATTGTTCTGGAGAACGGAGTCTTAGTCATCTTGCCCAAAAGGCACGGTTCGCAAGCATCAAATGATTCATAACCAAGTGATTTCGAAAAATCCATCTTTATGGAGTTTCTTCACGCGCTTTACACCGATATGACCCAAACGGCAGTGCCACAAATAAGTTGCACTATCATTATTAACTTTGCATCTTTTTGCATCAATATTATGAATATGTGTATCACTACGATCGAGATCCAATGAACTATTTTCATTGGGTGTATGACCATTTGAAGGTTTTATTCATTCAAACAGAACAACAATTATTCTCTGACTTTAAATGAATAACCGTATTGCAATAAACATGATCAAATCATATTCATTCTCAATGCAAATGCCAAATGACATTTATTTAGGTTTAACACTAATCTCGAAAGTATAGGGAGTGGATGATGATCATATCAATCTTGGAACTACTTCCAACACTCATCGTCACTTTCCTTTCAACTAGTCTCTGTTTATTATGTAACTCCTGTTTCGAGTTACTAATCTTAGCAACCGAACAAGTATCAAATACTCAGGGGCTACTATAAACACTAGTAAGGCATACATCAATAACCTGTATATCAAATATACCTTTGTTCACTTTGCCATCCTTCTTGTCCACCAAATATTTGGAGTAGTTCCACTTCCAGTGACCATTTCCTTTGCAGTAGAAGCACTCAGTTTCAGGCTTAGGTCCAGCTTTGGGCTTCTTCACGGGAGTGACAACTTGTTTGCCATTCTACTTAAAGTTTCCCTTTCTTTCCCTTTGCCCTTTTCTCGAAACTAGTGGTCTTGTCAATCATCAACACTTGATGTTCTTTCTTGATTTCTACCTTCGTCGATTTCAACATCACGAAGAGCTCGGGAATCATTTTTGTCATCCTTTGCATACTATAGTTCATCACGAAGTTCTAGTAACTCAGTGATGGTGACTAGAGAAGTTCTGTCAATCACTATCTTATCTGGAAGATTAACTCCCACTTGATTCAAACGATTGAAGTACCCAGACAATCTAAGCACATGCTCACTAGTTGAGCGATTCTCCTCCATCTTTTAGCTATAGAACTTGTTGGAGACTTCATATCTCTCAACTCGGGTATTTGCTTGAAATATCAACTTCAATTCCTGGAACATCTCATATGGTCCATGACGTTCAAAACGTCTTTGAAGTCCCGATTCTAAGCCGTTTAAGCATGGTGCACTAAACTATCAAGTAGTCATCATATTGAGCTAGCCAAACGTTCACAACGTCTGCATATGCTCCTGCAATAGGTCCGTCACCTAGTGGTGCATCAAGGACATAATTTTTCTGTGCAGCAATGAGGATAAACCTCAGATCACGGATCCAATCCGCATCATTGCTACTAACATCTTTCAACACAGTTTTCTCTAGGAACATATCAAAATAAACATATGAAAGCAACAATGCGAGCTATTGATCTACAACAAACATAGACAAGAAAAATACTATCAGGTACTAAGTTCATGATAAATTTAAGTTCAATTAATCATATTACTTAAGAACTCCCACTTAGACAAACATCTCTCTAGTCATCTAAGTGATCACATGATCCAAATCAACTAAACCATGTCCGATCATCACGTGAGATGGAGTAGTTTCAATGGTGAACATCTCTATGTTGATCATATCTACTATATGATTCACGCCGACCTTTCGGTCTCCGTGTTCCGAGGTCATATCTGATATGCTAGGCTCGTCAAGTATAACTTGAGTATTCGCGTGTGCAACTGTTTTGCACCGTTGTATTTGAACGTAGAGCCTATCACACCCGATCATCACGTGGTGTCTCAAAGACGAAGAACTTTCGCAATGGTGCATACTCGTGGAGAACACTTCTTGATAATTAGTGAGAGATCATCTTAAAATGCTACTGTCAATCAAAGCAAGATAAGATGCATAAAGGATAAACATCACATGCAATCAATATAAGTGATATGATATGGCCATCATCATCTTGTGCTTGTGATCTCCATCTTCGAAGCACCGTCATGATAACCATCGTCACCGGCGCGACACCTTGATCTTCATCGTAGCATCGTTGTCGTTACGCCATCTATTGATTCTACGACTATCGCTACCGCTTAGTGATAAAGTAAAGCAATTACAGGGCATTTGCATTTCATACAATAAAGCGACAACCATATGGCTCCTGCCAGTTGCCGATAACTTCGGTTACAAAACATGATCATCTCATACAATAAAATATAGCATCACGTCTTGACCATATCACATCACAACATGCCCTGCAAAAACAAGTTAGACGTCCTCTACTTTGTTGTTGCAAATTTTACGTGGCTGCTACGGGCTTAGCAAGAACCGTTCTTACCTACGCATCAAAAACCACAACGATAGTTTGTCAAGTTGGTGCTGTTTTAACCTTCGCAAGGACCGGGCGTAGCCACACTCGATTCAGCTAAAGTGAGAGAGACAGACACCCGCCAGCCACCTTTAAGCACGAGTGCTCGTAACGGTGAAACCAGTCTCGCGTAAGCGTACGCGTAATGTCGGTCCGGGCCGCTTCATCTCACAATACCGCCGAACCAAAGTATGACATCTTTGGTAAGCAAGATGAGTTGTATCGCCCACAACTCACTTGTGTTCTACTCGTGCATATAACATCAACGCATAAAACCTAGGCTCGGATGCCCTTTGTTGGGGAACGTAGTAATTTCAAAAAATCCTACGCACACGCAAAGATCATGGTGATGATATAGCAACGAGGGAGAGTGTTCGCCCACGCACTCGTGAGACCGTAAGCGAAGCGTTAGCACAACGCGGTTGATGTAGTCGACGTCTTCACGATCCGACCGATCCAAGCACCGAACGTCACGGGCCTCCGAGTTCAGACACGTTCAGCTCGATGACGATCTCCGCCCTCCGATCCAGCAAAGGCTCCGGAGATGAGTTCCAAGACGACGACGGCGTGGTGGCGATGATGATGTTCTATCGGCGCAGGCTTCGCCTAAACTCCGCGACGATATGACCGAGGTGGAATATGGTGGAAGGGGGCACTGCACACGGCTAAGGAACGATCCGTAGATCAACTTGTGTGTCTTTGGGGTGCCCGCCGCCCCGTATACAAAGGAGCCAGGGGGGAGGAGGCGGCCGGCCTAGGGGGCGCGCCAAGGGGGGAGTCCTACTCCCAGGAGTAGGACTCCCTCTTTCCTAGTAGGATTAGGAGAAGGGGAAAAGGAGGAAGAGGGAAGGAAAGGGGCGCCGCCCTTCCCTTGTCCTATTCGGACTAGGAGGGGAGGCGCGGCCCCTCCTGTCTCCTTCCTCTTCTCCTCTTGGCCCATGTAGGCCCACTAACCCCGGGGTTCCAGTAACCTCCGGTACTCGGTAAAATGCCGATTTCACGGAACCATTCGGATGTCCAAACATAGGCTTCCAATATATCAATCTTTATGTCTCAACCATTCGAGACTCCTCGTCATGTCCGTAATCACATCCGGACTCGAACAAACTTCGTACATCAAAACTTATAAACTCATAATAAAAGCATCATCGAAACGTTAAGCGTGCGGACCCTACGAGTTCGAGAACTATGTAGACATGACCTAAAACCATTCTCGGTCAATAACCAATAGCGGGACCTGGATGCCCATATTGGTTCCTACATATTCTACGAAGATCTTTATCGGTCAAACCGCATAACAACATACGTTGTTCCCTTGGTCATCGGTATGTTACTTGCCCGAGATTTGATCGTCGGTATCCAATACCTAGTTCAATCTCGTTACCGGCAAGTCTCTTTACTCGTTCTGTAATATGTCATCTCATAACTAACTCATTAGTTATAATGCTTGCAAGGCTTAAGTGATGAGTATTACCGAGAGGGCCCAGAGATACCTCTCCGACAATCGGAGTGACAAAACCTAATCTCGAAATCGCCAACTCAACATGTACCTTTGGAGACACCTGTAGTACTCCTTTATAATCACCCGATTCGTTGTGACGTTTGGTAGTACCAAAGTGTTCCTCCGTAAACGGAGTTGCATAATTCTCATAGTTACAGGAACATGTATAAGTCATGAAGAAAGCAATAGCAGAATACTAAGCGATCAAGTGCTAAGCTAACGGGATGGGTCATGTCAATCACATCATTCTCCTAATGATGTGATCCCATCTTTAATCAAATGACAACACATGTCTATGGTTAGGAAACATAACCATCTTTGATCAACAAGCTAGTCAAGTAGAGGCATACTAGTGACACTATGTTTGTCTATGTATTCACACATGTATTATGTTTCCGGTTAATACAATTCTAGCATGAATAATAAACATTTATCATGAAATAAGGAAATAAATAATAACTTTATTATTGCCTCTAGGGCATATTTCCTTCAGAAACCACGCCGAATATGGGCCTATTCTCGCCCATATGGGTCGTTTATTCGCCGAAATTGGGCTGCAAAGTGGGCCAATTTCGGCGCTGGGCGAGTGAGGCGACGATTGGGCAAAACCGCCCCAGCGCCGAAAGTGTATCACATTTCGCCCCGGGGCAATTTTATCGTCTGGGGGCAACGACTGGAGATGCCCTTACACTCTGTAAAAGATGAGGAAATCAAGTTGACATCAGAGAGAGAGAGAGAGAGAGAGAGAGCAACCTGGGCGGTTGGGTGATGGTGCTCTCCTCCTGATGGAATGGCAATGACATATGCGTCTTCCTAGGGAAGAGCTCCTCCCCGGTGCGCGGTTGGTAGGCCAACGAGGCGGACGACAGCGAGCTCGCCCAGCCCTAGGTTAGGGGCAAGGGAAATGGGCTTGACGGCGCACAAGTTGGGGCAGCACTGGTGTGGCTGCGCATACCAATGAGGAACACGAGAGGGGCCGAGAAGCGAAGAAGGCGGCAAGGGTCCGAGGTCGTGAGGGTTGGGAGTCGCCGGATGCTGTCGTGCCCCCCTTTCTAGCTGCCTGCTGCACCGATGGAATCAGGAGACAGCGCACATCTTAATCAGGAAAGGCAGACGGAAACGAAAGGGACAACACCTGACAAACTACGGCGGGGCAAGAAGAGGCCCGCCACTCCTCCTGCCACACCAGACGAACCGTAGTTTATCATTGCAAACGGAAACGAAAGGGACAATATGTTGATGGAATATTGGTGAATTATAATATCAAATTGCCACATAAATGATAAACTACGGTTGCAATAACATGAGGTAATTAATTGATCCAGAGCAGAGGATTTTAGTAAGTAATAAAACTGTGCCTCTTATGAGATTGGACTGCAATGGTGTTTTTTTATCAATGGAATGGGACCACAACTAAATTTTGTATGAAAGCAGGAATGACGTCTTCTTTTGTTTATTTAATAGCACTGCAGCTATATGTATCGAAACAAACCAATACATTATGAGAGCTGAAAACTACACTCATGCCTTTTGAGCATTATAGCCCTATACTATATATGGAAGACACTACATGATGTATGTTGAGCTTGTTTTCAAGAAGTGCGCAACAATATCTGGTAGTAATTAATTTTCTACTCTTTACCTACTTATAACAACAATGCATTAACAAAGCTTAGAGAGCACTAGAAAGAAACTGCAGCCCTTGGCACATGCTAACAAAAATTTGATGTGGTGAGCCTCAAAAACAGACTACTGACTACACAGCGCATGCAACATTCTAACTACTAAAATAGTACGATTTGAAGCTAGGGATATTTGCCATCTTATCTAGCAAAATCTACATCAATCAAATAAAGAAGCACAAGAGGATGATGATGTGCCATCTAATGCTAGAAATTTGTGTAATAGCTGTCGGGTGGGTAGGGGTTACCTGTTACCTGCAGGTCACCACCGACCATGAGGGATAAGTTGTGTGAGAGTTCATCTTCCCAGTTAGTTGAGACCTCCGCTGTCAGATTCGTCGGCGCAACACATCGGTGCTTCATCCTGAGAACCATGAAGGGGTGAGCCCCATGAGAATGATCTGGTTATCTACCCAACCAAAGCTTCCCATCAATGCGCATCTCATGACTAAATCAGTCAGGAACCAACTAATTAATAGAAGATTGGAGGGTTCCATGTTTATCGAAAACTTGACTTGATAGCATAATCTGTTGTAAGTTCTAACTACACATGGATTAAGACAGATGGGGAATTACCTGATAGACCTATTGTTGGGGTTATGTTGTTGCCCATCCAATAGAAAAGAAAGGGTATCCTTCCTTCTGTAGGAATCTGAGAGGCACACACAAGTTGTTCCAAGTTGTCATGACCAAAGACATAGTATATATAAGACCAAAAGAAGTAGACCAACAATCTTGAGACATCTCATATTCAAATGCATATTCAGAAAGACCTACCATGCAACCAATTCATCTCCTAGCACTGGATAGGAACAAAAACTTCCTTTCAAAAGAGAAAGGACACAACCTCATGCCAAATCGGTCCTCCTTGACAGAAAAAAGAGGCACCTAACAAGATAAGAAAGGCAACAAAAGCTATTGTGCTGAATCCCCACCTATCAAGTGCATTCACTGAATCATATTGTACATCACTAATCAACCAATCAATTGGAATTAATAACGTAATGAGCCATTGCCCTTTTTTATAAGCAAATATCAGCCCTATATATGTGAAAAGTAGTAGGCACCATAGTAAACATCTATGATGAGAACCATACACGTACTACATCCATGGGTATGTACAGACCGTACACATAGATCATATGGACAAAATACATGAACAGAAAGGGAAAGGGGATGAACCTGGATAATTGAAGCACAAAGAAGGTCGAAATATCAAAGGCAAGAGTAACCCTGCAATGAAATCGGCTAAATAGATCAGGATAAATCAACCAACTGTTGTGGTTGGATCTGAGGGACAGCTCCGGTGCTCGGCAGATTCACTCCTGCCATTGAAAACATGAGAACTTTTCAAACTGAACTGAGGAAAAATGGTTGTTTATGTACATTTGCCATCTACTTACTGATTGTAACATCCCAAAATTTTCCAAATTTTGGAATGTTAATAATAAGATATTATTGAGTGAATTGCTATGTTTTTCATGGGAAACTACAACCTTTTGATTCTTGTTTCAAATATTTCATCCAATTGCTTTTCTTTTGGACACCTATGAAATATTTTGAAACCACAAATAAAATGGAGTGGGAATAAAATGACTTTCTCAAAATGTGGTGAATAAATATTTCATTTGAAGTTCTTCGAATTTGGATTTCTATTTGAAGATGGATCTTATTTGGAGTTATAGTGTCATATAAATATTTCCAAATTACTAAATAAATAAAAATGAGAGGAGATAATATGACTTCTCTAGAACTATGATTGGAAGTATTTAATATTTCTTCTTTGGAATTTTTGGCATTCATAAGATACTAAGAACTATGTTGGTAAAATTATGAAGCCCATAGTGCATTATCGAAACATGTACGTACACAGAATTATTGCTTATTTATTTATGAAACCACTTTTTCTAGGCTAGAAATAATAAATCTGAATATGTGAACATTCTTTTCAGATCTAAATAATAATTCTGAGAGAGCGAGCAATTTATCCGTTGATTATCTAGTCTGATATTGTTATTAGTTATGCTTTCTCTCTATCAGCCCATCTAGCCCATCCATCTCTTCTATTGTTTTTGTTTCTTTGCCCTTGGTCCAACTTTCCCGGCATTTCCTATTTGGCGTTGCAGGCGCCGATTTTAGCTGTGGGACCTCCTATTGGGCGCCTTCTGCGCCGGTTAATGTTCCCGGCGCTCGCGCGCGTCGCCTAGCGGGCCGGGTTCAACAACCTCGCCAAAAAGCGAACGTGGTAGAAACATAATTGCAGGTACTGGGATTCGAACCAACACACCTACATATACAGCCAGAAGAAACAGTGCAGTTACCACTGCAATAGGACCGCTTACATGTCTATAATCCAAAAACAAACCTACTTAATACTTCTTCTAGTACAACATTGACATAAATTCTGTACCATAAAAATCGGGAAACGTAAAAAAGAAAAAGGAAATCATATATGTGTAATAAAAGTTCAATTTTAAAAAACATTCATGGAACTCGAAAAGGTTCATCAATTTTTTTAAAGACGAATTAGAAAAAAAAAGTTAACCAATTCTGAAAAAAGTTCATCGAATTTGAAAAAATAAGTTCATCAAATTTAGAATATTCCTTTTCTTTTAAACGTGAACTATGTTTTTCAAAAACTGAATAAATTCAGAAATTTGAATACTTTTTTGGTACTGTGAACAATTTTTAGAAAGCAAATTTAGAATACACATTGAACATTTTCTTAGTATAGGGTGAACATTATTCAAAGAAACACTGAACATTTTTTTAAAATACGCTGAACTTTTTTTGAATACATGCTGAACAAAATTTATCTACACGATGAACATTTTTTATACACACTGAATATTTTTTCAATGTATGGTGAACAATATTCAAATACACATAGAATTTTTTTTAAAATATGATGAACTCCTTTTGAGTGCATGCGGAACAAAATTTCCATACATGATGAACATTTTTTTATACACACTGAACAATTTTTTCAATGTATGGTGAACATTTTTTTCAATATGGTGAACAAAAAGTTCATCAAATTTGAAAAAAGTTCACCCAATTCGAAAAAAGTTCAGAACATTTTAAAAGTAGTTCATCAAATTTGAAAAGGTTCATGGATTTCAAAAAATTTCACCACGTTTGATTTTTTTATCAAATTTCAAAATAAAAGTTCATTGAATTTGATAAAAGTTCATCAACTTTGAAAAAAAAAGTTCATTGAATTGAGAAAAAGTTTAAAAATTTGAAAAGAATGTTCATGTATTTAAAAAAAATGAAAAATATATAAAAAACAGAACAAAAACAGTTCTACGAAAAACGAAAAAATAAAAGAAAAAAAACTAAACGAAACTCTTCCAAGAAAAAGTAAAAAAAAAAGAAAAAAAAACAAGAAAGAAGAAAAAAAAGTAAAAAACTGATGAGAGACGCAAAAGGTGTGGTGGCTGTGGTGGTTAGCGTAGTGTGCATATGACCAGCAAGTCATGGTTTGATTCACACCGCGCTCGTAGTATTTTTGCTCCTTAATAAAGAGGAGGAAAAAAATAAAATGGGCCGGCCCGCGTGGAGAAGGGGGTGTGCGCCCGTTTGCCCTAACACCTAAAACGGGCGCTTAAGGCGCCGTTTAGGAAATGCCTTTAGCTGTTTCCGCAAACCGGCGCCTGCAGCGGTGCTAGCTGGGCCGGCCCATTAAAACAGTTAGCGTTTTGCTTCTGCTTTTTAAAAAGTGCAAAAAAGGGACACTGCACGAATCGAACCTGAGACCTACACCTTCACAGCGCACAGCGCTTAACCACTCACACACAACATCTTCTTGCGTTCTTCTTATTCTTTCTCCAGTTCGAGTTTTCTTTTTATTTTTTTAAATGCATGATTGTAAATTAATGAACATTTCCTTCCAAATCAATGAACGTTTTTCAAAAACCCTTGAACTGTTTTCAAAATTTGTGAACTTTTTAAAATTGGATGAATTTTTTTCAAAAATCCATGAACTTATTTTTAAATTGGATGAACTTTTTCAAATTCAATGAACTTTTTCAAAATTGATAATTTCTTTTATGAAAATCCATGAACTTTTTTCAATTTTGATGAACTTTTTTCAAAATTGATGAGCTTTTTGTTTGAAAATTGATGAACTTTTTTTCAAGTTTTTGAACTTTTCTTGAAAATTTATGAACTCTTTTCGAAATCTATGAACCATTTCAAAACTTTTGAACTTTTTTAAAAATTGAATATATGTTTTTAAAATAGAAGATCTTTTTTGAAAGTCGATGAACTTTTTTCAAAAGTCGATGAACTTGGTTTCAAAATTGATGAACCATTTTCCAAGTTTGTGAACTGTTTTGAAGTCATTGATTTTTTTTCTAATTCATGAAAATTCTTTGAATTCGCAGTTTGTTTCGAAATCTTGAACTTTCAAATTTTCTTCAAATTTATTTTCAAAAAACATGTTTTTTCTAATTTTTATATGCAGTAGATAGCGTGGCTATACTTACTTCTTAAACAGTTCGCGCCCTAAGTATACATTAAAGCATGTTTGGTCCAGTGGTTGGGCAACATGCAGCGGTGGTGGAGGTCGTGGGATCAAATCCTCATGAGATCTGTTTTTGGCGCTATTAATGAATTTTCGCTGTGCTACCTGTAGTGGAATGGGCCAGCTTCGAAACCGGCCCAACGAAGGAACGTGTAGGCGCCGGGGCTCCCACCTTTCCCATTAAGGCCAATCTCAGCCTGAGGAGCAGCGACACGGCCCATGAGGTCGTGGGATCAAATCCTCATGAGATCTGTTTTTGGCGCTATTAATGAATTTTCGCTGTGCTACCTGTAGTGGAATGGGCCAGCTTCGAAACCGGCCCAACGAAGGAACGTGTAGGCGCCGGGGCTCCCACCTTTCCCATTAAGGCCAATCTCAGCCTGAGGAGCAGCGACACGGCCCATGAGCCGACAAACGAAGCATCATCTCCTACCTCCAGCAAGCACACACACGTACATGTGCAGTAACAGAACAGTCATGGCTGCCACTCTTTCCTCTCCTTTCCTCATCAATTCCCTCGCCGTTTCCTTGAGTAATTAACACGATAAATATTACCCACATTATCACGAACCCATTCTGCTAGTTAATCGTCCGTTTCATGTTTTAAATTCCCCACAAGAAACAGATGTAATAAAACACTGACCTTTGACGTTCGTTGCCTGATCTCCATCTCCCGGCCTTCCCTTCCTCTATAAAAAGATCCCTAAGGAGCGCCTCGAATCCTCCCACCTCCTCTCCAGAAAGCTCTCTCCAGCTCGCTCTCCTCTGCGTGCAATTGCTCGCCGGAGTTCGCCACATCCGACGCTGTTCGTGGAAGACTCCGGCAAGCACAAGGTGAATCCGACCTCTTGTTTCCTTCCTTCTCCTATTGTGCATCCTACTGAATCTCTCTCACTCGATTGTCTAGCCGGAGAACGGCCACTGCGACGTCCACGCCCGCCAGGGGCACTGCCATCTCCGGCGTGCGCGGTCGTTCTTCATCTCTGTTATGTTAAAAACGAACAGGTATCAACCTATCCGAACTTGACACGTGGCAGATTGATTATTTAGCACGTATTGATTTTCAGAAAACAACCAAACTTAGGAAATTCATATCTCCTAAACCATATGTCCGATTTTAACAAATATAAGATATCCCCGGATTCGTTGGAATATCTATTTTATTATAAAATTTTAAAGTATCACTTTTAAGCAAATTAAAATTTAGTTTTGATTTAAATACGAATTTGAGTAATTTTTGCTATATCTTTTATTCTGTAAATTATATAAAAAAATATATGAAATTTGGACTTAGGACCTCACCTTTCTGTTAGAACTCATTGCATAATTTTTCAGAATGTTTAGTTGATGTTTTAACATCAACACCTTGGTTTGACCTTCTTTGATCGTCGTTCAATAACTTCGTTAAAATAAAATTTGACTATAGGGTAAATCTCTTAGATTGATCCCTAGGGAACCTCTCTCGACATTTGATATCACCACAAAACTTTGAAGTTACAGGATTAAGGATTTAATCCTTTTATCTTGAAACTTATGCCATGCCAGTTTTATTTAACCCAAGCCAAATATTCCGAATAATCTCATGATAGCATTTGTCGTAGAACCCGGTCTCACAACCATTTAAACCAAATCCTCATTTAGTATCAATATTATTCAATCCTAGAATATGACTATGTCATATTTTCTTCCAAGACCACACCTGATCCTATATCAACCTTAACAATGCCCTAGAAATTATGATAGTGGCAACCGAATAATTGTGTTGTTATTTGGATCTTCATTTGGATTTTTATTGTATGTTGAATGCTTGCTTGAACCATTGTTATGTGAATGTGGATATGCCGAGCGTCTTACTTGAGTTATTTATGGCATTAGATTACGACGAGTGCGAAGGTGAATTCTACGAGGAGGTAGAACCTTGTGACTACAAAATCGAAGGCAAGTTGCAACTTGATCATTCCTTGTCCTATGCTTTTGTAATATGCATGATCTCTTTAAAATTCACTAGTATGCATGTTTTACTAAAAGGTTTTGCAAAGTATTAATACTAGCTATAGCCCTAGGAACTTGTAGCTATGCTTAGCCATGCTTACAAAAAAAGTGTTGGGAATCAAACAAGTTTTAAATGTTTAATCTTGCCCTCTTTTGGGGCAACGTTTTGTGAAAATTTGAAAAAAATAAAACTATATACTATTTTACTTCTCCCTGGACGGAATGGTATTGACGGGAGCGTCTACAAGTGATTGCGCCCAATCGGGGTCTTGCAGTGAATGCGCCTGACTGGGGTCTGGCACACAGGTTTTTGGTGGGGACCGCCATTCAGGGGACTGAGATCTTCCAAGTACAGTTTGATGTGGCTTCTAGTACAGCCGCATGCTACTATGGGCTCTGGCTTAGCTTAGTACTAACGGGAAACCCTACCCCAGGACCGCCATCGGAGGGAGGCCTTCGTGCCGAAGTTGCGGGAGGCTTGGCGGTATAGGGGGCTGTTATGGAAAGGCTTCATCACAACCTCCTCCTAGTCGTACACCCAAGTGTGTAACGATAAACGGGGTTGGTTGTATCATGTGGGGAACGTGTACGACCTCTGCAGAGGGTTAAACCTAATCGATTAGCTGTGCCCCCGGTTACGGGCAAATTTGAGCAACTGAAGACTTGGACTGAAGAAGAATCTCCCCTTTCTTTTCTAAAAGTCTGTTTTAAGGGAAGGGAAAGTTGAGGAATGAGCACAATGAATGTGTTTCACTTCAACCTTATGTATGTTTTAAACTATTTTGGAGAATGAGCATTGGTGCGTATATCCAAGTGTCTCACGCCTACCTTTTATATTAAAAACTATTTTTTTCTATTTCAAAAGAAGTTTACAAAAATTTAGTATAGGAGACAAATTGGCTTTATGCAAAGGAAACCTCCACCAATACTTACCCTGCATATATATTCTGTTAAACTTTCCTTTGTAACTTCCGAGTACATTCCACGTACTCACCTGCACCTGTCATGTGCAGATCTCAACAGATTAAGAGACGATAGGGTTATGGTCTACACTCAACGAGCCTTGTGGCGTTGATGGAGCCCTAACTTAGTGACTACGTATTATTCCGCTGTATTATGTGCCAACATTGAGTTATGCCAATGGTATGTATTTGCTTAATTTTGGATCTATCGTGGTAGTAAAATGATGTATGTTTTACTGATATTCATTCTTGTTACTGTGTGTGCTAGCTATGATCCAGGGAGAGCATAGTAAGCACGGAGACTTGGATTTTATTAAATCCGGGTCGTGACATTGATGGAGCACATCAACATTCAGCTAATGAGACATTAAAAGAACTTATTTTCATACTATAAAGATTCTTTGTGAAACTAACTTCTAAAGGCAAGTATCTGACAATTGTTGGCTGCGCCATATTACAATTTTTCTTCTGGACAATACCATGTTGTTCCAACAAAACCAAAAGAGCTGTATATAGATCATTTTGTTAAGACAACCTTGCCATACAAGTATACAACACCAGAAAGGCCTAAGATAAAAATCAATCAAATCAAAATGGAGAGTTGCTTTTAATTAAGCAAAACACTAAACCAGTCCAGACTTTCTCAAATTTCTAGTTTGAAGTGGTTCCATTCGTAGAGCCATGCCACACAGGGATAATAAAAGGCAGAAAATCAATAAACAAAAGTATAACCTGCCCAATACATACACAATTATAGCACTATGATGTCTACTACGCAATCTTCTTCTTGTAGACGTTATTGGGCCTCCAAGTGCAGAGGTTTGTAGGACAGTAGAAAATTTCCCTCAAGTGGATGACCTAAGATTTATCAATCCGTGGGAGGCATAGGATGAAGATGGTCTCTCTTAAGTAACCCTGCAACCAAATAACAAAGAGTCTTTTATGTCCCCAACACACCCAATACAATGGTAAATTGTATAGGTGCACTAGTTCGGCGAAAAGATGGTGATACAAGTGCAATATGGATGGTAGAGGTTTTTGTAATCTAAAAATATAAAAACAGCAAGGTAACTAATGATAAAAGTGAGCACAAACGGTATTGCAATGCTAGAAAACAAGGCTTAGGGTTCATACTTTCACTAGTGCAAGTTTTCTCAACAATAATAACATACTTGGATCATATAACTATCCCTCAACATGCAACAAAGAGTCACTCTAAAGTTACTAATAGCGGAGAACAAACAAAGAGATTATTGTAGGGTACGAAACCACCTCAAAGTTATCCTTTCTGATCGATCTATTCAAGAGTCCGTAGTAAAATAACACGAAGCTATTCTTTCCGTTCGATCTATCATAGAGTTAGTACTAGAATAACACCTTAAGACACATATCAACCAAAGGTCCAAAACCCTAATGTCACATAGATACTCCAATGTCACCTCAAATATCCATGGGTATGATTATATGATATGCATCACAGAATCTCAGATTCATCTATTCAACCAACACAAAGTACTTCAAAGAGTGCCCCAAAGTTTCTACCGAACCTGGTAAAAAAAAAGTTTCTACCGAAGAGTCAAGACGAAAACATGTGCCAACCCCTATGCATAGATTCCCAAGGTCACGGAACCCGCAAGTTGATCACCAAAACATACATCAAGTGAATCAATAGAATACCCCATTGTCACCACGAGTATCCCATGCAAGACATACATCAAGTGTTCTCAAATCCTTAAAGACTCAATCCGATAAGATAACATCAAAGAGAAAACTCAATCCATTACAAGAGAGTAGAGGGGGAGAAACATCATAAGATCCAACTATAATAGCAAAGCTCGCGATACATCAAGATCATGCCAAATCAAGAACACGAGAGAGAAGAGAGATCAAACACATAGCTACTGGTACATACCCTCAGCCCCGAGGGTGAACTACTCCCTCCTCGTCATAAAGAGCGCTGGGATGATGAAGATGGCCACGGTGAGGTTTCCCCCCGGGAGTCTTGAACAGGTCCCGATTGGTTTTGATGGTTACAAAGGCTTGCGGCGGCGGAACTCCTGATAGATTGTTCTCCTCGATGTTTTTAGGGTATATATATTGCCACAGAACTAGTTAAGGTTTTCTACAATAGCTTGCCACAGAACTAGTTAAGGTTTTGGACGGTGTAAAAGTTCTCAAAAATCTTGAAAAAAATACTGAACCATCACACCTATAATATAACATGATCCAACGGATGGATTGAAAATTTTTGACTGCATGTGTCCTGGACAAAAAGAACAAATGTTTCAATATATATTGATCTGCGGTGAGTGAAATGCTTGTTTTTTTTGAGGACACATAAATGCATATTTTCACAATCACACCGTTGGATCATCTTATTATATTAGAGTGAGGCTCCCTATTTATTTCATATTTTTACTTACTTTTAAACTGTTAAATGTTTAGCATGCCTTAACTAGTTACGTGGCAAGCTATGATAGACACAGTTTTACCTATATATATATATATATATATATATATGTGTATATATATAAGCGAAAGATGTTGGTCAGGGGAGCCACGAGGGGCCCACGAGGGTGGGGGCGTGCCAAGGGGGTAGGGCGCGCCTCCCTGCCTCGTAGCCACCTCGAAGCTTCCCTGACGTCCACTCCAAGTCTCATGGATTGCTTCCGTTCCAAAAATAACTTTCCCGAAGGTTTCATTCCGTTTGGACTCCGTTTGATATTCCTTTTCTTTGAAACACTGAAATAGGCAAGAAACAGAGATTTGGGTTGGGCCTCCGGTTAGTAGGTTAGTCCCAAAAATAATATAAAAGTGCTTAGTAGAGCCCATAATCATCCAAAACAGATAATATAATAGCATGAGTACTTCGTAAATTATAGATACGTTTGAGACATATCACACTACAAACTTATTGACGTCCTAAGCGGCTGTTGAGGCATACACCAAGTCCAACATACAAAACTGCAAGTGTCTTTTCTTTTCATTGACATAAAAACCTTTATTATCTCAATCAGAACCAAAATAAAACAAAAATTATCTCACTATCTTTCGCTAGCTTACAACATAATTATATTGTTAAACATTTCTTCATCACATTTTTCTCTAGTTGTTGTTCCCATAAGGTGTGGGGCGGGATGTCAGGACCCCGACTCAATGTCACATCGATCTAGCCTGTAACACATCATATCACTTTGCGGCCTCACGCACGGTATCCCAACGGGTGTCGCCTTACCTTGGCCCGGGACCGTTTGCGCCTTTTGGCACACGTATATGATAGTGTCGCTAGCATCCATATGAAAAGGAGCCCGGCTGACATGACTAGTCGTAAACCCAAAGTGGCACAGACTTACAGGACGAGCATCCATGACCCAAACATCGAGCGTGTCGGTCAACAACAAGTAAGTTCGGGCTGTAGCTGGGCTAGCAGGACTCGATAAACCGGGCAGGCGGGCTAACAGGACTCCGGTACTCAATGCGTGACATTTCCCGAAGGACAGACACAGAACGAAGAAGGACACATGCCGGCCAGCCTAAGTGTTCGGAGGTAGCAAGCTACCATGGCTCGATGGAGACACTAGGAGACATTTCCGGTAAGAGAGGCTACTAAAGATAAACAACTGGATAGTCGATCCCACACATACCAAGCATTTCAATCATACACACAATATGCTCGATATGTGCAAATACAACAAGGCATCACAACATGACTCTACGACACAAGTACTTTATTTAAAGGCTCAGAGAGCCATTCATAACATACACACAAGTACGGGTCACACGACCCACATACAAGTCATACAAGCATACAAGCCAACAATGAAGTGTCTTGTCCGAGTACGCACAACTAGTAAAATAAAAGAGGCTTGGGTAAGCCTAGCTATACTACATGGTCCTTCTCTTGCAGGATCACCACAGGCCTTAGTCTACTAAATCGATGTCAGCGTCTACAAAGAACCCGTCGGAGGGTTTGTGGCATCTTCGAAAATATGTAAATTAAAGCAACATGAGTACAAAGGTACTCAAGAAGACTTACATCAGACCCTACATACATGCACATTATCAAGAAGGGTTGGTGGGGTTATTGCAGACAAGCCAGCTTTGACTCATGGCTAAGCTATCCCACGAGACACCAACTTGAAATAGTTTTGCTTTTCGAGTCCACTACTCATCATTTCAATACACCACCGAGGATCCAACCCGTCTTCCTCTGGAGGAGCCATCCTCGGCACTCACGCTTATCTTGAGGCTTTTAGTAGTATCCATTTGCTTGTCTATGAACCGTATAGGCAACCAAGTAGTCCTTTACATGACGCTGCTATTCGAATAGATGATGTTAACCTGCAGGGTGTACTTCTTCATACATGTTTCCACCACTTAGCGTCGCACACGACATGTGCTCGGCAGACTTCAGCGAAAGCCGGCGTGGGTATAGACCACGACCTACCTAGACACACAAGTCTCTAGTCCAGGTTTATCGCCTATTTGGGTTCCATCTATGAGGAGTTCGGCCAAGTTTCGCTCCACAGCCCCAAACGATGTGAACAGGGTTCCCGAGATACCAAGCAGGCATCCGGTACACCGTGCCACGTACCTACCGCATCACAGCCCACCCCTACGGTCAGCGCTGTCCACGGCCTCGATGAGCTACAAACACCGAAACTACTTGCAACTCTGGACGACAGAGGACTAGCGTGAGTAAGAAGTCGGCGGGGTCATATTTCAGGCCCAATGTATGGTAGTAGCTGTTTCTTAAATCACACATACAGATCTCGGTGCTTAAGGGCGGCCTCAATGAAACAACCCACCATGTACTCCTACATGGCCTCTCATCGATACCTTTACCAAATCGTGTTCAACACCTTACTCTCATACCGACTCGATCATTTCACTCTAGCCATCATCCCGATGAACCGGACGACACGACTCTAAGCATAGCAGGCATAGCAAGGTAGGAACAACACAATCATATGGCTCAATCAACTCCTACACATGCTAGTGGGTTTCATCTAATTCTTGTGGCAATGACAGTCATGCAGAGGAAATGGGTTCAACTACCGCATGACACACAGCAGTTTGAATCGCGTTGTCTTAATGCGAAGAACGAGAGCAGGAGCAAGAACATGGGATTTTATCGATATGATCAAATGGTTGGTTGCTTGCTCGACGGGTCGTTACACGGGTATTGTTCTTCGTCGGGGTTATCACGGTACTCCTCGGGGCGTAACTCCGCCGCAGAACACCGATACACAAGCATTACCAAACAAGATGCAACATTATGATGCATGCAATGAGACATGGCAAAATGAGTGCTTTGAGCTAATGCAGCTAAGACCAAATGAGTTTGAAGCATTTTGAACTATGGATGCAATTTCCAAACCCATTATGATCATTTAAAGTGCTTAAACTTGTTCTGCCATAAACAGCAAGTTAGCTTCTGTAAACATGCATGAAACCTGTACAGATGGAAAGATTGGATTTTTCTGATCATTTTCATATATAATTTGTCTCATTTGGAGCTATGGTTGATTTTATATGAATTTTGAAGTTTGAAACATTTTACGGAATTTTTCGTATAAAAATAATTCCGATTATTTAAATATCACGTCGACCTGCGTCATGATGACGTCAGTGGTCAACGGGCTGGTCAGGTCAAACTGACCAGTGGGTCCCGCATGTCAGTGGGGTTAGTTTAATTAGTATTTGATTAAAATTAAACTAGGTTAGTTAGCGGGGCTGGGCCCACATGTCATAGACCGGGGTCAAACTGGGCCCACCGTGGTCAAACCGGTCAAACCCATCGGCGTTTAGCCGCCGGCGAGCGACGCGGCGGCGATAGTGTTTTAGCCGTTCCGCCACCAAACGGGCGCGTGATGACCACCGGAGTGAAGCCGAGGACGAGCCGCATCTATTGGTGGTGGTGGTTGGGCTCGGGGTGGCGGAGTAAGCGGCGCGGCGGCGCTCTGGCGGCCACCGGAGCTCGGGTAAAATCGAACGCAGCGTCTTTGGGGTGTGCGGTGAGGTGCGTGGAGTGCTTGGTTAGCACCAGCGCGATGTGGTGAACGCGTTGGACACGGTGGAAAGGCGGAGTGTGGCGGGAGCACGTCGGCGGCGAGGTCGCGGCGGGCGTGCGTCGGCGATCTCGTCGCGCCGCTGTGGTGCACGGAGCGAGAGAGAGGGTCGGGAGGTAGCTAAGCTCACAGCGGACGCGACGGTGCAGACAGCGTGGTCGGGGACGAAGCTGCAGCGGCGGCAGCGTTGAAGGATCTCCGGCGGCGGACTCGGCGAGGCTGGTGCGGCGTCTTGGGCACGCTTGGCGCTCGGGGCTCGGCTAGCTCGAAGGAGTCGGCGACGGCGAGCTCTGGACACGATGGCGCGGCGTGGGGTCGACGGAGGCGCGGCTACGACGGTGCAGCGGCGGCGGTGGCGTCGGCCATGGCGTGGGGAGCGAGCGAGGCGAGCTGAGAGGAACGGGCGTCTGGGGGTGCGGGAGAGAGCGAGGGTCGATCCCGACGTGGCAAGGCGGGGAAGCGGCGAGACGGCGAGCAGGTGCGTGGCACCCATGCGGTGCTTCGCCGTCGAGCACTACTGCTGCTGGCCAACAAGCAGCTCATTGGCCAGCGGTCTTGGGCTGGGCGGCCAGTGGGCTGGCTAGTGGGCCGAGGCGCCAGGTGAGCTTCTTTTCTTTCTGTTTTTCTTTTTTCTATTTTCCTGCAACTTTGTTGAGTTATTTAAAATACCAGAAAGGTTCTAAAATTCACCAAACTACTCCTGGTCCATTGTTGGAATATTTCCAACATGAAACATTTAGTTTGGAGATATTTGGACATTTGAAATATTTTATAAATTTTAAATGCCCAAATTCAAATAGCTATGATTTAATTCAAAGACCCAAAGATGACCTAGGAAATTGTGCATCACTTTTGGCAAAGCTTCGGACCAAAACAAAATGATGGACATTTTAGAAGGGCATTCGGGTTCTTCGAAAATATTTTTAGTAAACCCTAGTTGTTTCAGGAGGGGGTGGGGTTCTGTCAATCCCATTTCAAGTTTACATTGAAAAAATAGACATGATGCAACACTCTAATGCATGAACTAGCTAGGTGTGACAACTCACCCCACTCAAAAGAATCTCGCCCCGAGATTTAGGTTCCTCCGGAAAGAGGCGGGGTACTCAAGTCGAAGGCGATCCTCCCTTTCCCATGTAGCTTCCTTCTCGAGAATGATGCGACCATTGAACCTTGAGAAACTTGATATTATGCCGTCGAGTGGAGCGCTCGGCTTGATCGAGGATCTGAGCGGGATATTCTCGATCGTGAGATTATCTTGAAGATCAAGCGTTTAGTGGTCCACTCCACGGATAGGATCCGAGAAGCAACGCTGAGTTGAGAAAGCGTGGAAGGCGTCGTGGACTTTGGAGAGATGCGGAGGTAGTTCAATTGGTAGGCAACTTCTCCTCGTTTGGCAAGAATCGAAAGGGTCCAATGTAGCGAGGAGCCAATTTGCCTTTGATATCAAACGATGGGTTCCCTTGGAGGGTAACCCGAAGGTAAGCCTTCTCGTCAACCTCGTAAGTCATAGCCTTATGTTTTCGGTCATATTGACTCTTTTGACGAGATTGGGCTGTTTTCAACTTTTCACGAACGATGCGAACTTGCTCTTCTGCTTCCTGGATCATATCCGGGCCAAAGAATTGTCTTTCCCCGGTTTCTGACCAGTTAAGAGGTGTTCGACACCTTCGTCCATAGAGAACTTCAAAAGGTGCTTTGCCTAAGCTAGATTGATAGCTGTGGTTATAAGCAAATTCGGCAAATGGAAGGCATTTCTCCCAATCCATACCGAACGAGATAACAGAAGCTCGAAGCATGTCTTCTAGGATTTGGTTGACACGTTCTACTTGACCACTTGATTGAGGGTGAAAAGCAGTGCTAAAAGAAAGATGGGTTCCCATAGCGTTTTGGAAACTTTCCCAAAATCGAGAGGTGAAGAGACTTCCTCGATCCGAGTTTATTTCCAATGGAACACCATGAAGTGACACTATTCGGGAGATGTACAAATCTGCTAGTTGACTAGCGGTTATACTCTCATGACAATGTAAGAAGTGAGCTACTTTGGAGAGGCGGTCGATAACGACAAAGATAGCATTATTCCTCTCTTGGTCTGGGAAACCCGGTGATGAAATCCATCTGATTTTATCCCATTTCCATTCGAGGAATAGCTAAAGGTTGAAGGGTGCGGCAGGCCGTTGATGCTTTGTGCTTTTACTGCGACGACAAGCGTCGCGATTAGCAACAAATTGAGCAATGTCTCTCTTCATCCTAGTCCACGGAACCTCTGGCGAGGTCTGATACATTTTAGTGCTACGGGATGAATGGTGAGAGGAGATTCATGAGCTTCCTTAAGGATCAGCTGCCGTATGTGCTGATTCTTGGGAACCACTAGACGGTTCTCAAAATATACAACACCATGATCATTTGTAGAGAAACATTTAGCGTCCCCGCTAGCAATGTTCTCCTTAATCCGGGATATTCCTCTATCTCGTTTTTGGGCAGCGATGACTTGATCCATAAGAGTAGGTTTTGCCACCAAAGTGGATAGGAACCCTCTAGGAACAATGTGAAGGTTGAGCTTCCGAAATTCCTCGTGGAGAAGTGGTTGACTTTGTTGCAACATCAGGTTGTTGCAGTAAGATTTACGACTTAGCGCATCAGCCATGACGTTGGCTTTTCCTGGGGCATAGGTTATTCCTAAATCGAAATCTGAGATCAACTCAACCCAACGTCTTTGCCTGAGATTCAAATCTGGTTGGGTGAATATATACTTTAAACTTTGGTGATCGGTGTAGATTTATAGCGATTACCAAGAAGGTAATGTCGCCAGGTTTTGAGTGCATAGACTACATTGCAAGCTCTAGATCATAGTAGGGTAGTTTTCCTCATGTGGGTGTAATTGCCGTGAACCATAAGCAATTACGTGTCGATCTTGCATGAGAATACAGCCTAGTCCTTGTCGCGAGGCGTCGCAATAGATAACAAAGTCCTTAGAAATCTGGTGGTACCAAAGACGGGAGCGAAGTTAAGCGTCTTTTTAGTTCTTGGAAGCTGTGCTCACATTGTGGAGTCCACTCAAACTTTTATCTTTCTTGAGGAGTTCGGTTAGAGGTTTAGCAACCTTGGAGAAGTTCTCGACAAAGCGGCGACAATAGCTCGCTAAACCAAGGAAACTCGAACTTGCTTGACCGATTCGGTGGAGTCCAATTAAGGGCGGCTTGAACTCGCTCGGGGTTTACAGCAATACCTTTACCGAAATTACATGTCCTAGATAGGTCACCGGCAGCCAAAATTCGCATTTAGAAAACTTGGCATAAAGGCGATGCTCTCGAAGTTTCATCAACACTAGCCTTAGATGTTCGGCATGTTCTTCCTCGTTCTTGGAATAGATGAGTATGTCATCGAGGTAGACCACGACGAATTTATCCAAATACTCCATGAAGATTGAGTTCATTAACCGGGAGAAGGTGGCTGGGGCATTGGTTAGGCCGAAGGACATGACGGTGTACTCGTATTGGCCATAACGAGTAACAAAAGCCGTTTTAGGAATGTCCCCGTTTCGGATTTTGATTTGATGGTAACCTAACCTCAAATCCATCTTAGAGAAGACTGAGGATCCTGCGAGCTGATCATACAGATCGTTGATCCTGGGGAGCAGATACTTGTTCTTAATTGTGACCAGGTTGACGGGTCGATAATCTACAACCATCCGGTCCGTACCATCCTTCTTCTTGACGAAGAGGACGGGGCAAGCCCAAGGAGATGAACTAGGACGGATGAAACCCTTTTGCAAGGCCTCATCGAGTTGTTTCTTAAGTTCGGCTAGTTCTAGGGTGCCATCTTATAGGGTCTTCTAGAAATTGGGGCAGTTCTGGAATGAGATCTATCACGAATTCAACATCTCGTCGGGTGGGACACACGGCAATTCTTCTGAAAGACATCCGGAAAGTCACGGACTACGGGACATCTTGAGGTCCGCAATGGTGGCATTAAGAGAATATAGTTGGCGCTTGGATATTCGGGTCAAGACATTGACTATCTTTCCCGAGGGTGCGTAAGTTGAACAGTCCTAGAGAAACAATCAATCTTGGCATGATGGGGTGACATCCGGTCCATACCCAAGATGATATTTATATCCGAAGATTTGAGAGCTATCAGCGATGCAAGGAAAACAAGTCTGTCGACCTGAATTTCATTACCATGGCTTACTCTAGAAGTTTGCCATTTGGATCCCGGGGTTTGAATTACCATGGAGGTGGGCATATCACTGAATGCAGTGTTGTGCAAGCGGGCATAACTTTTGGATATGAATGAATGAGATGCTCGATGTCGAAAAGAACGGATGCCGGGTGGCAATTAACAAGAAGCGTGCCGAGCACGGCGTTGGGATCCTCTTGGCCTCCTCGGTGAGACACAATTGACATGGCCACGTGCGGTGGTGGCGCTTGGCATAGAACACCTTTCCGCTGGCTTGCCACGGCCAACAGCTTTTGCAGGCTGGTTGGGGTTGGTGCTGGGACAATCGCGCATGTAGTGGCCTGATTCCCCACACTTGAAGCACGCCACGGGCTGGCGCAGAGGAGGCGTTGTTGGTTGGTCCACCATAGGGCCTAGCTGGTGCATCTTCTTTGAAGCGGGCGAGGCGCTGAAAGGATGGCCTCGGTGTGAATCTGGGTGGCGAGGCAAGATAGGCACCCACACACGGCGCTTCGTGGTCCAAAGACCGGATGAGGAACCTATATCACGACCATGCTTGCGTGTTGCTTCAAATCAGTCGACCAGTTTCAGTGGCGATGGCTTTGTTAACCAGCACGGAAAGAGGTGCACTCATGCGAGCGGAGATCTCGGCGAAGTTCGAGGCTAAGTCCTTGCGGAACCTTGCCTGTTTCTTGGCGTCGATGGAGACCTCTTGATTGCATAACGTGCGAGATTACCGAACTCTCTACTATAGGCGTCCACGGAGAGCGACCTTGGGTGGCTGCAAAACTCCTCACGCTTACGATCCATGAGACCCTCCAGAATGTGATGTTCACGGAAAGCCTTGCTGAATTCTGCCCAAGTAGTGACGTGGCCAATCGGGCGCATAGCCATATAATTCTCCCACCGAGACTAGCGGGGCCTTGAGATGATATGCAGCAAAGGTGACCTTGTCCGCCTCGGCTAAAGTCTGTAACGCAGCTTGTGAGTAATCTTTGCGGGTTGATCATCAGCGTCGAGAGGCTCGGCGGAGTGGTGGAAGGTAGGTGGGTGTAACTTGATGAAGTCACCGAGTGACACCAAGTTGTTTCTCGATGATGGGCTGTGTTTTGTTCGATACGCTCCGACAAGCGGTTGGTCTCCGTTTGTTTCTCTCGGCCTCTAGCATAACTCCGGCCA
Organism: Aegilops speltoides; assembly: GCA_021437245.1. Classification (NCBI taxonomy): domain Eukaryota; kingdom Viridiplantae; phylum Streptophyta; class Magnoliopsida; order Poales; family Poaceae; genus Aegilops; species Aegilops speltoides. The sequence continues at coordinate 86,984,914 of CM038142.1, forward strand.
GAGAAGGAGGGTGAGGCAGGTTTGCTTCTCCAACTCCACTGCCTTCGGCCTGCTCTGGCGGAGCAGGGTTGTTGCGGGTGTTAACCATCCTAGGAAACAAGACAAGGATTTAGTCCAGGATGGCAAGATTTCGACATAGAAAGGTAGAATGTAATGGATAACTTGGAATGCGAGATGATCATCCGTATGACATGGTGAATCTAAACCGCTTCTTTATTCCATCGTCATACACACCATACAAGGTTTAGTACAAGACCAAACAAAGTACTACTACGGTGAAAGGAAGATTACATCTCATCGGAGGCACACCAAGCTCCTATACATTATTTTTGTTACACCTCCGGATTAGTACACACTAAGTCATATTCCACGAGTCACGCAGACGGTGGAAATACAACTATTACAATACTAGTGGGACTACTACTAACTCGGGCGTCTCCGTAGTAGTTCTCATAGAAGTCTCCTCCGTAACACAGGAGTTCAACGTGATCGTCCCGGGAACAGGCGGTCTGAGGAGCCTGTGGACCGTAAGGGCAAGGGTGAGGTCTTGGACCTCTGAACGGTGGCAAGCGAGGACCACGAGGTGGGGTGATGCCCCCACATCACGCCGATCCATCATGTCCGTGAGCAGCCCCGACAGGATACAAATCTCTCATATCCATATAACCAGCTTGAACAGCGGTGCAAAAGCGAGTCAAGGTAGCCCGGTGATCGGCACGGGCATTGAAGAGCTCCATCCTCAAGGCCCGACTCTCTCGGTCCTTGTCCTCGAGCAACTCAGCGATAGTACGGGTTAGGGAGTCCTCCCGTTGGAATCGGCATAGATGGCTCGAAGATAACCAAATGCTCCGAAGTGAACTCGGCATATCCGGAAGTCGGTGTTGCGGAGCAGCCCGATCTGGCTCGTATAATGGTCATCATAGAATATGCAGCATCTTGCACCGCCATATCAATGGTGACACCAAGCCCATAGGAGCTGTGAAGGGCCTCGGTGGAACCAGGATAAGAGGGAAACACCCGGACAGTGCAAAGATACTGACTTTGATTAAAATCTCGATACTGTTCTTCAACTGTGTACTCGGGGTACCAACGGTATCCCGCTTCGATCATAACCCGAACTAGCATGGTGGTATGACCGGTCACCCCAATGCATCTGGTCAGACGAACCACCTGATTTTGATCACGAGTGGCCATCTGGAAGCATAACCACAATGCAAAGACATTAGTATTTCCAGCGGAATTTGGACAGCATAACGACTGTAAATGCTCAAAGGATTGAGACATTTCACAAGGAATTGCATAACCACTCAACAATATCATATCAAGGTTCTGGGTCCAATTTAGTAACATAACAGGGAACAAACTGAATCAGGCTTGTAACCATCAAACCTACAAGGTACTACTAATTAGTAACACGTGAGCCTAATAGAGAGAAGAGGTCCTAGTCCTTAACCCCCGGTGGAAGAATGGACTGACTCAGATCAGAATGTCACAAGGTAAAGGAGTAAAAAGAGCCTTACGTACCATCCCACAATCAATTCCCTACATATAACTAAAGCATTTCTAGACTCAACATCGACCGGTTTGGCTTGGAGAACCTACAGCAGTCCGGCTCGATGCCAACGCTGTCGGGACCCCGACTCAATGTCACATTGATCTAGCTCAGTAACACATCATATCACTTTGCGGCCTCACGCACGGTATCCCAACGGGTGTCGCCTTACCTTTGCCGGGACCGTTTGCGCCTTTTGGCACACGTATATGATAGTGTCGCTAGCATCCATATGAAAAGGAGCCCGGGCTGACATGACTAGTCGTAAACCCAAAGTGGCACAGACTTACAGGGACAGGCATCCATGACCCAACATCGAACGTGTCGGTCAACAGCAAGTAAGTTCGGGCTGAAGGCTGGGCTAGCAGGACTCCGATAAACCGGGCTGAAGGGCTAACAGACTCCGGTAGTCAATGCGTGACATTTCCCGAAGGACGACACGAGAACGAAGAAGGACACATGCGGCCAGCCTAAGTGTTAGGAGCGGTAGCAAGCTACCATGGCTCAGTGGAGACACTAGGAGACATTTCCCGGTAAGAGAGGCTACTAAAGATAAACAACTAGATAGTCAGATCCCACACATACCAAGCATTTCAATCATACACACAATATGCTCGATATGTGCAAATACAACAAGGCATCACAACATGACTCTACGACACAAGTACTTTATTTAAAGGCTCAGAGAGCCATTCATAACATACACACAAGTACGGGTCACACGACCCACATACAAGTCATACAAGCATACAAGCCAACAATGAAGTGTCTTGTCTGAGTACAGACAACTAGTAAAATAAAAGAGGCTTGGGTAAGCCTAGCTATACTACATGGTCCTTCTCTTGCACAGGATCACCACCTGGGCCTTAGTCTACTCGTCGATGTCAACGTCTACAAAGAACCCGTCGGAGGGGTTTGTGGCATCTTCTGAAAATATGTAAATTAAAGCAACATGAGTACAAAGGTACTCAGCAAGACTTACATCAGACCCTACATACATGCACATTATCAAGAAGGGTTGGTGGGGTTATTGCAGCAAGCCAGCTTTGACTCATGGCTAAGCTATCCTACGAGACACCAACTTGAAATAGTTTTTGACTCGAGTCCACTACTCATCATTTCAATACACCACCGAGGATCCAACCCGTCTTCCCTACGGAGGAGCCATCCTCGGCACTCACGCTTATCTTGAGGCTTTTAGTAGTATCCATTTGCTTGTCTATGAACCGTATAGGCAACCAAGTAGTCCTTTACAGCGGACGCGCTATTCGAATAGATGATGTTAACCTGCAGGGTGTACTTCTTCATACATGTTTCCACCACTTAGCGTCGCACACGACATGTGCTCGGCAGACTTCAGCTTAAAGCCGACGTGGGTGTAGACCACGACCTACCTAGACACACAAGTCTCTAGTCCGGGTTTATCGCCTATTTGGGTTCCATCTATGAGGAGTTCGGCGAAGTTTCGCTCACAGCCCCAAACGATGTGAACAGGTTCCCGAGATACCAAACGGGCATCCGGTACACCGTGCCACGTACCTACCGCATCACAGCCCACCCCTACGGTCGGCGCTGTCCACGGCCTCCGATGAGGCTACAAACACCAGAAACTACTTGCAACTCCTGGACAGAGGACTAGCGTGAGTAAGAAGTCGAGCGGGGTCATATTTCAGGGCCCAATGTATGGTAGTAGCTGTTTCTTAAATCACACATACATATCTCGGTGCTTAAGGACGGCCTCAATGAAACAACCCACCATGTACTCCTACATGGCCTCTCATCGATACCTTTACCAAATCGTGTTCAACACCTTACTCTCATACCGACTCGATCATTTCACTCTAGCCATCATCCCGATGAACCAGACCTGACACGACTCTAAGCATAGCAGGCATAGCAAGGTAGGAACAACACAATCATATGGCTCAATCAACTCCTACACATGCTAGTGGGTTTCATCTAGTTACTGTGGCAATGACAGGTCATGCAGAGGAAATGGGTTCAACTACCGCAGCACACAGCAGTTTGAATCGCGTTGTCTTAATGCAGTAAACGAGAGCAGGAGCAAGAACATGGGATTTTATCGATATGATCAAATGGTTGGTTGCTTGCCTGACGGGTCGTTACACGGGTATTGTTCTTCGTCGGGGTTATCACGGTACTCCTCGGGGCCAGAACCTGCCGCAGGAACACCGATACACAAGCATTACCAAACAAGATGCAACATTATGATGCATGCAATGAGACATGGCAAAATGAGTGCTTTGAGCTAATGCAGCTAAGACCAAATGAGTTTGAAGCATTTTGAACTATGGATGCAATTTCCAAACCCATTATGATCATTTAAAGTGCTTAAACTTGTTCTGCCATAAAAAGCAAGTTAGCTTCTGTAAACATGCATGAAACCTGTACAGATGGAAAGATTGGATTTTTCTGATCATTTTTCATATATAATTTGTCTCATTTGGAGCTATGGTTGATTTTATATGAATTTTTGAAGTTTGAAACATTTTTCGAATTTTACGTATAAAAATAATTCCGATTATTTAAATATTGCGTCGACCTGGCGTCATGATGACGTCGGTGGTCAACGGGCTGGTCAGGTCAAACCGACCAGTGGGTCCCAGCATGTCGATGGGGTTAGTTTAATTAGTATTTGATTAAAATTAAACTAGGTTAGTTAGCGGGTGGGCCCACATGTCATAGACCCGGGGGTCAGCTGGGCCCACCCGTGGTCAAACCCGGTCAAACCCACGGCGTTTAGCCGGCGAGCGACGCGGCGGCGATAGTGTTTTGGCCGTTCCGCCACCAAAGCGGCGCGTGACCACCGGAGTGAAGCTGAGGACGAGCCGCATCTATTGGTGGTGGTGGTTGGGCTCGGGGTGGCCGGAGTAGGCGCCGGCGGCGACTCTGGCGGCCACCGGAGCTCGGGTAAAATCGAACGCGTGCTGGGGTGCGCGGTGAGGTGCGTGGAGTGCTTGGTTAGCACTAGCGCGATGTGGTGAACGCGTTGGACACGTGGAAAGGCGGAGTGTGGCGGGAGCACGTCGGCGACGAGGTCCGCGGGCGGTGCGGCGTCGCGATCTCGTCGCTTCGCTGTGGTGCACGGAGCGAGAGAGAGAGGGTCGGGAGGTAGCTAAGCTCACAGCCGACGCGACGGTGCGACGGCGTGGTCGGGGACGAGCTGCAGCGGCGGCGGCGTTGAAGGGATCTCCGCGGCGGCGGACTCGGCGAGGCTGGTGCGGCGTCTTGAGCACGCTTGGCGCTTCGGGCTCGGCTAGCTCAAGGAGTCCACGACAGCGAGCTCTCGGACACTGATGGCGCGGCGTGGGGTCGACGGAGGGGCGGCTACTGACGGTGGTCTTGGCGGCGGTGGCGTCGGCCATGGCGTGGGGAGCGAGGGAGGCGAGCTGGAGAGGAACGGCGTCTCTGGGGTGCGGGAGAGCGCGGGGTCGATCCCGACGTGGCAAGGCGGGGAAGCGGCGAGGCGGCGAGCAGGTGCGTGGCACCCATGCGGTGCTCGCCGTCGAGCACACTCGCTACTGGCGGCAAGCAGCTTCATTGGCTTGGTCTTTGGGCTGGGCGGCGGCCAGTGGGCTGGCTAGTGGGCGAGGCGCCGGTGAGCTTCTTTTCTTTCTGTTTTTTTCTTTTTCTATTTTCCTGCAACTTTGTTGAGTTATTTAAAATACCAGAAAGGTTCTAAAATTCACCAAACTACTCCTGGTCCATTGTTGGAATATTTCCAACATGAAACATTTTAGTTTGGAGATATTTGGACATTTGAAATATTTTATAAATTTTAAATGCCCAAATTCAAATAGCTATGATTTAATTCAAAGACCCAAAGATGACCTAGGAAATTGTGCATCACTTTTGGCAGAGCTTCTGGACCAAAACAAAAATGATGGACATTTTAGAAGGGCATTTCAGGTTCTTCGAAAATATTTTTAGTAAACCCTAGTTGTTTCAGAGGGGGCTGGGGGTTCTGTCAATCCCATTTCAAGTTTCTGTTGAAAAAAATAGACATGATGCAACACTCTAATGCATGAACTAGCTAGGGCGTGACACGGGAGGCTCACCTTATTACTATATATGACCCTCACATCGTAGTGCCTATGGGAGACACAACGTGTCAGTCAGGCTCTCCTCTTCCTCACCCTTCTCCCTCTATGCTTCCTCCTCTTCCCGCTTTCTCTGACCAGCATCAAACACTATAGTCATTTCTTGCTTTTGCTTTACTCAGAAGAGCCAATGGGAAGATGAACAATAATAAGTATGAATGTCTAAAAGGCATATATGATATAAGATCACATGCAAAAGAAAGCAATGGGGAGGGAGACAATTACCTAGCCAGTTTGCTTGCAAGGTAAAGGATGGGTGTCGGTGTCAAAACCGGCAAATCTCGGGTAGGGGGTCCCGAACTGTGCGTCTAGGCGGATGGTAACAGGAGACAAGGGACACGATGTTTTTATCCAGGTTCGGGCCCTCTCGATGGAGGCAAAACCCTACTTCTGCTTGATTGATATTGATGATATGGGTAGTACAAGAGTGGATCTACCACGAGATCAAGGAGGCTAAACCCTAGAAGCTAGCCTATGGTATGATTGTTGTTCGTCCTATGGACTAAAACCCTCCGGTTTATATAGACACCGGAGAGGGCTAGGGTTACACAGAGTCAGTTATAATGGTAGGAGATCTACATATCCGTATTGCCAAGCTTGCCTTCCACGCCAAGGAAAGTCCCATCCGGACACGGGACAAAGTCTTCTATCTTGTATCTTCATAGTCTTGGAGTCCGGCCGATGATGATAGTTCGGCTATCTAGACACCCCTAGTCCAGGACTCCCTCAGTATCCCCTGAACCAGGCTTCAATGACGACGAGTCTAGCGCGCATATTGTCTTCGGCATTGCAGGGCGGGTTCCTCCTCCGAATAATCCATAGAAGATTGTGAACACCAAGATAGTGTCCAGATCTGTAAAATAAATTCCACATACCACCGTTGAGAGAATAATATTTACACAAGTTCAATCTGCTGACGTATTTTGTGGCGTGATGTCACACCACTACCAAGCCTTTACTTGAATCGTTTATATTATACCACCTCAGCGCGTTTAGCGAAGCGGTTTCCTTGGCACGTCTTGTCGAAGCAGAGATCGTGTTCCCCTTATTCCAGTGTTCCCATCAATACGGACGTGGGTAACCCAACCGCGCCATTGATTGTGGCGCTTGGGAGATAAGCGAGTTTTACCAGGCCGGTGGGGACGCATAGTTTTCGTCCGCCCATATATAAGGGGATAAGGATCCACCTCTTTTACCTACGCCTTCTTCCTCCTTTGCTTATCCATCTCTGCGCACTCGAGCTCCAGCGCCCAAGTCCGCACATCTCACCTCGACCTTCTCCAGCCATGTCCGGAGCGGGAGGCAAGTGGATGGCCTCCTCCGTTACGGAGGGGCACATTGAGAAGTTGCGCAGCGCCGGATATCTGTCCAGCGACATCGCGCATCGGCTCCCCGACGAGGGGCAGCTCATCCCCACCCCCAGGCCCCATGAGAGGGTCGTATTCCTTCCCCACTTCCTTCGCGGACTGGGCTTCCCACTCCACCCCTTTGTCCGGGGGCTCATGTTCTACTACGGCCTGGACTTCCATGATCTGGCCCCGAATTTCATCCTCAATATCTCGGCGTTTATCGTCGTGTGTGAGGCCTTCCTCTGCATCCAGCCCCACTTTGGCTTGTGGCTAAAGACCTTCAATGTCAAGCGAAGGTTGTGAAGGGCAATAAGCGGAGTGCGGAGGCGCCATGGTGGGCAAAATGCCCAACGTCACTTGGCTCGAGGGTGCCTTCGTGGAATCCGTTAAAGGGTGGCAATCGGGGTGGTTCTACATCACCGAGCCGCGTGACCCTAAATGGGCAGCGGCCCCCGAATTCAGATCTGGCATCACCATGCAGCTCACCTCTGGAAAGAGAAAGCCTTGCTATGGGGTAGTTGGAAGAGCCGACGGACTCTAGTCTGTCTCCGGACCACAGTGAACAAGAAGCTCAAGCTTGTCAACATGATGCGAGTCATGCTCGTCTCGCGGATTCTCCCTACCAAAGCAACAGGACTTCAATTTGTTGGAGTTTGATCCGGCCTGACACCGGACTTTGGCGGGCTCTTCAACACTCGTCTGAAGCTGCACGAGGAGGTCTTTGTTCAAGGCGCCGAAGCTCCACATCCGCTATCAAGATCGCGGATTCAGCCGCAGCGTCCGGTGGCGAGGTAAGCTATGTTATCCTTTATGGGACACTTGCTTCTCATAGTTTGACTCTATCACGGGATCTAAACTCCCAATACCTTTAATAGGACTGGCGAAGAAGGCGTCCAGACAGGTTAGCTGTCCGGCCCCTTCGGAAGACCCAGCGGACACCCGTTTGACGGGCTGCTGGTCCCGACACTACGTGGTGCGGAGAAGAAGGCCACGGGAACCCGAAGGGGTTCCGGCGTCGTGTGTATCGAACTCATCGTCCGATGACTCGAGGCGGACTCCTCCCACGAGGGCGAGGAGGAGAAGAAAGAGGCCTCTTCCCGCCGAAGGAGAGAAGAATAGGAAGGCCTCCCCAACGAGGGAGGCCGAAGGGTCCAAGAAGGGAAGGACCCTTCCCCCGGACTGCTCCGCCAGCGTCGGCGACGGTGACGAGGAGTGGCCTGCAAGGGCCAAGCCCCTGGCAAGATCGTAAGTATCCGGACTCTTGGATGATTTATAATTTTTCTTTTTGCCATGCGGTGTCTTTCTAATGCCGCATCCAACCTGTAGTCCGGCCAAGGATGATCTTCCCGCTTCGTTGAGCGGGTCCTTGGGCACGTCGGATGTGGATTCTCTTCCGACCGCCTCCACCCCTCGTGACGCTGACGACGTCGAGGTGGGATCCCAGGAAGGGACCCGCTAGGAGGAGGAGGCCCCGGAGGTGCCGCAGGGCAACCTCCCGGACTTTGCACCGGACTCCGCACTGGAACCTGCAGTGGTTCCGGAGTCCGGCGAGCGGCCCCTTCATAAGAAGGGCAAGACTATGACGCCGGCGGCCTCCGTCCAACCGGAGGCGCCGGATAACTTGCTGGAGGCGCTCAACGGCGCTTCCATCAAAGAAGACAACTGACTGCTTGTCATGAGTGCGGTGACTCGAAAGGTTCAGCTCGCCAAGAGCGGGCTGACTGAAGCTCGCAGCACCTTCTAACGAGCTTTGAGGTAAGAATTTTAAGATGTGTAATATAATACCGCATAGACGGTAGCCCACGATGCTCAGTTCGGTGTTGGAAAGAAAAGCGGTGAGGATCTAAAAAGATATATGCAGGAGTCTAAAAAATATGTCAATATGGGATTGCAGGCTGCGCTTCTTGACCTCTGCCGACTTAGCTGCGGAGGTCAATGCTTTGAAGCAAAGCCTCGTTCGGTCCGAGAGCGAGCTCGGCCGTGCCAAGAAGCAGCTCGAGGACAAGGAAGGTGAGTAACACCTTATTAAAGTTGTACCTTACAGAAAATGATTTGGTTGCAAGAGAAAATAACAAAGATAACGTGGGCACTACAGGGGCCATGAACGAGCTGGCGACCCTGAAGGAGGCGGTGTCCGTGGCTGAACATAATGCAGCCTTGAGCAGGCAGCGAGAGAAGCGAGGAGGCGGGTGGTGGAGGTGCAGCAAGAGCTCCAGGCTCTCATGGAAAAACATGAGAGTTTGGAGCGCGACTCAAAGACTCGAGAGTCCGAGCTTGCATTGGCTCTTGAGAGTGCCAAAGCCGCTAAGGCCGAAGCCCACAAGGCCCTCCAGGAAATCGAGGCGTTGAAGAAGATAGCGGCGGGTAAGGTATTTTTCATGCAAAGCAAGCATGTGAATGTAAATTACCTATTACTTACCCGGTCGGAGCTCTCCAGAGGCGTTCGCAGATCTGCCTGCGGCGTGTCTCGATCTTTGCAGCATTCTACCGGCCGAGGAGGGAGCTCGATGGAGAAGGTCTTGGTCTCGGTATGCTAAGGCGGACATCCGGTGTTTTTAGCGACCAGGTGAAGCAGGTGGTCGAGCTCCTAAGGTGGCGAATAGGCCATGAAGGGTGAGGAGTCTGGACTAGGGGTGTCAGGACAGCGGACTATCATTATCCGCCGGACTCCAAGACTACGAAGATACAAGATTGAAGACTCCGTCCCGTGTCCGAATGGGACTTTCCTTGGCGTGGAAGGCAAGCTTGGCAATACGGATATGTAGATCTCCTACCATTGTAACCGACTCTGTGTAACCCTAGCCCTCTCCGGTGTCTATATAAACCGGAGGGCTTTAGTCCGTAGGACAACATACATTACAACAATCATACCATAGGCTAGCTTCTAGGGTTTAGCCTCTTTGATCTCGTGGTAGATCCACTCTTGTACTACTCATATCATCAATATTAATCAAGCGGGGCGTGAGGGTTTTACCTCCATCGAGAGGGCCGAACACAGGTAAAACATTGTGTCCCTCGTCTCCTGTTACCATCCGCCTAGATGCACAGTTCGGGACCCCCTACCCGAGATCCGCCCGCTTTTGACATCGACATTGGTGCTTTCACCGAGAGTTCCTGTGTAGTCGTCACCGATAGGCTTGATGGCATCTTCAACCAACAACGCTGTCGGGTGAGACTTTTCTCCCGGACAGATCTTAGATTCGGCGGCCGCGCTGCGGGCTAATTCACTTGGCCATCTGGAGCAGATCAAAAGCTACGCCCGTGGCGTCAGTCGATTCGGAAGCCTAAACTTCACGGCCGATGTCGCGCAAGCAGACTTGATCTTGACGGACTCGAGCCCGACAAGCGCGCCCGCCTTGTGGCGATGGGCATGATCTAGCTCTGCCGCGAACAATGCCTTGGTGGCGCGACGCGAATCCGTTCCGGCCATTAGTCGGAGCCGATCGCCCGGATCGAGGGCGGTGGATGGGCGCCGCCACAGGGGCTTCAGCGTCCACGGCGATGGGCGAACAATGATCTTGTCCCTGCGAAACTTCGTGATTCGGCGCGGACTCCTGCCGGACTCGAACCTCCCGCGCCCCTACCAATCAATTCGGATTGGGCGCGGTTATGGAATTTACCGCGCGGACATCTTCAATACTCGCCTTTTGGCGATATCCTGAATTCACTAAAGCATCTCGTTATCGGAGAGTCTGGCGGACTATGGCGGGATGGTTGAAATGCGGACGACGAAGAAATTCGAACCCACCCACCACCCACTTTGTAGCCAGCGTCGGCGATCTAACCGACATGCTAGACTACGACTCCGGCGACATCGGCGCTATGGGCGGCGATGCGGAGAGGCGAAGCAGAACCAGCGCCTACAGAGGCCTTTGGAAAATCACCTCGTCATATGACATATATATGGTGGACACCCAAAAAAGCGGGACGGCGAAGAAGCGTGAGGCGAGACTCTTTAAAAAGCAGCCCAAACGCCCGGCGTCGGTGGCGCCGCTCTAAATCCGCCCAAAGAAGAATGGAGATTCCGCACAGGAGATAATAACACTCGAGAGAATGCGAAGACAATCCCTCCAGCAAGACTCAGCGCGGGAGGATCACGGCAAGCCCTCACGAGAGGCGGCGGCGAAGAGGTCGAGGATCATAACTATATGCCTCCCTCCGAAGACGAAGTAAGCCTCAACGATGATGAATTCGTCGTACCTGAGGATCCCGTCGAATAGGAGCGCTTCAAGCGCAGGCTTATCGCCACAGCAAACAGCCTAAAGAAAAAGCAGCAACAACTTCAAGCTGATCAGGACCTGCTGGCCGATCGATGGACCGAGGTGCTCGCGGCCGAAGAGTATAAACTCGAGCGCCCCTCCAAAAGTTACCCAAGACGCAAGTTGCTCCCCCGATTAGAGGAGGAAGCATACATACCTCCATCACCAGCGCACAATATGGCTGACCGACCACCCGTGGTCGTGTGAAGAGGCATCGAGGCCCCAGCCAAGACCGTACCCGGCATCGCTCCAAAAGTACGACGCCAAGAGGGAACGCGCGGACTTGCGAGACATATTGGAGGACAAAGCAAGGCAATCCAGATCCATCTATGGATCACGTGGGCGCCCGACCCATGAGCGAATACCGCCACGCCGGATACAATAACCCGGCGGGCGAACACAGCAGACGGCGCTCTCTCGAGCTGCGTCGCGACATTGCTCAATCTGAGGCGCCGCACACCCGCTATGCTTCATCGGCGAAGTAATGGATCATCGATCCTGAAGGGTTTAAACCGTAAACATCGAATCTTACGATGGCACAAGCAGACCCGCGGTTTGGATCGAAGACTATCTTCTCCACATCCATATGGCCCGCGGCGACGATCTCCACGCCATCAAGTACCTGGGAGCCGCATTGGCTTAACAGCTTGCCCGCAGAGTCAATTGGTGTTGGGAAGACCTGGAAGCCGCATTCCTCGACAACTTCCAGGGCACGTATGTGCGACCACCAGACGCTGATGACCTAAGCCACATTATTCAGCAGCCAGACGAATCGGCCAGACAATTCTGGACACGGTTCTTGACAAAGAAAAACCAAATTGTCGATTGTCCGGATGTAGAGGCCCTTGCAGCCTTCAAACACAACATCCGGGACGAATGGCTAGCCAGGCACCTGGGGCAGGAAAAGCCGAAATCCATGGCAGCCCTCACATCGCTAATGACCCTCTTTTGCGGGGGAGAGGACAGCTGGCTAGCTCGCAGCAACAATCTCCGTAAAAATTCTGGCAGTCCGGATACCAAGGACAACAACGGTAGGTCACGTCGAAACAAAACAAAGCGCCGCGTGCTTGGCGGCGATAAGGAGGATCTGGCGGTCGGCGCGGATTCGAGGCTCTAAACCCGGTCAGCGGAAGAAGCCATTCAAAAGAACCACTCCGGGTCCGTCCAATCTGGATCGAATACTCGACCGCTTTTGCCAGATACATGGCACCTCTGAAAAGCCAGCTAACACTAATAGAGATTGCTGGGTGTTCAAGCAGGCCGGCAAGTTAATTGCCGAAAACAATGACAAGGGGCTAAACAACGACAACGAGGAAGAGACCCGACCGCTGAACAATAGAGGACAAAAGGGTTTTCCCCCACAAGTGCGGACGGTGAATATGATATACGCGACCCACATACCCAAGAGGGAAAGGAAACGCGCACTAAGGGACTTCTATGCGATGGAGCCAGTCGCCCCGAAGTTCAACCCATGGTCCTCTTGTCCGATCACTTTTGATCGAAGAGACCATCCAACCAGCATACGCCATGGCAGATTCGCCGCATTGGTTTTAGACCCAATCGTCGATGGATTTCACCTCACGAGAGTCCTGATGGACGGCGGCAGTAGCTTGAACCTGCTTTATCAGGATACAGTGCGCAAAATGGGCATAGACCCATCAAGGATTAAACCTACAAAGACAACCTTTAAAGGTGTCATACCAGGAGTGGAAGCCAAGCTATGCAGAGCTCGGTCACACTAGAAGTGGTCTTGGATCCCGGATAATTTCGGAGCAAAGAGTTAATCTTCGACATAGTCCCGTTTAGCGGCGGCTATCACGCTCTGCTTTCGGACGAACGCGTTTGCAAAATTCAACACGGTGCCGCATTATGCATACCTAAAGCTTAAGATGCGGGACCTCGTGGAGTCATCACGGTCAATGGGAATCTGAAGCGCTCCCTCGAGCGGAGGAACATCTGGCTGCTCTCGGCGAAATCTGAGTAGCCTCTTAAGGCAATTCTCGATCCGGCCGTTAAACGGCGGATACAGCAAAATGCGCCGAAGCAATACCAACCAAGACCACTGGCGCGATCGAGCATGCGTAGTAATGCGGCTAACCCTCGCCAGCGCATGATCGCACTAATAACACTCCGCGTACATCATTACGCTTTGGAGATACCATGGGCGCAGGGAAGGGCACGACGCATAGCGGACCCAGTGTGGTTCGACCACACCGGGGCTCGCAAGTGTGCCCCCTTTTTTATTTTTATCTTTCTTCTTTTATGTACAGGACTCTGTTAACTGGAAGCCTGTCCGTGGCGAACTGCAGAACCCACGATGCTGTGATCGGGGACTACTGAAGGCTGCGGCGAACACTCGGTGGTCTCAATTACGAGCATTAAATTCGATTATATACACCAAGTCGCAGCTCATCCCTCGGAGGGGACATGTTTACTTAGTCCAAATCCCTTGCTTACCGCACTATTTGTATCAGTCCGCTCTACTAGCAGACTTTCTTTCATAAATAATGCAGCACCTTTTTGATTGCAATTGCATTACCTTTTATATATATGCTCATTATATGACATCTTGCACCCGTATATTTTGGTACGGCCGAATACACCAGGGGCTTCTGTTCCCCAAATTATGGTGTGATAAAGTCCGAACACTTTCACAAGTGTGGCACCCCGAACTTATAGCATTATATGAATCGGCTCCGAATCATGTCTTGGGTCAATAGTTGGGTTTGCCCGGCTCCCATGTTTTGGTGCCTTACATTCCGTTCTATCGGCTAAGGTAGCACTGGGAGAACCACTGCGATGCGCCCGGTTGAGCAGGCGGCGCCTCGATGGAAAGCTAAAACTGACCGGCATGATAAGGCGAGGCCGTCGCTGTTCGAGAGGTTTTTCGGGTCATAAAGACTCATGCCGCTTGACGAAGTTCGGACAATGTCCGGCGAAGGCGTGGATAGCGCCCTGGATTCGGTCTTCGAATACCAGGGGCTTCGCCGAAATTTAAAATTATAGAATTCTATGGCTAAGTGAGTGTGTTCAAGCATTATAAGTCCGGTTGCCTTGTTCGTTGTGTTGAGCGCCTCCCTAGATGGACCCAAAAATGGGAACAAGAGTGCTCAAGTTTATCCCAAACACCCCACTTTCGTGGCTTGGGGTTTGCCAACGACTTGCCATCTCTCGATTTTATAAGCGGCCGCCTGAAGGTAATATTTTAAATTAAACAAGCGTTGTAAACGCAGCACATGAACAAAGTTTCAGCGCAGGATAATACATAACGAGTTTACTCGAAAATTACATTTAGGGGCACTCATCCGCAATATTGCGGGCTCCCTTGAGACAGTTTTATAGTACATTTCGGCGTGCAATACTCCTTGCCCGTGGCGGTGGGTCCGTGAAGCTTCTCGCATCCAACCTGCCCCATTGCACCTTTAATGCGGGCGAGGGCCGGCGAAGCGCCTTCAATATAGGCGGGCGCTTGATGACATCCACCCGAGGGCATGCATCCACCGGCCGCCAGACGAGGCCAAAGTAGCTCCTGGCATGGCTGTCGAGCCACACCGGACTATAAGGCCCTTCATGGCCTCTTGACTACCTTGTGGAGTTCGACCGGCTGCTTTAGCTGGTCGCTTGGGGGCACCGGGTGTCGGCCTCAAAGATCTTGAGACGAAGACTTTTTCGTCGAGCTCCCCTCCTCGCCACGATAGAATGCGGCGGCATCGGATGCACTACATGGCAGATCTGCAAATGCCCCTGGAGAGCTCCGAATGCGGGTAAGTGTTAGGTATTTTACATTAACATGCTTGCTTTGCATGAAAAATGCCTTACCCGCCGCTATTTTCTTTATATCTTCAACCTCCTGAAGGGCCTTATGGGCCTCGGCCTTGGCAGACTTGGCACTTTCGAGAGCCGAGGCAAGCTCGGACTCTCGAGTCTTGGAGTCACGCTCCAAACTCTCATGCTTTTCCATGAGAGCACAGGCTCTTGCTGAACTTCCGCCACCGTGCCTCCTGCTTTTCTCGCTCAGCCCGTTCATGCGGCCGACTGTGTTGGCCGCGGACAAAGATCCTTGAGGCTGCCACCTCGTTAGTGGCCCTTGCAATACACATATTATCCTTGTTAATTTTATTGCAGCAAAATCCTTTTCAGAAGGTACCTATTCAAAGTGGTGTTACTCACCTTCTTTTTCCTCGAGCTGCTTCTTCGCATGGCCGAGCTCTCGCTCGGACCGCTCGAGATCCTGCTTTAGCACATCGACCTCCGCCGTTAATGCGGCAAAGGCCAGCAGCGCAGCCTGCAAACCCATATTGACATATTTTTTAGCAACCCTGCGCATATCTTGTTAGATCCTCAGTCCGGCTTTTCTTTCCGAACACCAAACTGAGCATCAGGGGCTACTGTCTATGCGGTATTACGTTACATAATTTTAACTCCTTACCTCAAAGCCTGTTAAAAGGCTGCTGCAGGCTTCGGTCAACCCGCTTTTGGCGAGCTGAACCTTTTGAATCACCGCACTCATGATAGTGCGGTGTTCTTTCTCGATGGAAGCGCCTTTAAGCGCCTCCAACAAGTTATCCGGCGCCTCCGGTTGGACGGAGGCCGCCGGCGTCCTGATCTTGCCCTTCTTTGAAGGGCCGCTTGCGGACTCTGGAACCACTGCGGGTTCCGATGTAGAGTCCGGCGCAAAGTCCGGGAGGTTGCCTGACGGCGCCTCCGGAGCCTCCTCCTGATGGGTCCCTCTTTGGGATCCCACCTCGGCGTCCTCGTCGGCGCGTGGGGTAGAGGCAGTCGGAAGTGAATTCACATACGATGAGGCCAACGACCCGCTCGATGAGTCGGGGAGATCGTCATCGGCCGGACTACGGACAGAACGCGGCGTTAGAAGAACACTACACGACATAAAATATATTGCATACCAAGGATCCGGATACTTACGATCTCGCGGACGCCTTTCCCTTGGAGGCCACTCATCTCGCCAACGCTGGTGTTGCCGAAACTGTCCGGGGATAGTTCTCCCCTCTTGGACCCTTGGCCTCCCCTATTGGGAAGCCTTCCTCTTCTCTCCCGTCCAGGAGAGAGTACTCCTCCTCCTCGTCTTGGGGAGGAGTCCGCGTCGTCGTCGGGCGCTTGATTCTGAGAACTCTTTCGAGTCCCCGCGCCACCTTCTTGGCCTTCTTCTCGGCACCACGTGCGGTGCGGAACCAGCAACCTGCTAAGCAGGCGTCCACTTGGGTCTTGGCATGGGAGCCGGGCTGATAAGCTGCTGGCCTTCTCCATCCATTCTGTCAAAGGAAAGGGAAGAATGAAACCCTCTTATAATCAATTCGATTACTACAAAGTGTCCCGTAATGGGATTGAATCACTTACCTCGTCAGTGGGATGCTGCGAGCTGAATCCGCGATCTTCCGTCGTGGATGCGGGGGCTTCGGCGCCCTTAAACAGCACCCTCCAGCGCCTTCGTATGTCGATCGAAGAGCCGCTCGGTGCAGGAGCTGTTCCGGATTAAACTCCCACAGATTGAATGCCCGTTCTTGGCATGGGAGAATCCGGCGGATGAGCATGACTTGGACCACGTCGACGAGCCTGAGCTTATTGCTCACCAGCTTCTGGATGCAAGCTCGGAGTCTAGTCACCTCCTTCGGATCGCCCCACTGCAAGCCCTTCTCTTTCTAGGAGGTGAGCTGCGTGGGGATGCCAGATCTAAACTCGGGGGCCGCCGCCCATGTGGGCTTGCGCGGTTCGGTGATGTAGAACCACCCCGATTGCCACCCCTTGACGGAGTCCACAAAGGCCCCTTCGAGCGAAAGGACGATGGGCAATTTACCCAACATGGCGCCTCCGCATTCCGCTTGAGTGCCCTTCACAACCTTGACAGCGTTGAAGGTCTTGAGCCCTGAGCGAAGTGGGGCGGATGCGGAGGAAAGCCTCGCACCTGACGATAAACGCCGAGATATTGAGGATGAAGTTTGGCGCGGATCGTGGAAATCAGGCCGTAGTAGAACATGAGCCCCGGACGAATGGATGGAGTGGAAAGCCCAGTCCGCGGAGGAAGTGGGGGAGGAAGACGACCCTCTCATGAGGCCCAGGGGTAGGGATGAGCTGCCCTCGTCGGGCAGCCGATGCGGGATATCGCCGGAAAGATATCTGGCGCTGCGCAGCTTGGTGATGTCCTCCTCCTTAGCGGTGGAGGCCAACCATTTGCCTCCCGCTCCGGACATATTCGGAGAAGGTCGAGACGAGATGCGCGAACTTGGGCGTTGGAGCTTGAGTGCGCGGAGATGGATAAGCAAAGGAGGAAGAAGGCGTAGGTGAGAAGGTGAATCCTCGTCCCTTATATATAGGCGGACGAAAACTATGCGTCCCCCACCGGCCTGGTAAAACTCGCTTATCCCCCAAGCGCCACCATCAATGGCGCGGTTGGGTTACCCACGCGCGTATTGATGAGAATCCGGGATAAGGGAACACGATCTCTGCTTGACGGGGCGTGCCAAGGAAGCTGCCGCTAAGCGTCTTTGAGGTGGTATTGTAAAAAATGATTTCAAACAGTGGCTTGGTAGCGGTGTGATGTCACGCCGCATAATGCGTCAGCAGATTGAGCTAAGTGTACATTTTATTCTCTCTACGGTGGAATGTGGAATTTATTTTGCGAGCGGACACTATCCTGGTGTTCATGATCTTCTGGATTATTCAAGGGAGGAACCCGCCTTGCAATGCCGAACATTATCGCGCGGACTAATCGTCATTGAAGCCTGGTTCGAGGGCTCTTGAGGAGTCTGGACTAGGGGTGTCCGGACAGCCGGACTATCATTATCCACCGGACTCCAAGACTACGAAGATACAAGATTGAAGACTCCGTCCCGTGTCCGGATGGGACTTTCCTTGGCGTGGAAGGCAAGCTTGGCAATACGGATATGTAGATCTCCTACCATTGTAACCAACTCTGTGTAACCCTAGCCCTCTCCGGTGTCTATATAAACCGGAGGGCTTTAGTCCGTAGGACAACATACATTACAACAATCATACCATAGGCTAGCTTCTAGGGTTTAGCCTCTTTGATCTCGTGGTAGATCCACTTTTGTACTACCCATATCATCAATATTAATCAAGCAGGACATAGGGTTTTACCTCCATCGAGAGGGCCCGAACCTGGGTAAAAACATTGTGTCCCTCGTCTCCTGTTACCATCCGCCTAGACGCATAGTTCGGGACCCCCTACCCAAGATCCGCCGGTTTTGACACCGACAAAGGGCCTCATATTTTGGCTGTGGCCCAAGGAGGCCATGCCTGGGAGCTACTTCAGCCTGGTGCGGCGGCTGGTGGATGCGTGTCCCTGGGTTGAAGTCGTCAAGCACTCCGCCTGCATTGAAGGTGCCCGTCGGGCCCTTGCCCGTGCAAAGGTGCACTAGGGCAGGATGGACGCTGAGAAGTTTTTGACGGACGCGCTGCCGACGGGCAAGGAGTATCGCACGCCCGAAATGTATTACAAGAGTGTCCTGAAGGGTGCCCGCATGATTGCGGGTGAGTGCTCCAAAGATGTAATATTTGAGTAGACTCGCATTTTGTTATCTGTCTTGCGCTGAAAACTTTGTTCATATCGCTAAGCAACGCTTGTTGATTTAAAATATTACCTTACATGCGGCCGTTTATGAAATCGAGAGATGGCAAGTCGTCGGCTTCAGCCCCCATGCCACAGTCTTTGGGTTGTTGGGATAAACTTGCGCTCTTGTTCCCATTTTGGGTCCATCTAGGGGCGCTCAACACAGCGAGCGAGGCAACCGGACTTATAATGCTTGAACACTCTCACTTAGCCATAGAATTCTATAATTTTAAATTTTGGCGAAGCCCCAGTGTTCGAAGACCGAGTTGGGGCACTATCACGCTGGGCGGACAAAGCCGGTTCCTCACTCTAAGCGGCATAAGTCTTTAGGGACTCGAAAAAACCTCTCGAACAGCGACCAACTCTCGCCTTATGATGTGATCAGTTTTAGCTTTCTCCATCGAGGCGCTCGCCCAGCTCAAGCTGGGGCATAATCGCGATGGTTCTCCAGTGCTACCTTAGCCGATACAGCGGGCGTAAGGTACCAAAACATGGGAGCAGGCAAACCCAACTATTGACCCAAGACATGATTGAACCGATGCATATAATGCTATAAGTTGAGGTGCCGCACTTGTGAAAGTGTTAGGACTTATCACACCATAATGTGGGGAACTTAAGCCCCTGGTGTACTTAGCCGTACCAAAGTGTACGGATGCAACATGTCATAAATGAACATATGTATAAGAAGGAAATGCAATTATAAGGAAAAAGCGATGTATTGTTTATTCAAAAAGTGCTGCCTTGAATGCAGAACGATACAAATAGTGCGATAAGCAAGGGGTGAAACTTTTAGCATGTCCCCCTCCAGGGGTAGGCTGCGGAATGGTGTATAAAACAGGTATAATGCTCATAATGGAGACCACCTGAGTATTCGTCGTAGCCTTTCTCCTTCCCTAGCTGTTGCATCGTGAGTTCGGTAGGCCTACTACCGGACAGGGCCTCTAGTGAACGGAGTCCTATAGAAAAAAAGAAAAAGGAAAAAAAATAATGACACACTTGGGAGCCCCTGGTGTGGTTAAGCCATGCTCTGGGCCTGTCGTGGTCGTGCCCCTCCCCCTATGCCCATGGTATCTCCAGAGCGTAGTGATGTATGCGAAGGACCAGTCTTGCAATTTTGCAAGGGTTGGAGTTGGGGCCGCATTGCTACGCGTGCTCGGAATGTGCCAGGTGGTCTTGTTGTAGGTTACTCCGGGCGCGTTTGGCTGTGTCCGGTCGTTTAACGGCCGGACTCGAAAATTGCCTTAAGAGGCTGCTCTGTACTTCTGCCGCGAGAGCCGCTGTGTGTTCCTCCGTTCGGAGGGAGCGTTCGGTGTTTCCGTTGACCGTGATGACTCCTCGAGGGCCTGGCATCTTGAGCTTGAGGTATCGTGTCTGCGGCACGCGTTGAACTTTGTAAGCGCGGTCCGTCCGAAAGCGAGCATGATAGCGCTGCTGAGCGGGACTATGTTGAAGATTAACTCCTCGCCGGAAGTTATCAGGGATCCGAAGACCACTTCGGTGTGGTGAGCCTATACAATTGGCCTCTACACGGTATGGCGCCTTTGAAGGTCGTCTTTGTGGGTTTAATCCTTGAGGGGTCTATGCCCATCTTGCGCCTTTGTATCTGATAAAGCAGGTTCAGCTGCTGCAACCGTCCATCAAGACTACGGGAGGTGAAATCCATCGGCGATTGGGTCTAAAACCAATGCGGCGAATCCGCCATGGCGGATCTTGGTGGGTGGTCCTTGATCAAAAGTGATCGGGCGGGAGGACCATGGGTTGAACAGGCGATGGCTCCATCGCATATCGTCCACGAGTGCGCTTCCGCTCCCTCTTGGGTATGTGGGTTGCGTATATCATGTTTACTGTCCGCACTTGTGGGGGAAACCTTTCTGTCCTCTATTGTTCGGCGGTCGGGTCTCTTCCTCGTCATCGCTATGCAGCCCCTTGTCACTGTTTTCGGCAATTAACTTGCCTGCCTGCTTGAATACCCAACAATCCCTTTTGGTGTGATTAGCTGGCTTTTTGGGGGTGCCGTGTATCTGGCACGAGCGGTCGAGTATTCGGTCCAAATTGGACAGACCCGGAGTAGTTCTTTTGAATGGCTTTTTCTGCTGACCGGGTTTGGAGCCTCTGAATCCGGCGTTGACTGTCGTATCCTCAGTGTTATCGCCGTTAATGAGGCATTTGTTTTTGTTGCGACGCGACCTGCCATTGCGGTCCTTGTTATCCGGACTGCCTGAATTTTTGCCGAGGTTGTTACTGCGGGCTAGCCAGCTGTCCTCTCCCGCGCAGAAGCAGGTCATGAGTGATGTGAGGGCTGCCATGGATTCGGCTTTTCTGTCCTAGGTGCCGAGCAAGCCACTCGTCGCGGATGTTATGTTTGAAGGCTGCGAGGTCTCTGCTTCCGGACGGTCGGCGATTTGATTTTTCTTTGTTAAGAACCGTGTCGAATTGTCGGCGATTAAATCTGGCTGCTGAATTATGTGGCTTAGGTCGTCGGCGTCGGTGGTCGCACATATGTGCCTGGAAGTTGTCAAATGTCGGCTTCGGGTCCTCCCAACACCAGTTGATTCTCTGGCAAGCTGTTAAGCCAATGCCGAGCTGGTCCTTTAAGCTTGAGTGGGAGGTATTTGATGGCGTGAAGATCATCGCCATGGGCCATGTGGATATGAAGGAGATAGTCTTCGGCCCGGCCGGAGTTGCTATATCCGGCGCGATGGTCGTCGTCGCACATCGTGGGGCGCCCACGCGATCGGTAGATCGATCTTGTTTGTCTTGCCTTATCCTCCAATATGTCTTGCAAGTCCAGCGCATTCCCGTGGCCCGTACTTTTCGGCGGTGCCGAGTGCGGTTACAGTGGAGGGCCTAGAGGCCTCTCTGTCGCGGCCACGAGGTGGTCGGTCAGCCGTATTGTGCGCTGGTGATGCAGGTTTATATGCCTCCTCCTCTAATCGGGGGAGCAACTTGCGTTTGGGGTAGCTTTTGTAGGGCGTTCGAGTTCATGCTCTTGACGCAAGGACTTGATCCATCGTCGGCTAGCGAGATCTTGATCAGCTTTAAGCTGTTGCTGCTGCTTTTCTTGAGGCTGTTCGCCGTGGCCATAAGCCTGCGTTTAAAGCGCTCTTGTTAAGACGGGATCCTCGAGGCACAGCGAATTAAATCGTCGTCGAGGCTTGCCTCGTCTCGGAGGGAGGCATGTAATTATCATCCTCTAGCTCATCGTCTGCCGCTCTCTCATGAGGCTGGCTTCTCCGTCCTCTGTCTTTGAATCTTCTTTGGAGGGTTGTCTTGGCACTCTCAGGGGTGTTATTATCTCTGGTGCGGAATCTCCATTCTTCTTTGTGGTGGGATTTAGGCGGTGCCTGGCCTTGGCGCTTGGGCTGTTTCTTGGAGGGGTCTTCCTCCGTCGTTCCTTCACCGTTTCCATCCTTGGGATATCCACCATGTATATGTCATATGGCGAGGTGGCTTTCTAGTGCCCGATGGCGCTGGTTCTTGAGTAAATCTCGGCATCGTCGTCCATACCGTCGATGTCTTCGGAGTCGAAGTCTAGCATGTCGGTTAAATCGTCGAAAGTGGCTACTAAGTGGGTGGTGGGTGGGGTTTGAATTTCTTCGTCATCCGCATCCCAACCGTCCTGACCGTAGTCCGGCCAGGGCTCTCCTGATAGCGAGAGATACTTTAGCGAATTCAGGATGTCGCCAAAAGGTGAGTGTTGAAAGATGTCCGCAGCGGTGAACTCCATGATCGGCGCCCAATCGGATTCGATTGGAGGGGGCGCGGGAGGTTCGGAGTCCGGCGAGGAGTCCGACACCTCAGAGTCACGAGCCTCACAAGGGACAAGGTCGGTATTTGGCTCCATCGCCGTAGATGTAGTAGCCCCCGAGGCGGTGTCTAGCCACCCGTCCTCGATCTGGGCAGCCGGCTCTAAATTGAGGATCGGAGTGGACTCGTGTGCGGCCTCCAGGGCACTGTCCGGCAGCAGAGCTAAGTCATGCCCATCGTCACAGTGCGGCGCGCTCGGATGTGGCTCGAATCCATCGAAGATCAAGTCTTCACGGATGTCAGCCGTGAAGTTCGAGACTTCAAATCGACACGATGGCGGGCGTAGCTTTCAATCTGCTCGGATGGCCAGCGAATTGGCCCTTGATGCAAAGCCGCCCGAATCGAAGATCTGTCCGGGAGAAAAGTCTCACCTGGACCGCGTCATTGTTGACGATCGAAGGAGCCATCAAGCCTATCGGTGACGACACAGAGGAACTCTCAATGAAAGCACCAATGTCGGTGTCAAAACCGGTGGATGGTAACAGGAGACAAGGGACACGATGTTTTTACCCGAGTTGGGCCCTCTCGATGGAGGTAAAACCCTACTCTGCTTGATTGATATTGATGATATGGGTAGTACAAGAGTGGATCTACCACAAGATCAAGCGAGGCTAAACCTAGAAGCTAGCCTATGGTATGATTGTTGTTAGTCCTATGGACTAAAACCCTCCGGTTTATATAGACAGGAGAGGGCTAGGGTTACACAGAGTCGGTTACAATGGTAGGAGATCTACATATCCGTATTGCCAAGCTTGCCTTCCACGCCAAGGAAAGTCCCACCCGGACACGGGACGAAGTCTTCAATCTTGTATCTTCATAGTCTTGGAGTCCGGCCGATGATGATAGTTCGGCTATCCGGACACCCCCTAGTCCAGGACTCCCTCAATGGGCTTCTCAAAGTTGTAGTCGCTTTTGGCAGAAATTACATACTAGTAAAAACCTTCCCATTCTTCACATCAACCTTGGTATCAGACAACCACGGGAATGTTCTCACACACCATGCAACAGTTAGTAGACATACATCGGAACTCCAAAGCATAATAACCTGCAACAAACATGATTTATTCAGAAGCAAACCTGCACATGTCCACGTGCCTCTATTTCTTCTCCTAAACAGATGTAGGCAAAGTTAGAATCATATTGGGTTAGCAATGTCCAACCAATCCCTGTAGAATAGTGAAAAGAAAATAATTGGGCAATTAGATAAAAGTTGAATTTATTAGATCCAGCATATACACAAAAGCACCGAGAGGCAATCATATCATGATGTACAAGCCAATAGATAGTGCCAATGCAATAGATAGTTAAATTAACATGAAGCTGGGAAGAGATGTGTACAAATATTATGTGTCCTTTGAATCTGAGTACAGAACCTAAGCAAGCACATGATCCTCTCTCTACCTATCTCTCTGAACCCAAAATCTTGACCCTAATCCACTGCACACAATAGAAATTTACTTAGGGGAGCAGCTGACTTCCACACTCTAGTCTGCACAACAATCCTGTCACTCAAATCTATGATAAGTATTGGATCAGGGGACCAAGACGTGGGTTACCTGAGGCGGAAACACTTTGTTGGATGGAGAGGCAGCACGAACACTAGTATGTATCTGCAAGCTGCACACGGGCATATGGTGGAGTAGGAGGACGAGCTTCTCGTCCTGGATTGAGGCACGACAGCGATGGTGCCGCAGATGGCTAGATCTCCTCGCTCCTCCCGTCCACGACTATGCCGCGGACAGCTCTGCCACCTTGCTATCCACGCGGCCCACGCTTGATCCTAGCCGGCCTCGAGGAGGAGGAGGAGGAAGGTGGCGCAGAGGAGCAGCGGCCGACTGGGCGCGCAGAGGAGCACTACAAGAAATATGTCAACTTGTGACCACCACTATTGGTCACTGAATGGTCACTGTTTTCAATTTGTGGCCTTTTTGTGACCAAAAACATAAGGTCAAAAGCTGGCCATCATTAACTGACTATAGCGACCTTTCTTCTGGAATAGTCATAGACGTTTATGACAAAAAAAGGTCGTAGATTTTACGACCAATTATTTTGGTCACTAGCAATCCGACCACACCACGTCAGATCCACTGTGGCAAGCTAACGTGGCAGAATTACAATCAAATGAAAAGGTCGTAAAATAGAATCAGCCCGGTCCATTTCAGCCGTCTACATGGGCCAAGCCCAATAATTCCGCCCGTTTAATTTCTCTCTCTTTATTTTGCTTATGTGCATGGGCCTGGCCCAATAATTTGGCCTTTTATTTTCTGGGAATGGAGCCTTTTTCTGATGAATTTTTTTATAGTCCACTATTGTTTTGGGCCACAACCTTTTTAGTCTAGTTCGAATTTGGGCCTTGGCCTTTTTATTTTCTGTTATGCAGCCTTTTATATTTTTTCTTACAGTAATTTATTTTTTTAGGCCCAAGCCTTTTTGGTCTAATTCTTGTTTGGGCCTTGGCCTTTTTAGAGCCCAGGTTCTCATTTTGCATAACTATAAACAGAAAGGCCCAAGTGCACAAGTGATCCACAAGCCCAGGTGCACAAGTGATCCACATAACTTCATAGAAAATAAACGAAATGATCCATAAGTGATCCAGGTTCACAAGATCACATAACTTCACAGAAAGGCCCAGGTGCACAAGTGATCCAGGTTCACAAGATCACATAACTTCACAAGATCCATGTGCTCTAGTTTAAACAGCAAAATGCAACAAAATGCAACAGCTCTCAGCTCAGCTCCCAGGTTCACAGGTTCAAAATGCAACAACTACCTTAGCTCAAAGACAAACAGGTTCACAGCACAGCCATCAAACTACCTTAGCTCCAAAGAGAGCCATCAAGTGGGCTAACTTCTCTTCCTGTTCTTCAGACTTCTTGCGCAGCAGCTCAAGTTCCTTGTCGCGTGCAGCTTCAGATTCGTCCGCCTTCATCTTGATTGCCGCCAATTCTTCTCGCACCAGTTCAACTTGAAGCTCGGACCTCTCCAGCTTCTGCTCAAGGTCACGAACATGAGCAAACACTTCAGTAGTTGCTTTGCGGGAGTTGTTCCTAGATGACTGGAGCCCAACATTTGTGAGGAATGTGCTTTGCTTGACATATTTCAATAGCACTTCTTCGACAATTTGAACAGTAGACTTTGGCTCTTCACCTTCTGGTACCGGTGCGTCCTTCATTTTTTCCATCTAAAGAAAGCATATGGAGGAAAATGATAGGCATTAGTGGAGAAACCAAACCAGCACACAAATGGATTGTTTGAAGTAACCAAACCAGCACACAAAATCTATACAAGAAGATGATGACTGGTGACCTGGAGACATGCAACTGGAACAATATGATCGCTTCATTAAGCCTAGAATGGTGGTTCTATATAAGATGGCTTCCCAACTAACATTCAGATCAAATTTCATCATGTCATAAAAAATACAACAAATAGCTACAGCAAGTTCTGATATCTTTGTTGAACTATCAAACAGCATCAAAGCATGGAACACAGCGTGTGTGAATCAAACAGCATGGAACTATCTTCATTAAGTTGTTCTGATATCTTCATTAAGCCTAGCATGGAACTATAAGCATGGAACTATCAAACAACATCAAAGCATGGAACTGGCTCCAAATCAAACAGCATCAAATCATCAAAGCATCAAACAACATCAAAGCTCGCTGTGAATCAAAAAGGGCATGGACAAAGCATGGAGTGACTTACTATAGCAGTCTTGACTGGCTCCGAAAACCCGTGCTTCTTGCTGTTGTGGGTGGCCTTAAACAAGTCAATCACAGACAGCTCCTCACCCTTACGCTCTTCTTTCTGAAATGTTTTTCAACAAAAACCAAAATGTTATTCAGCAAGAATCAGAAATATTATTCAACGAGGATCAAACGGTAAGGTCTCTAGAGAAAAGTTCTCACAGTGGAAAAAATGTGTGATGTGTAGTGCCTGGAACCAGTTCTCTGATTGTACACGACTTTTTCTCGATTCATCTTGTTCGACACACAAGTTTCCTACAAAAAAGCATCCTGTCAGCATGATCTAACACTAGCATATCATGTGTAGAACATAAAGCATCAAACAAAGCAGAGACAAACCTTGTGTCTTGGGGTAGACCACATCTCCACCAGAGCTTGCCATTCACCATCCGTAAGATCTGGTACCGGAGACTTAATGCTGACTTTATTTGCGGCTACGGTATCAAAATACTTTTTCTTGATCTGATGACGTCTGTTCTTTAAATTTTTCTGCAGAATATCATTGCACGCGGTCTTGATGGTCTCCGAGTCCGTGTTCATCTCAAAATTTGCCTACCAAGACAGCAAACAAGGTAGGAACAATATTAGTGATCATGCATAGGTGTAATAGAAAATAGATAGCACATTAACTATGAAACAAGTAGCTTGCAGCAACTTTCCCAATGTAGTTCTCCAATAGACTAGCATTTTTTTGTATAGCTTGAAGTGATGAAGAACCGGAAGATGGCTTCTTGCAATGAGTTCACACTCAGAAGCAAGCTTTGCTGACTGCAGAGGCTTCTCTGGATGCTTCATCCCTTCGGCAATTTGGATAGGCACCTTGCTACCAAGCGACTTGGTGATCCTCTCTAGCCCTTTGCCCTTTCTAAGTCTAGTCTTGGTAGTCATTGCATCTGAAAATGAAATTGAACTCATAAATTAGAATAGAAATCAACAAATGCAGGAATCAACAAAAGCATACATGATCATTCCATTTGGAAAATGCACTAGTAAAAGATAGCATTGCAAAGGTCAACTTGCCTGATTGAAACACAAGCTGATGTTCTTCTTCATTGATGATAGCATTCCTGTCAATAGAAGGTGCAACAGGGCTGAGGTATGTGTGGACAATGCCTGCTTCATCAATGCAGATGGTTCCTCCTTCATCTAGGCAGACAGTGCCACTTCCATCCATGCTGAGAGTGGTTCCTTCATCCATGGGCGGCAACTCATCACCCATTTGCACCGAGGTCTCGAGTCCATCGCAGTGAACTTTCTGATGGTCCGTCGCAGTCGCCATCTTTGCTTTCTGCCTTGTGACTCTATCAAGGGCAGGTTCATCAGGTTTCAGGATCCTCTTTTTTTGTCCTGGATCTGGGGCCATCACCCTTCCTGGAGGCATTGCAGCAGATGTTTCTGAGCTCTTCTTATTCTTGCTAACTGTCTTCTTAACACCAGGCCTCTTCGTCCTAGATTCCTTTAGTGCCTCATATAAACAGCACGGGAAAAAGCATTAGATCACAAGATAAATATGTGAGCACAAGGAATAACATAGCATAAAAGAACCCCAGCCCTCCAAGCAAGACAGAGTTTGCACCTTAACAGTCTTGCTCACTACAACATCATCCACTTCCTCTCCATCAATAACTTCATCCTCCTTAGGATTGTACTCTGGGTCATCATTGATAACTCCACTACCTTCTTGAACCTCATCACTTCTACCTTCTTGTACACCATTTGTTTTCCTAATCATCGACGCTATTGCACCGATGCCAAGGGACTGGAACATCCGATTGTTCCTCATGATATTTCTAGCCCTAACCTTCTCGTACTCGGTGAGAGGCTCTTCTTTGCATGATAAAGGAAACATAACTATTAGGTGAATGTTTGGAATGCAGACAGACAGCCAAACATATCTTATGAAATTTTATTATCATTTAATCCTAGTTATTGGGTAAGGAAGACTAACGAAGACACAGGCACAATTAAGCCGACTTATTGATTCTGACAATACATTTCACTTAGCATATTAAGACACAGATTTTATGAAACTGATAGTATAACCACAAGGAGCAAGTTGCCTACCAATGGTTGGCCTCATTTTTGACCTTGTCATCCTTGCCATGGATGATCTTGAGGTGGTGCTTGCAAAATAGAATAAACAACAATCAGATACGGCAGGGATAAAGTAAAATGATGCACTTGTATCAATAAAGGAAAGCATTTGGACCATCATGCACATACACTGATGTAATGTTATTAATTAAGCAAACATGTAAGTGCACTAAACAAGCATGCATGTAAAGTGGAAATATATGTACACTAAACAAGCAAGCAAGCAAAGTGCTACTGATAGAAATAAGCAAGCAATGAAGGAAATTGAAAAGAAGCAAGCAAATACTATTGATACAAACCCTAATTAATAAGCAAGCAAGTAGCTTCTTCTCCATGTGCTACTGATACAAGCAAGTACTGCTGATGGAAACCCTAATTAAGCATGTATGCTTACAAGCAACATGTATGTTAGCAAGCAAGCAACATGAACTAGTGAATTGGTGTCATGTACACATGCTTAGACAGTCTGATAGCAAGCTAGACGAGTATATCATGAGGACCTTCAAAAAAAATAGATGTTTCCACTAGTAAAGCATGAAACAACAGTACTTGCAGAAGTACAAAAGCAGATGAAAAAATTATTCTCAACTGCTCAATAAAGTTCCCGGTCTTTGCAACAACAACAAAAAAAAGGTGAGAGGGCCACACGGGACGACATCTATGCTGATAAAGAAATGCTCATCTGAATCATGTAATTCCACTATAGCTTGGTGACTGAACACAACACCGTCTACTTACTGTATGCGGCTTACATCATGACAGCATTCACTTGGCCATACATCTCATCAGAGAGATACGGCATGAACATTAGGTTCAGAAACATCAGTGACACAGCGCCCCGCTCACAAGAGCAGTAAACATGCCACAAACCAGACCAACGCACAAGCACAATATAACCAAACGCACAGCAAATGCACCCATAACCTCAAAACAACAGGAATGGGCAGCATGGGAGGCCCTGAGGGGTAATTTCTCCAAGTGCTACTGATACAAGCTAAGTAATTAAATCATACACAAGCTACATGAACCAGAGGGAGGTCTTCCTCAAACCTCATCCACTTCCTCATCCATCCCCATCCCCTAAAATCATGCACTTCCTCTCCATCAACATGAACCCTAAACCATGAGGAGGATCAAACAAACCACCAGGAGCTCCAGGAGTATCAAACACACATTTTTTTAAGATTATGACATGAAAGATCCAAACAAATAAACAATATATCTGATAAACGGTGCAACCTTTTAAACAGTAATAATAATAAGCATAAAAAAGCAATGTCTTGTAGGACGGGCAATTACTGTCAATTGGGCATTTAAAAACAAGCAGATTTGTGCTTGGCTGAGAAGGATACTCCACTCAATCAGTTGCCATAAGCATCTGCTTCCAATTCTACATTGCCACAAACGATCAGATCAAACTAAGAACTACTAGATGAGATCTAAATTGCCATAAGAGCCTGCTTCCAATTCTAAGTGCCTTAAACCACTAGCACTACAAGTGCACAAGGACACGCATGCAACATAAACAACCGTGACCCAAGCCAAGCACCATGAGTGAATCTGGCAAGCATGTTCTGGATCAGAAGGGTTCGAGCAGGGAGGGAGGAGCCGACGCGCGAATCCTAACCCTAGATCGACAAGAAAAC
Source organism: Aegilops speltoides (assembly GCA_021437245.1). Lineage (NCBI taxonomy): Eukaryota > Viridiplantae > Streptophyta > Magnoliopsida > Poales > Poaceae > Aegilops > Aegilops speltoides. The sequence continues at coordinate 87,015,076 of CM038142.1, forward strand.
GAATCCTAACCCTAGATCGACATGAACAAGAACAAGAACCAGGAGCTCGATAAACATGAACAACTTGTCCGAGGAACATGAACAAGAACCACCAGGAGCTCGTAGATCAACCGAATCCTAGCCCTAGATCGACCGAATCCTAACCCTAGATCAACCGAATCCTAACCCTAGGTCGACCAGGAGGGGGATCTACCAAACCCTAGAAGATCGAGGGGAGAGGGGAGAGGAGAGGGGTACCTGTCGCCGTCGTCGATCGTTGATGATGTGGATGATGTAGCCACCGTCGCCGATGTACTCACTGTCGTTGATGTAGTCGTAGCCCGGGCGGTCGATGTAGCTGTCGATGTAGCAATCGTCGTCGAGGGGAGAGAGATGGGTGGATTAAATCGTTGGGGTGGGGAAGACACATGGGCTGGGCGGCACTTGAGGGGACGAGAATGGGAGGCGGCGGGGAGGGAGGGAGGCGGTGGCGTGGCGGCGACATGGAGCAGGGGAGGGAGTGGGAGCGGGGCGGCACGGAGGGGAGGGAGTGGGAGTGGGCGGTTCGTCGGGGCGGAGCAGAGGAGGGGCGGCGCTAGGGTTGCAGGGTGGGGAATGGGAGAGGGAGGGGAAATTTTTGGAGGGGAGGGGAGGGGATCCCGCGTGTTTAGTGGGAGAGGGGTGGTGGGTCCCGCATGGTAGTGGGAGAGAAGTGGTGGGAAATTTTGTTGGGGTGGGAGGGAAATTTTGGTGGGGTGGGAGGGAAAGTTTTACCAGTTTTTAGATGTTTTGAGGCAAAAAAATAGGTTTTTTTGTAAACTTTGTAGAAATCATGGTTAAAATCATACCGAGTAGCTGAAGGAAACATTTGTATTGCAAGTTTAGTATTTTTGCTAGTTGGTAGGCCACATTTGATGATGTGATGCGGAGGTCTCCCAATTTTTTACAGTGTTTTCAAAAACCGGCCGATTTTGTCGCGGCAGACGTCCGTGGCTAGGGTTTGAGCCATGCCAATCTGTTGTCGATTCTGTGATGAAATGCCTACCTGTGAAGCTAAAAAGCATTTTTGGCAAAAATAACGGGCAAGCTATGGAGGACCCGCAGTTCAAATTCCAGCCGGTTCCAGCTGAATTGGCCGAAGGTGGTCTGAATTGCCGGGAGTAGCTCGGAGGGTCGTAAATGCATGCTTTTTGGCGTCCGTCCGTAAAATAGGGTCTACTTTGAGATAGACATGGAATGGCGCCGTTTGGGGTGACCCTCCTTGTAGCCGCTTCACGAAAAACGCATGTCTTTAGCGTTCAAAAAATGAAAAACGGGTTTTTCTTGTTAAACAAGTTGGAACCTCGCTTTGGCAACATTGTTTGCCATCACAAGACGGAGGCATGCGCCAAATTTGGGCATATTATCAGAAACTATTCATCGGATGCGGCCATATCATTGCTAGTTTGGCTTGAAAGCCATGAATCTTCGTTCATGGTAGGTCGTTTTTGAGAACACTTTTTCAAGAAAACATCCTTATTGCAAGTTTATTATTTTTGCTAGTTGGTAGGCCACATTTGATGATGTGACGCGGAGATCTCCCTTTTTTTATTTTTTGAATTTTTTTACGGTGTTTTCAAAAACCAATCGATTTCGTCGCGGCGGCCGTCCTTGGCTAGGGTTTGAGCCATGCCAATCTGTTGTCGATTCTGTGATGAAATGCCTACCTGTGAAGCTAAAAAGCATTTTTGGCAAAAATAACGGGCAAGCTATGGAGGACCCGCAGTTCAAATTCAGCCGGTTCGGTGAATCTGCGAAGGTGGTCGAATTCTTGGGAGTAGCTACGAGGTCGGAAATGCATGCTTTTTGGTGACCGTCCGTAAAATAGGGTCTACTTTGAGATAGACATGGAATGGCGCCGTTTGGGGTGACCCTCCTCGTAGCCGCTTCACGAAAAACGCATGTCTTTAGCATTCAAAAAATGAAAAATGGTTTTTCTTGTTAAACAAGTTGGAACCTCGCTTTGGCAACATTGTTTGACATCACAAGACAGAGGCATGCGCCAAATTTGGGCATATTATCAGAAACTACTCATCGGATGCGGCCATATCATTGCTAGTTTGGCTTGAAAGCCATGAATCTTCGTTCATGGTAGGTCGTTTTTGAGAACACTTTTTCAAGAAAACATCCATATTGCAAGTTTAGTATTTTTGCTAGTTGGTAGGCCACATTTGATGATGTGACGCGGAGGTCTCTCATTTTTTTGATTTTTTTTTAATTTTTTATGGTGTTTTCAAAAACCGGCCGATTTCGTCGCGGCGGCCGTCCGTGGCTAGGGTTTGAGCCGTGCAAATCTGTTGTCGATTCTGTGATGAAATGCCTACCTTGTAGCCGCTTCACGAAAAAACGCATGTCTTTATCATTCAAAAAATGAAAACGGTTTTTGAATTTTTTACGGTGTTTTCAAAAACCAGCGGATTTCGTCACGGCGGTCGTCCGTGGCTAGGGTTTGAGTCATGTTTTTAGCATTCAAAAAATGAAACTTATATTGTTTCATACATGAGCATGCACAAAAACCCATAATTTTATCTTTCATCCATGAGCATGCATAAAAAGTTTCAATTCCCATCAATTACCAAACTAAATATTCATTGTTAAGAAATTGACATGTTTAGATGACACTGTCATACAACATCCATGAGCATGCACAAAATTAAACCTGACATACTTAACATTGACATGTTCAGATTACACTAACAAGCTTAAACCTAACATGCTTAACATTGCCACTTCATTTTCTTAACATCTTCACTCCTCCTTCTCCTTCATCAACCTGATGCACTCGGAGTGGCGAATCCCAACACGGATGTACTCCTCTACCACAATTGGCATGGTCCTGTCGCCCAGCTGTGGAATCGCCGGCACCACTACCATCGCGAGGTCATCGTTAGGCACCACCATCGCGAGGTCTGCGTCAGGCACCACAATCGCGAGGTCGTCGTCAACCACTACCATAGCAGGGTCGTCGTCAGCCACCACCATAGCAGGGTCGTCGTCAGCCACCACCATTGCCAGGTCGTCGTCAGCCACCACCATAGCAAGGTCGTCATCCCTGCTCTGCTCCTCTTCTTGCCCACTCTGCTCCTCGTCATCCCCGCTCTGCTCCTCGTCATCCCCGCTCTGCTCCCATTGCCTGGCCAAATGCAACAAAGTGTGAACATGGTGTTGTCGTCGTGCTGGCAGAGGACGCCAAAAGGATAGGAAGAAGAGAGGCAGAGCTTACTGGCATCGTCGTCGTGCTGGTAGTACATGCGACACATGGTGTTGTCTAACATCTTCACGGTGAACATGGCGTCGCCGTCCTAGCGGAAGACAAGGAAGTACCCGAGCTGTAGCTCATGGGCGCGGGCGAAATCCTCCCAGCCGGGCCCTAGGTACATGTGGCCTTCACCATCGAACACCACCAACACGTCCCACAGCCTATGAAGCCCGCTGCCGGCCTCCCGTAGCTTCACTTTGTGGGGCTCACGGCTGGCAAGCATCTTCGCAAACTTGTCAGGCAGCCTCTGCAGCGAGGGTCAAGCAGTGGTTAATTGTGGCAATCAAGCACTAGACAGCAGAGTGATGATAAAGAAATGAGTGATGATAAACATACCTGCCTACTGCAAGATTTCTCAATTACAATCTCGAAGAACTCAAAACCTTCCAGGCCAGCCATCTCACTTATCTGAAAAGCAGCATTGTAAATTAAACAAGCACATCATCATCAATAGCATAGTAAACTAACACTAAAACAAGCACATCAACATCAACAGCAACAGCAACATCATCAGGTGACCACCAACAGCAACAACACTAAAATCTACTATAAATTGACCAGAACACAGCAATATAAATTGACCAGAACCATATCTACTATAAATTGACCAGAACCATATCTATTATAAATGGACAAATAGTGTACAACAAAACAACACTTTCAATATTACAATAGAAAGAAGTCTCAGGTTTACAGCAAAACAACAGTGTGACTGAAGAAAATTATAGCAGGAAATACTTCATGCATCATCAATAGATTATGATCATTTGAGCTAGCATGATCACATTACATGATGCACACATATGCAAACTTCTATGAATATAACATCAAAACAGAAAAAACAAGAGACCAAGAAAATCTTAGCAGTGCAAACACCTAGATAGAATTGTATTTGAACACATCAGAACATAAGCACCAACATAGCAGTGCTTAGCATGATCACATTGTATTTGTACACCTACATAGCAGTGCTTAGCCACTCCGGTAAAACATTACAAAAAGAAAAACAAATTAGAGCACACTAGTGTCTCACTGCCTCATAATGCTCATACTTGCTGCATATCAAATGGCACAGAACATTCTACAGCTCATACCAAGTGTCTCATACATCTGTACTTATTTAATTCCTTAACTGAATCCTTAACTAAATACTTGACAAGAACCCTTGACTGAATAATCCTTAACTGAATAATCCTTGACAGCATACTTCCCACTCTTATCAAATGGCACAAAGCATACTTGACAGCATAATCCTTAACTGAATCAATTCCTACTAATCAAACCCTAATATAATCCAACCCTAATCTAATATAATGCAGTCCCAATCAAACCCTAACCAAATCAAACCCTAATCTAATCCAATCCCTATCTAATCTAATCCAATCTAGGCGACGGCAAGAACCCTAATCTAACCAGTAGCAGAAAACTAATCCAACCAGGAAGGAGAGAGAGAGAGAGGAAGGATTCATACCTCGAGAGAGAGAGGAAGGAGTCGGCGGCGGTGGGAGAGGAAGGAGTCGGCAGTGGTGGAAGAGGAAGGAGCCGGCAGCCGTGGGGAGGCCGGCGGTGGGAGAGGAAGGAGCCAGCAGCGGTGGGCGGCGCCGTCGATGGAGAGGAGGAGCGGTCGAGTGGTGAGGAGAAGTGGGGAAAAGAGAGGGAGTGGGTCCACTTATCAGCGAGTTCGGTGTTTGCTACGTGACTAGTTTGATATAATAAAAAGGGTGGGCATAGATTACAAAACCAGCAGCCTCTTCCTAGCCTAGTGGTCGAAACACAGTGAAATAAGCACACGGTCATGGGTTCGAGCCCCCGCACGCGCATATTTTTTGGCCATGCACATATTTTTGGTAGCTTGGGTACAATAGCAAAATGGCCCACTTGTCAGCGAGTGGGTCGAGTGGCCCACTTGTCAGTGAGGTGTGTGCTTGATACTTGACTAGTTTGATATATTCAAAAAGGTTGGCATAGAGTGGAAGACTAATAGCCTCGTCCTAGTCGAGTGGTAGAAACATAGTGAAACAAGTGCACGGTTGTGGGTTCGAGTCCCAGCTGGCGCATATTTTTTTGCTCACCAAAATTTAGTTGAAGCAAAATTCAGTTAAAATAGCATCTTCAGTTCTGACCAAAATTCAGTTAAAATAGCATCTACAAGACAACATTCTGACCAAAACAACTACAAGATGATCACAACAACTACTAAATGATCACAACAACTACAAGACAACATTCTGACCAAAACTTGAACTAAAGATGTTCAAAAAATCTTCTGTATGATCATTTTGCAATCTTTTGCATTACAAGACAACATTTTGACAGCAAGCATAACAGCTACAATAACATCTCAATTCAGTTCAAAACAGCAAGCATAACATCTCAATTTTGCTGCTGGAATCTTAAAGCACTGTGAATCAGGATAACTACATCACTATTGCTACAGCCATCAGGATCATCATTTTGCTACAACCATCAGGATCATCATCTTGCTACAACCATGAGGATCATCATTTTGCTCCTAGAATCTTCAAGGATTTTTCTACCTGGAGAGAAGATTGATCACATCAGGTCACCAGTCCCATAGATACCAAAACAAAGAACATTAAGTAATAGTATTTACCTTTGCCAGTCCATTCGCTACTCATCGTCGTCGATACGAAAACAAGGAACTCTATGCCCACTCCTGTTTTCCTCATCATCGCTACAATATTGCAGTATAGTATGACCAGTCCGGTTTTCCTCATCCCCGCTCTCATGTCCATCCGCTACCACATTTCTTCTTTTCTTGATGCCTTCAACTGTTGCAGCACCAACGATCACACGTTCCCGGTCCCTTCGCACTCTGCTTTGCACCGGAACTTCCATAGAGAACTTCCGTAGAGTCCTCATCTTGGTATGTTAGTCCACCATCACCGGGGCCCTTTTCCACTTCTGTTTCAGTCACACTCCACAAGTGTCTGTGCTCAAAGTTTTGCACAACTCGCCATTTTCCATGCAAAAGAGTGTTTGGCAGATAAAACACCATTGTTGCTTGTGTTGTTAGAATAAAGGGATCACTCTTATACCAGCACCTTGCAGTGTTGATGCTTTTGAAGTGGCCATCATATTTGACAAAAGAGTCTCTCTTCTTCTTGCTACCAAGCTCAAACCAGTCACAGCGAAATAAGACAACCGAGCGATGGATGTCTCCACTAGAGTTGTACTGCAACTCTATGATGCTTCTCAACTGACCATAGAAGTCAATGATCTCACGATCATGTGACCCGTCAGTGATGATTCCACTATTCTGTGTCTTCCTTTTTTCCTCGCGGTCAATAGTGTGGTACCAGACACTGTCAGCAATGCATGCTGAATACACTCTCACTCGCTTATCAGGTAAGCATGCCGAAGCAAATAGATCATCACTGACCTTCTTCTCCTTATGCAACTTTCCAATCTGCACAAATAAACCATTTAGCAAACAATGGTATTTAACAATTGGTGAATAACACAGAAAACATAAAACATGTGGCTAAAGATCTCACATGATTCTTAAACCACTTAGCAAACCCCTTGGCAACCCTTTTATCAACATGGATATTGCTTTCTTCCTGATTTAACTCTTCCTTGCATTTCCTGCAATGGCAACAAAACATGTGATTTAAAACATTAGGCTGGTGCCAACCCAAGCAAAAAAATATAATGAGTGCACAAGATATAACGTACTCGATATATGGTCGAACCTCGGCGCAATTGCTGAGCACAAACCAAACCATCTTGTCATACTCATCACCAGCCTCCAAGTATTGTGAGGCTCCAAGAAAGTTCACATCATGGTTGAAAACAGAGACATCACCACTTTGCGAATCAGACCGCTCTCTATTTCTGCCCGGCCGGTTCCATCTTGTTTCCACATCGCCAAAGTATCTAGAGCAAAAAGTCAAGCACTTGTCAACGACATATGCTTCAGCAATGGAACCTTCAGGTCTTGCCGTGTTTCGCACGTAACGCTTACAAGTAAGCAGCCTTCTTTCGATTGGGTACATCCAACCGTATTGCACAGGGCCTCTAAGCATTGACTCTTTTGGTAAGTGCACCGCCAAATGGACCATCACGGTGAAGAAAGCTGGAGGGAAAATCTTCTCGAGCTTGCAAAGAATAATTGGGATTTCTTTTTCAAGTCTTTCCAGGACAGTTAACTTGAGTGTTTCGCAGCACAGTTCTCTAAAGAAATTTCCCAGCTCAGCAACCGCTTCATATATATCCTTGTCCATGATTCCTCGGAGGCCCGTCGGTAAAATCCTTTGGAGGAGGATGTGACAATCATGGGTTTTCAGTACTGAAAGCTTGAATCCATCAGAAGTAACACACTTTGCTAGGTTAGCAGCATAACCATCTAGAAATTTCACCGCTCTTAGGAATTCAGAGAATGCAAGCTTTTGTTCTTTACTCATTGTATACCATGCTCGTGGCATTTCAAATGAATCTTCATCTTCATTGTGCTGTAGATGCAAATCTTCTCTTATGCCCATGTCCTCCAAATCAAGCCTAGAACTAACCGTGTCCTTTGTCTTCCCTTCAATGTTCAGAAACGTCCCTAGCATATTCTCGCATATGTTTTTCTCAATGTGCATTACATCGAGATTATGCCTTAATTTCAGATCAGCCCAGTATGGCAGGTCCCACAAACAAGACCTCCGGTCCCAACATTGACCTTCCTCACGCTTTCTTTTCTTCGCTTGACTTTCTGGTCTCACATCTTTCACCTTTTCAAGTTCTGCTCTAGCTCTTCTTTAGTGAATTCAGCTGGGTTGTCACGGGTTTCATTCTCACCATTAAAATCTTTGCTTCTTCGCAAATGATGGTTTCGGGAAGAAAGCGGCGGTGCCTAATATAGCAGATCTTGCCCTTATTCTCTTTGAGCAAGGGTCTTTGTCACAATGGACACAAGCGATAACCCTTTGTGATCCTCCCAGACGAGTGTGCGAGCAGGAAATCATGGATGGACCATATGATTGCAGACGTAGATTGAACTTTTCTTCGGACTCAAGGCATCGTATGTAGGTACACCAGTCCAGCTGGAGCAGTTCTTCTATGAGGGGCTCCATAAAGACATCAAAATCCTTTCACGGAGACTCGGACCGGGATAAGCAATGACATCTGAAGTTGGACTGATCCATGCATGCCCATGGTGGCAGGTTATGCGGCACCACAAAAGCGGCCACATGCTATAAGGCGTGCTCATGTTCCCAAGCGGATTAAACCCATCTGTGGCAATGCCAAGTTTTATGTTCCTTGGATCTGTAGCAAAATCTAAATGTATACGGTCAAACTCTTTCCATGCCTCTCTGTCCGCTGGATGGCTCAGCTCATGGTCCACAGGTTGCCGCTTCATCTTGTGCCACTGTACCTCATGCGATGATTTCTTCGAGATGAACATCCGCTGCAGCCTTGGTATCAAGGGAAAGTGCCTTAGTACCTTCTCCGGTATTGACTTCTTCCCATCAGCATCTTTCCACCTAGATGCATTGCATTTTGGACAGTTGTCATGCTTTGCTAAATCCTTCCGAAACAAGACACAGTTATTTGGGCACACATGTATTGACACATAACCTAACTTGACTGCGGATTATGCTCAATGCTTCATCATAAGATCCGGGAACACAACTATCGTGGAATTGCAAGCTCAAAAGATGGAGTATTGCGTTGAATGCGGCATTGCTAATCCGGTAGAAAGACTTGCTGTGGAGTAACTTCACGGTGAAGGTAAATCTTGAAAATTTACCCCCTTCATGAGCTGCGCGCTTTGCCTCCTCTAACACCTCAACAAACAACGACTTCTGTCCATCAGCATGATCTTCAGCATCGTACAAATCCTTCAATAGGTCAGGAATCCTATCATCTTCATGCCCATCCTCTTCCTCCAAAACAGCATTATCTCGCAAAACCTTTTCCATGAAATCAATGTCAGCATCACTAGCACCCATCATATGAGGGGCCTCTGTATCAGCTTCAAAATGTTGAGGTTGACTGTCTAAAGGTTCTCCATGATATATACATCTATCATATGTGCTAGACATCCCATTAAGAAGCAGATGATCTTCCACTCTTCCTTGAGCCATTCTTGGACGGTTGAGGCATTCGCAGCATGGGCAAAGAATGTGACCATCGTTGGCAAAATTTGCCCGAACAAATGCCATGAAATCATCAACTCCTTTCATATGTTCTTTTGAAAACTTTCTAACTCCTTTTCTAATCCAGCTTCTGTCCATCTACCAAAGACAACAAATTGTTGCAACTTAGCAAATCAATCTAAGTGCATAAACATTAATTATTGAAAATGGATGGAAGTAATGGAAGCTAAAATTCCAGAAAATTTTATACACTAATTGCCTAACCACAACATTGAAACAAACCAAACTATAAATCAAACCAACACTGAAATTGGCATGAATTTATGTTGCAAAGAAGGCTAATTCAAATTAAACCAAACCAAGATTTAGAAGGATCATGTTTCTGGGAAGACCAAGCTAGCTAGCTCCTAACAAATACTATGTTGTTTCTATCAATTACAATTACTATTATCCTAACAATCGTAGACAAACAATTGAAGAACAACTGAGGCCATCTAGCTCAAATTCCCCCCAAATCTTAACCGAACAAGGCCTGAAGATTTCTTAACAAACAAGCTGAAGAACTCCTAACAGTACATCAAGAAAATTCATCTTTGCAATATCTACCAAACAAGCAAGATATCTCCTAACTCCTAACAATGCATCAACAAAATTAATCTATGCTGAAGAACATCTGACTGAAATCCATCTCCCACTGAATTCCATGCTCGGTGACGAGGTGCAGATAGTGAGAGAGGAGAGGGGGGAAGAGGTGAGGGGTGCATACCGGGAGGTTTGCTTGCGGCGGCGGCGAGTCCCCCATGCTCGGCATGCCTCTCCTTGCGTGGGCGAGGACGCTATTCCTGGCCCCGCCCCCACCACCGTCGGTCGCCCACGCCCCTGCTTTGCCTCCACGCCCCTGCCTCGCCTCCGCCCCCTACTGGTTACCTCCACTGCCGGCCCCGCCCCCGCCTCCGCCCCTGCTGGTTGCTTCCGCCGCGAGGCCGTGGGCGAGGTCACCTGCAGCAAGGTCGTGGGCAAGGCGAGCGGCCCCTACCGGTTGCTTGGCCGCCAGCCCGCCATGCCGCCGCCCACCGCCCGCCCTCGTCATTGCTTGCTTGTTGCCGCCCGCCGCCACCTGGTCGGAAGACCTAGAAAAACGCTAAGTGTTTCTCTATTCGATGCCACCCGCCTCCACCTGGTCGGAAGGCCCCACTTGTCACTGATACGAGAGAGTCGTGGTTTTGTATAGTATATAGAAAACTACCCCCACATTAGCAATAATCCATATCTAGCCCAGCGGTACCGAACGAGCGAACGAGCGCCAGGTCGTGGGTTCGAGTCCCCGCTAGCGCACATTTTTTAGGGAATTAAACGCTCGCTCACCCACCTGTCAAATGGGTTCCGCCTGTCAGTGTTGCTAATTGTTGCTCTGTTCGATGCCACCTGGTCGGAAGGTCCCACTTGTCAATGATACGAGAGAGCCATAGTTTTATATAATGTATAGATAAGTTCCCATACCTGAGCAACTGTCCCTCTCTAGCCCAGTGGTAGCAAGCGAGCGAAGCAAGCGCGAGGTCGTGGGTTCGAGTCCCCGCTAGCGCACATTTTTTGGGCGAATTAAGCACTCGGCCCCTCCTGTCAAATGGGTCCTGCATGTCAGTGTGTGCCCCGTCTGTTGTTGAATATTAATATTTAACCAAAAATGACACCTAGACAGTGACACATAAGCGAGGTTGCTGAGGTGGCTGCCTAATCATCCTAATTCATTCAAAATCAAGTGTAGTGACCATGTTATATTGGTCGTTATCAGCTAGGCGTGAGGCAGTGGACAGTGCTTCCCGCTTTATGACCATTTCCTATAATGACATTATGACCTTTCTGACCAGAATGGTCGTTATAGGTTAGGGTTTGTAGCCCCCCAACAGCTTTTGACCTATTGGTCTAAAATGGTCATAAATTTATGACCAATTCTTCCAGGGTCACTGACAAAAGGTCACTAGTTGACATATTTCTTGTAGTGGAGACGGCAGCGACATGGGGTGCACGAGGACGGCGACGGCCCACGCTCCTCTCACCCAGCTCCTCCGATGAAGGGAGAGCGCCAGCCGACGGCTCGAGGGGAGGTGCGACGGGGATGGGGGACGGAGCGGAGGCCTGAGTTCGACGGTGGGGAGGAGAAGACGTCGCGCGGCAGTCGGGAGCGCCGCCAGGAAGGGGAGCAGGGAGGAGGACGAGTGGGAGAGGGCGGTGGCTAGGGTTCCCGCGAGGGAGGAATGGGAGCAGGGAGGAGGACGAGTGGGAGAGGGCGACAGCCAAGGCGGGTTGACTAAACGTGAAAAGACCAAAATGCCCATCGAGGGGCACCAAAATAGCAGGCGGTGGCATGGCTACCCCAAGCACTGTTCATTGTAGCAGTGTTTTACCTGATTGGACGGATAGAAACGCTCCATCTAAAGATCGGACGGCCAGAGATGCTCCACCCGGAGATCCAACGGCCAGGACACGCTCGGGGAGACGATCGGACGGTCCAAAATTGAAACGGCTCGGGAGGCTTCATTTTACTCCAGAATCTAACAATGGGATTCTCCTAGAGACATGTATTAGATACGCTAAACCCAAAATGTGCGTTGCAGCGTTTACAGCGCGACAGCAAATCCGACCCCTCGAAATGTCCTAAAAAAGGAAAAAAACAAATCTAACCCCTTGAACACCTGTAAACGCGCCTGAACACGTCCGCGGAGATTGACCGATCACATTGCAAATTTGCTTGTCTACATCATACCACATACTATAACGCTCAAATCCGTGCAAAAGTATGCAAACGATGAAATCCACGTACTACATAGATCAAGTACCTATACTACCCCAATCCTCGTCGGAGATGTACACTATCTTCATGCCAAGCTTCGAGTACATGGGCGGCAGCCGCAGCTCTGACTCCTGCAGCTCCTTCTACTGCTCCGCATCGGCCTCTACCTCCATCTATGTTTAGACCTCGTCGAAGAGCGCATTAGTCGCCGCCCGTTCCTGTCGGATGAACTGTCGGTTGGCCTCCACATAGGCCTCATTCTGGATGGAATCCAGGATGGCCTGCTGCTCCTCCATCTCGGACGCTTGGGTAACCGCGAACTCCGCCTCGGTGTCCTTCATGTTGAAGCCTGGAGCGGCTATACATTTCTGTGCACCAGGCGCGGTGGCACTAGCAGTACCGCCAGCCGCTGCCCTACCCAGATGTCAATCTACCCCACAGTTGGCATCTGGACTAGCACTGAATCCCCGTACCAGTGGTGCCCTTGTCGCCGCGGGCACACACAGAGGAGGTGCATTGGCGCCGTGTCCTCCTTACACCGGAGCATCGGGGTCAAGCAGCCTACGTGTCAGACTCCCCCAACTGGGAGGCCTGTTTCGCGATGGAGCACGACGTCACCGGCCGTGGCGGCGTGCAGTTCAACCTCGACTACGTGCCAACACCTCCGAGGTTAAGCCGGAGGAGGAGGTGGCCTACCAGGCCGCTTTGGAGGCGGCAACCCAGGGCGCCATGGAGGAGAGCAGGCGCGACGAGGATGCCCACCGGGACGGCCTGGAGGAGGCCCTTGCCTTCTCTGCTGCCGGGGACTGCGTCATTCACCCACCTCTGACGCTTCCCGAGTGGACTTTGGCCGGCGGTTGACCGGGCATTTAATGTTTAATTATGTCATGTTTGAACGCGTGTTTTTCTAGTTTGCATGCAAAAAAATATATGTCAGACCAGCGTTGGGTGCACGCGCCCACCCAAATCAAAAACGGACACAACCGTCCGCTCGGTCGATCGAAACAAACAAAACATATGTCGGTTTGGGTGGTCGCGTTGGATTTGCTGTTAGCACCGTACGTGCATTACACTGTTGCTTTCTTTCTGCTCCAAGTGGGGGATTGTGCTACGCGGCGTCGAAACTGTCCTAGTCCGGTTCTTTTTTATTGTCGAAAGGCAGTCATGGTCCGGTCCTGGAAGACAAGATTAGCAAGGACGGCAAGGAAAGCGAAACCAGAGCTTACGACCGCTATTGCATGACAACGGACGCAGTACGATTGAGGCTCCTTTTTCTTCTTTTCCTTCTGGACATGGCGACGGTGCGTCCATCGCCGACATGTAGAATTCCCAACAGTTCGCGCCATCTGCGGTAAGCGCGCGTATAGAAGAGTGAAGTCTAAAATGAACCCTCAAATTGTAGATCTAGATTGAAACAAACCCTGATTTTTAAATCTCTGAAATTGGTAGCACGTACTCCCGACATTTTATGAGAGAGGTATGTGAGCCATGTATCAATGAAGTAATACTTATTTACATCTGACTGTCATACTTGCCGGCTATAAGCTTGATTATAAAAAATGTGGCAACACCTTATAGCCATCGACTGACTATACTATTAACCATGCTCTAAAGGTGCGGACACGGGCACAACAGTGGTGGTTGCGAGCTCCGAGACCGAGAGGGACGCGCTCGGTGATTCGCATAATGGCAGAGATCATGTATCGCGATGCGAGCATATGGAGCGTACGTGCACGTCCACGTCCACCTTTTCATCCCAAATTCGCCTTCAGTTTGTTCCGTGATTTGCTTCGTCACGAGCGTGACGTGACTCTTGTCTCCCTGAAAAAACTAGCCAAACAATTGAAGTCATCGGTCGAACTCCCTTCCATGCGTGTGTGTGCAGGGGAAAGGGACGGGGCCACGCGTTGGCGTTGGGGTGGCAGCCGCCACGCGCACGCTCGATTGCCCGTGCCCGATCGCCCATTCGCGCGCACGCCCTTGGAGGCAACGCACACGCCTTGGATGAACATTTAGGGTGTGTTTGGTAGCATGTATGGACATAGCCTAATTGTTCTCTTTTGATATATGCTGAGTCCATCCATTTGTTGTTGTCTGGCAGCGGTGTATGCGAGGAGACATGCTGAGCTGAGACTTTGTTCAGCAGCCTGCATGTGCTTAGACATGCTGAACAATTTCGAATTTTGAACAACTCTTGAACGGTGAACAAAATTGAAAAAACATCAACAAAAATTTAAACATATTTGAAATTCTGAAACTTTATTGATAATTTAAACAAGATTTGAAATTATATTTTTTTTTAAATTTCAAAAGATATTAAATTCTGAACATTTTTTGAACATTTAAACATATTTTGAAATTCTAAACAATTTCTAAAATTAAAACAAAAACTGGAATTTTGAACATTTTTTAAAATTTAAACAAAATTTGAAATACTAAACATTATTCGATTTTTTAAAATCCTAAACTTTTTTGAAAATTTAAACAAAATTTGAAATTCTGAACATTTTTGAAAATTTATTATTTTTTGAAATTCTCAACATTTTTTGTAAACTGAGACAAAATTTGAAATTCTGAACAATTTTTGAAAATTTAAACAAATTTTAAATTCTGAATATTTTCAAAAATTTAAACAAATTTTGTAATTCTGAACTTTTTTGATTTTTTTAAAAAACTAAAATTCTGATTTTTTTTTAAAATTTAAACAATTTTTAAAATATGAACATTTTTTCAAAATTTAAACATATCTGGTGGGTGGGGACAAGGGTCTGGGCGAGCATAGCTGCCTCCATGCACCCCCTCTGGGCATGAGATGGGCATGGGCCGAGGGCCCTTTTTATTCATCGGATGGGCATAGCCAGGTGAGCCCATGCACTTTACCAAACAAGTAAAAGTGGGTCACATTGGGAACTTTTGCCCTCATGCACCTTACCAAACAAAACCTTAGAGTAGTGGTGGCATGTATGTGTACACCTATTATGCTATTGCCTTTCAAGAAGTAAAATTTTCACTTTTCAATTACAAGATATCAGATCATGATTTAATGGATAGATATGCGTTGTGTATACACTGATTTTGGATGCATGCACTGAGGTATGATGTGGATCATGGTAATTGAACCAGATTTTGAATTGTTAACTACACCATGCAAATTATTTTCCCATTTATCCTGAGTGTCTACCACAAAGGAAAATGCATGTTTCCCTATCGGTTGGCTGTCACAAAACGCCAATTTCTAAACCTGATCGGTCAATATTTTTCTAAGAGTAGCTGTCAGGAACAACTGCTAGGAAAATATTTCCTATCGGTTTACAATCAGGCATTAGTAGATTTTTCTGAGAGTAGCTGTCAGGAACAGCTGCAGTTTCTTGTAGTGAATCATTCTAGTATCATATAAAATCAGCGAAGTGTACAGGGACCCATAAATTAGAGAAGGCGCAATATCCTAAACTTAGAAAGTTGGAAAAGAATAAGATATTCACAAATACGCCCTCCCTTCCAAAATCAAATGTCGTGGTTTAGGTTACTCAAACTATGACACTTAATTTTGGAACGGATGGAGTACTATAAGAAAAATGTTCCGGGGGTGGCGCTTTGGCTACCGGGAGCATTTCCTCTTGGACGAACAGTAACTCAAAAAAGTGGTAAAATATTTTAAAAAAAATTCTTAATTTTTTGTGAATGTTTGTGTTAGTGTTGTAGGCATGCTAGACAATTTTCATGCGAAACAAAGCATTAGTCTTTTTCGGTGAAAAATAAATAAATTTGGGTTGACATTTTGGGTAACATCTGGTGTGTTTTTTGCACAGGCCAAAATGTATAACCTTTTTGCCTAAAATTTTGCAGGTAACATTTTGATGTAACTATGAATACACAAAAACTTTGTTGGGATTTTTTTTGACATTTCAAAAATCCTTTTTTCTCGCGCAGGAGCACGTGCTCCGAGGAGCTAAGTTGGATTTCCGGGAAGTTCCATACTACATTGATGAAGATTTAGCTCCAAAAGGATTTCCGGACCATCATGGCCCAAAACTGACATCATGCGTTTGGGCCATGTTCCATAGGTCAGCCTAGTCATGCTTAAATATTCGTCAAGGGCTCGAGCCGTCACTTCTCCGTCTTATTAAAAAAAACTGACCAGGTTTTTTAAGGGTAAACTAGGGGTTTTATTCAGAGTTCATAACAAAAGGAATACAAACGATGTCCGGACGAACCCCTAGCCACACATGGCGGCCCACGCCAGAGACACAGCTCCTTTAGCCAGCGAATGGGCCTCGAAATTATTTTCTCTATGCTCAAAACGGAAATCAACAGAAGAAAATAAGTTTGTACTAAGCTGAATCTCTCTAAGGATAGGCGCATACACCGGAGACCCTCCTCCCTTTAAGTTTGAAATAACTTCCAGGCAATCTGAGGCAATCACCAAGTCTTGTAAATGAAGGTCCTGTACAAGGGCCATTGCTTCACAGCATGCTTTCGCCTCCAGGCTAGATGGATCAGACTAACCTTCGAAAACAAGTGCCGATGCCCCAAGATAAGTCCCGTCCTTGTCTCTGCAAACCACTGCCGCTGCTCCTTTCTCCCCCAGGGTAGACAGACCGCCATCGCAGTTGAATTTTGCAGCAAACTGTGCTGGTGCCAACCATGTATTTGCCCTGGGCTGATTAGCCCGTGCAACGTGATTTGTTGGCATGCAATGAGAGGCAATCTCCAACTCCTCCAGATACCTTTTGATGAAACACATAGTTCACAACGGGCTTTGAAACTCCTCATCATGTATCGCTTTACGTCGCCCCCACCCGATAGCCCACATTGTCACCAAAACTCGGGTAAGATTGTCTTGGGTTGTTGATTCAAACAGCCAAAACAGCCACAACGTTGCATCTTCATTCTGGTTCGATAGCACATGCTCAAGCAAAGACTCGTCTCCTAATGCCCAAACACACCTAGCCATGCGGCAGCTCAGCAGTGAATGACGCCATGTGTCCTCAACTGCACCACATATAGAGCATGCTGGGGTATCTGCCATGTTGCGTTTGTGTCGAACTAGGCCTATAGGGAGCGAAGTATGGGCAAGTCTCCAAATGAAGATGCGAATTTTTGACGGGACCTTCACCTTCCACAACTGAGACCATGAATACTTCTCCACTGTGATGTTGGAATGGCCCGGCCGGTGCTCCAGCCAGTCTTCCCTCTGAGCTTTAATTGCAGATGTCATCCTATATGCTGATCGGACAGAAAACATGCCGCGTCTGTCATAGTGCCAAGCCCAGAAGTCTTCCTGCATCCTAGAGCTGGCTGGTATATTGAGGATTACTTCTACATCCGCAGCAATAAAATAATCCTCAAGAATTTGCTTGTCCCACGTGTGAGTAGCTAGATTGAGGAGGCCAGAGACCAAAACCGGGGGATTAGCTGATCGAGCACAGATGGGGCGAAGCTTATAGTCCCTCGGCATCCAATTTTCTTCCCAAATGCGAGTGCTAGAACCTGTGCCAATCCTCTTGATTAGTCCCAAAGACAACACATCTCTGCCTTCTATTAATGAGCGCCAAACCTGGGATGGAGATGATCCCAAAGTCGCGTCCAGAATGCTGGTGTTGGGGTAGTAGCGGGCTTTTAGCACACGCGCACTAAGAGTATCTGGCTCTTGTAACAATCTCCAAACTTGGCGAGCAAGAAGTGCCAAGTTGAAAAGCTCCACAACCCTAAAACCCAAACCGCACATGAACTTTTGTTTTGACATTGTTACCCATGACACCCAGGCTGGTTTCCTTTGGCCATTTTTACTCCCCCGCCAAAATCTTCGAATGATGCTGTTTATATGCTCACAAAGTCCACGGGGTAACTTAAAGCAAGCCATCGAATATGTAGGGATGGATTGAACCACTGATTTAATTAAAACTTCTTTACCTCCGACTAATAGACACTTCTCCATCCACCCTTGAACACGATTCCAAATTCTGTCCTTTAGATATTTGAAAGACCCTTCTTTTGCTCGCCCCACATCCGAAGGTAAGCTAAGATATTTTTCTGACAAGGGCTCATTTTGAACCTCCAGAATGTCCTTGATTGTGCCCCTTGTGGATTCAGGAACACCCTTGCTAAAGAAAATGGAGGACTTGTCAACATTTATCCTCTGACCCGAAGCGTTGCAATATGTAGTAAGGATCTCCTTCACTCGAGTAGCACTAGCATCAGTAGCCTCAAAAAAGAGTTGGCTATCATCGGCGAAAAGCAGGTGGTTAACTAGAGGGGCCCCTGGAGCAACAGAAATCCCCCTCACCGCTCCTTTTGCCTTTAGCAAACAAAATAGACCCTCAGCTGCAAGCAAGAACAGATATGGCGATATGGGATCCCCTTGTCGCAAGCCACGGGAAGGTTTGAAAGCATCCAAAACTCCACCATTGAAAAGAATGAGAACGAAACCGATGATGCACACCTCATAACAGTATTTGTGAATCTTGGGCTAAAGCCCATCTTGAGCATCATTGCCTTCAAATAAGACCACTCCAAGTGATCATAGGCCTTCATCATATCCAATTTTAGCGCGCAAAATATGTTACCCTTCACCCTCCTGGTTTTCATATAATGCAAACACTCATAAGCTGTGATGAAATTATCTGTAATGAGACATCCAGGGACAAAGGCTGATTGCTCTTCAGAGATGACCTCGGGGAGAATAGTTTTCAATCTGTTTGCTAAGACCTTTGAGGCAATCTTGTAGATTACATTACAAAGACTTATAGGTCAAAATTGTCCTAGAACTTTTGGACTAGCTATCTTGGGAATCAAAACAATGAACGTGTTGTTTATCTCCTCCGGTGAATCCACTCCTTCAAGCACTCGAATAATCATCCTCGTGACTTCATCACTACATAAATCCCAATGCTTCTGAAAAAATGAGCCGGGAAGCCATCCGGTCCAGGGACCTTCGTAGGGGACATTTGAAACAATGCATCCTCAACTTCTTCTCTGCTATAAGTGGCGTTTAGTCGTGCATTCATGTTACCGTCTACACGCACTGGTATATGAGACAGAACTTCTTCCATGCCAATGGTGCCCTCGGACGTGTACAAATTAGCATAAAAGTCCGTAGCCATCCCCTCTAACTCATGTCGATCCGTGCACACAGTACCATCACTTTAGGACAGCTGCGATATCGAGTTTTTTGAATGCCGGACACTTGCTTTCATTTGGAAAAACTTCGTATTGCTGTCCACCTCAGACAGCCAAGAGATGCGAGTGATATCTCGCCATGATCTCTTCTCAGACGCTAGCTCGACCATGCGGTCTTGACTCTCTTCTCTTCTTGGCTCGGCCCGTCCATAGCAGGTGCGCACGCAACAAGGCTAGCTGCCTTCAAAGTGAATGTAGTTCTTCACGCACAGAACCAAAAGTGTGTCTGCCCCAGCGCGATAACGAAACCGCAACTACGTTGATTTTGGTTGCTAGATCAGATACGGACCCAGTCGGTCCCTCGCCATTCCACGCATCTGCCACTGTATCCTTAAATCTGTCATGTGTCTCCCATGCGCACTCGTATTGGAACGGCTTCTTCTTTCCCCATCTAGGGTTAGCACTCTTGAGCTCATTCATCAACAGAATGGGGCTATGGTCACTTTTTGCCGCTGTCATGTGCTCCACACTAGCAAAAGGGAAGATGCTCGACCAACAAGGTGAAGCCAAAGCCTTGTGCAGCCTGACCCTGCAAAACTCTCCACCTGTGACTCTTTTTTCAAAGGTCCAGTCAAGGCCCTTATACCCTAAATCTGCCAGGCCACACACATCCACTGCTTCCATAAACCCCGCAATTTGAGAGCTATCGTGAGTGTTTGGTCCCAATTGTTCCTCCTGACGGAGAATTTCATTAAAATCACCAATACAAACCCATGGCAGTGTACTCTCTCCTCGTAGCCTTTTCATCGTTTCCCACGTTTTATATCTCAGGCTCCTGTTAGCCTCCCCATAGAAACAAGTAAGGCGCCACTGATCAACACCTGGTTGAGAGATCCAGGAGTCTATATGATACTGTGAAAAATTCTTTATTGTCAACTGAACATCTGATTTTAAGAATATACAAAGCCCACCACTTCTTCCGCTACTAGCTACTGCAAAACTACCTTGAAAACCTAAAGAAGCCGCCAAACCCTCCACTCGGTTCTTCGCTATTTGGGTCTCCACAATGCAAAGTACCAACGGCGCACTAGCCTCCACCAGTCGCGGAGCTCTGTCTTGTCGCAGGTCACCAATCCCATAGCAGTTCGGACAAGGTTCTCATTAGGCCAGCGGTCCTCCTCTAAGGAGGCCGCCTCTTATATTTTCAACCACATCTCCATCCTCTCCTCCCGGCGCCTCGTCTTGACAATTGGGTTCTTCTCCGGGTGGAGATCACAACACTTGTACTCGTCGGTGGCGTCGCTCCTTCTATCATCGAGCAGTACCAGCCACCCCTTCCGGCTAGGTCATTGAGCTGTTGTCCCCGATGTTAATTGATCCGTCACCGCGACCAATCTCTTCGAGCTCCTTCTCATCTCCTCCAAACCCATCACCCATAACGTCTACCTCCATCGGCTGAGCTTCTCCAGCGTAACCCCGATCATCTGGGCTCCTCTCCCTCTTCCACCCATCGGGCCTCTGCCCTCTCTACCCCCTCTATCGCTCCTACCTGCTTCCCTCCCTCTACCTCTCCCTCCTCCATCTCCTCTTCCTCGTCCCCCTAGCCCCTGAGTTGATGGCACCTCCGGCTCCCAAAGCAACCACTCACCCACTCAAAAGTGTTTGGATCGTGCACCCCATCACCACATTCATCCACGAGGTGGCCCATCTTTCCACATGCAAAACAAAAGTCTGGCACCTTCTCATAGTAGACACTATATCTCTTGTATTCTTTTAGTGTTATTGGAACAAAATGGAGGAAATATGCCCTAGAGGCAATAATAAAGTTATTATTTATTTCCTCATATCATGATAAATGTTTATTATTCATGCTAGAATTGTATTAACCGGAAACATAATACATGTGTGAATACATAGACAAACATATAGTCACTAGTATGCCTCTACTTGACTAGCTCATTAATCAAAGATGGTTATGTTTCCTAACCATAGACATGTGTTGTCATTTGATTAACGGGATCACATCATTAGGAGAATGATGTGATTGACATGACCCATTCCTTTAGTCTAGCACTTGATCGTTTAGTATATTGCTATTGCTTTCTTCATGACTTATACATGTTCCTGTAACTATGAGATTATGCAACTCCCATTTACCGGAGGAACACTTTGGGTACTACCAAACGTCACAACGTAACTGATTATAAAGGAGTACTACAGGTGTCTCTGAAGGTACATGTTGAGTTGGCGTATTTCGAGATTAGGTTTTGTCACTCCGATTGTCGGAGAGGTATCTCTGGGCCCTCTCGGTAATGCACATCACTATAAGCCTTGCAAGCAATGTGACCAATGAGTTGGTTATGGGATGATGCATTACGTAACGAGTAAAGAGACTTGCCAGTAACGAGATTGAACTAGGTATTGGATACTGACGATCGAATCTCGGGCAAGTAACATACCGATGACAAAGGGAACAACGTATGTTGTTATGCGGTTTGACCGATAAAGATCTTCATAGAATATGTAGGAACCAATATGGGCATCCAGGTTCCACTATTGGTTATTGACCGAGAATAGTTCTAGGTCATGTCTACATAGTTCTCGAACCCGTAGGGTCCGCACGCTTAACATTACGATGACAATTTTATTATGAGTTTATAAGTTTTGATGTACCGAAGTTTGTTCGGAGTCCCGAATGTGATCACGGACATGACAAGGAGTCTCGGAATGGTCGAGACATAAAGATTGATATATTGGACGGCTATATTCGGACACCGGAAGTGTTCCGGGCGTTTTCGGAGAAAACCGGAGTGCCGGAGGGTTAACGGAACCCCCCGGGAGAAGTAATGGGCCTAGTGGGCCTTAGTGGAAAGAGAGAGGGGCGGCCAGCATGGGACGCGTGCCCCCTTCCCCTCTGGTCCGAATTGGACTAGGAGGGGGGCGGCTCCCCCCTCTTTCCTTCCCCCTCTCCCCTTCCTTCCCCCTCCTAGTAGGAGTAGGAAAGGGGAGTCCTACTCTACTAGGAGGAGGATTCCTCCTCCTTGGCGTGCCCTCTAAGGGCAGGCGGCCTCCCCTTGCTCCTTTGTATCACGGGGCGGGGGCACCCATAGACACACAAGTTGATCTACGGATCGTTCCTTAGCCGTGTGCGGTGCCCCCTCCACCATATTCCACCTCGGTCATATCGTCGCGGAGTTTAGGCAAAGCCTGCGCGGTAGAACATCATCACCGTCACCACGCCATCGTCTTGTGGAACTCATCAAGCTTTCTGGATCGGATCCGGGGATCGTCATCGAGCTGAACATGTGCTGAACTTCGGAGGTGCGTGACGTTCGGTACTTGGATCGGTCGGATCGTGAAGGCGTCGACTACATCAACAGCGTTGTCATAGCGCTTCGCTTCACGGTCTCACGAGTGCGTGGACAAACACTCTCCCTCTCGTTTCTATGCCATCACCATGATCTTGCGTGTGCGTAGGAAATTTTTTGAAATTACTACGTTCCCCAACAGTGGTATCAGAGCCTAGGTTTTATGCGTTGATGTTATAAGCACGAGTAGAACACAAGTGAGTTGTGGGCGATACAAGTCATACTGCTTACCATCATGTCATACTTTGGTTCAGCGGTATTGTGAGATGAAGCGGCCCAGACCGACATTACGCTTACGCTTACGCGAGACTGGTTTCACCGTTACGAGCACTCGTGCTTAAAGGTGGCTGGCGGGTGTCTGTGTCTCTCACTTTAGCTGAATCGAGTGTGGCTACGCCCGGTCCTTGCGAAGGTTAAAATAGCACTAACTTGACGAACTATCGTTGTGGTTTTGATGGGTAGGTAAGAACGGTTCTTGCTAAGCCCGTAGCAGCCACGTAAAATATGCAACAACAAAGTAGAGGACGTCTAACTTGTTTTTGCAGGGCATGTTGTGATTTGATATGG
Source organism: Aegilops speltoides (assembly GCA_021437245.1). NCBI lineage: Eukaryota > Viridiplantae > Streptophyta > Magnoliopsida > Poales > Poaceae > Aegilops > Aegilops speltoides. The sequence goes on from CM038142.1 coordinate 87,038,305, forward strand.
TCAAGACGTGATGCTATATTTTATTGTATGAGATGATCATGTTTTGTAAACGAAGTTATCGGCAACTGGCAGGAGCCATATGGTTGTCGCTTTATTGTATGAAATGCAAACACCCTGTAATTGCTTTACTTTATCACTAAGCGGTAGCAATAGTCGTAGAAGCAATAGATGGCGTAACGACAATGATGCTACGATGGAGATCAAGGTGTCGGCGCGGTGGCGATGGTGATCACGGCGGTGCTTGAAGATGGAATCACAAGCACAAGATGATGATGGCCATATCATATCACTTGTATTGATTGCATGTGATGTTTATCCTTTATGCATCTTATCTTGCTTTAATTGGCGGTAGCATTTTAAGATGATCTCTCACTAATAATCAAGAAGTGTTCTCCACGAGTATGCACCGTGGCGAAAGTTCTTTGTCTTTGAGACACCACGTGATGATCGGGTGTGATCGCTCTACGTTCAAATACAACGGGTGCAAAACAGTTGCACACGCGAATACTTAGGTCATACTTGGCGATCCTAGCATATCTGAGATATGGCCTCGGAACACGGAGACCGAAGGTCGAATGTGAATCATATAGTAGATATGATCAACATAGTGATGTTCACCATTGAAACTACTCCATCTCACGTGATGATCAGGCATGGTTTAGTTGATTTGGATCACGTAATCACTTAGATGACTAGAGAGATGTCTGTCTAAGTGGGAGTTCTTAAGTAATATGATTAATTGAACTTAAATTTATCATGAACTTAGTACCTGATAGTATTTTGCTTGTCTATGTTTGTTGTAGATAGATGGCTCGTGTTGTTGTTCCGTTGAATTTTAATGCGTTCCTTGAGAAAGCAAAGTTGAAAGATGATGGTAGCAATTACGGATTGGGTCCGTAACTCGAGGATTATCCTCATTGCTCCACGGAAGAATTACGTCTGGAAGCATCGCTGGGTGCGAACCTGCTGCTGATGCTGGCGGCGGCGTTAAGAATGTCTGGCGAGCAAAGCTGATGACTACTCGATAGTTCGATGTGCCATGCTTTACGGCTTAGAACCGGGTCTTCAACGGCGTTTTGAGCGTCATGGAGCATATGAGATGTTCCAGGAGTTGAAGTTAATATTTCAAGCAAATGCCGGATTGAGAGATATGAAGTCTCCAATAATTTCTATAGCTGCAAGATGGAGGAGAATAGTTACGTCGGTGAACACATACTCAAAATGTGCAGGTATAATAATCACTTGATTCAAGCTGGGAGTTAATCTTCACGATGATAGTGTCATTGATGAAATTCTCCAATCACGCCACCAAGCTACAAGAGCTTCATGATGAACTATAATATGCAAGGGATGGACAAGACTATTCGAGCTCTTCGCAATGCTAAAAGCAGCGGAGGTAGAAATCAAGAAGGAGCATCAAGTGTTGATGGTTAACAAGACCACCGGTTTCAAGAAAAGGGCAAAGGGAAGAAGAAGGGAACTTCAAGAAGAACAGCAAACAAGTTCTGCTCAAGAGAAGAAACCCAAGTCTAGACCAAAGCACGAAACCGAGTGCTTCTCTGCAAGCGGTGGACACTAGGCAGCGGAACTGCCCCAAGTATTTGGCGGATAAGAAGGATGGCAAAGTGAACAAAGGTATATGTGATATACATGTTATTGATGTGTACCTTACTAATGCTCATGATAGTACAGGTATTTGATATCTGGTTACATTGCTAATATTTGCAACTCGAAGCAGGACTACTGATTAGCGAAGATTGGCTAAGGAGAGGTGGCGATGCTTGGCGTGGGAAATGGTTCCAAAGTCGATGTGATCGCGATCGACACGCTACCTCTACATCTACCATCGGGATTAGTTTTAGACCTAAATAATTGTTATGTGGTGCGGCGTTGAGCATGAACATTATATCTGGATCTTGTTTGATGCGAGACGGTTATTCATTTAAATCAGAGAATAAGGTTGTTCTATTTATATGAGTAAAATCTTTTATGGTCATGCACCCTTGAAGAGTGGTCTATTTTTATTAAATCTCGATAGTAGTGATACGCATATTCATAGTGTTGAAACCAAAAGATGCAGAGTTGATAATGATAGTGCAACTTATTTGTGGCACTGCCGTTTAGGTCATATCGGTGTAAAGCGCATGAAGAAACTCCATACTGATGGGCTTTTGGAATCACTTGATTATGAATCACTTGGTACTTGCGAACCGTGTCTCATGGGCAAGATGACTAAAACGCCGTTCTTTGGAACTATGGAGCGAGCAACTGATTTGTTGGAAATCATACATACTGATGTTTGTGGTCCAATGAATGTTGAGGCTCACGGCGGGTATCATTATTTTCTCACTCTCACAGATGATTTGAGCAGATATGGGTATATCTACTTAATGAAACACAAGTCTGAAACATTTGAACAGTTCAAAGAATTTCAGAGTGAAGTGGAAAATCATCGTAACAAGAAAATAAAGTTTCTATGATCTGATCGTGGAGGAGAATATTTGAGTTACGAGTTTGGTTTACATTTGAAACAATGCGGAATAGTTTCACAACTCCGCCACAGAACACCACAACGAAATGGTGTGTCCGAACGTCGTAATCGTACTTTACTAGATATGGTGCGATCTATGATGTCTCTTACTGATTTACTGCTATCGTTCTGGGTTTATGCTTTAGAGACGGCCGCATTCACATTGAATAGGGCACCATCAAAATCCGTTAAGACAACGCCTTATGAACTATGGTTTGGCAAGAAACCAAAGTTGTCGTTTCTTAAAGTTTGGGGCTGCGATGCTTATGTGAAGAAACTTCAACCAGATAAGCTCGAACCTAAATCGGAGAAATGTGTCTTCATAGGATACCCAAAAGAGACCATAGGGTACACCTTCTATCACAGATCTAAGGGCAAGATTTTTGTTGCTAAAATCGGATCCTTTCTAGAGAAGGAGTTTCTCTCGAAAGAAGTGAGTGGGAGGAAAGTAGAACTTGATGAGATAACTGTATCTACTCCCTTATTGGAAAGTAGTTCATCACAAGAACTGGTTCCTGTGACAACTACACCAATTAGTGAGGAAGCTAATGATATTGATCATGAAACTTCAGATCAAGTTTCTACTGAACCTCGTAGGTCTACGAGTAAGATCCGCACTAGAGTGATGCGGTAATCCTATTCGGAAGTCATGTTACTTGACCATGATGAACCTACGAACTATGAGGAAGCGATGATGAGCCTAGATTCCGCAAAATGGCAAGAGGCCATGAAATCTGAGATGGGATCCATGTATGAGAACAAAGTATGGACTTTGGTTGACTTGCCCGATGATCGGCAAGCAATTGCCTTGGGAAAGGAATCCAGGTTTCACAAGAGGACCAAGCACATCAAGAGACGCTTCAATTCCATCTGGGACAAAGTCCAAGTGGGAGACATAGAAATTTGCAAGATACATACGGATCTGAATGTTGCAGACCCATTGACTAAGCCTCTCTCACGAGCAAAACATGATCAGCACCAAGACTCCATGGGTGTTAGAATCATTACTATGTAATCTAGATTATTGACTCTAGTGCGAGTGGGAGACTGAAGGAAATATGCCCTAGAGGCAATAATAAAGTTATTATCTATTTCCTCATATCATGATAAATGTTTATTATTCATGCTAGAATTGTATTAACCGGAAACATAATACATGTGTGAATACATAGACAAACATATAGTCACTAGTATGCCTCTACTTGACTAGCTCATTAATCAAAGATGGTTATGTTTCCTAACCATAGACATGTGTTGTCATTTGATTAACGGGATCACATCATTAGGAGAATGATGTGATTGACATGACCCATTCCGTTAGCCTAGCACTTGATCGTTTAGTATATTGCTATTGCTTTCTTCATGACTTATACATGTTCCTGTAACTATGAGATTATGCATCTCCCGTTTATCGGAGGAACACTTTGGGTACTACCAAACGTCACAACGTAACTGGGTGATTATAAAGGAGTACCACAGGTGTCTCCGAAGGTACATGTTGAGTTGGCGTATTTCGAGATTAGGTTTTGTCACTCCGATTGTCGGAGAGGTATCTCTGGGCCCTCTCGGTAATGCACATCACTATCAGCCTTGCAAGCAATGTGACCAATGAGTTGGTTACGGGATGATGCATTACGTAACGAGTAAAGAGACTTGCCGGTACCGAGATTGAACTAGGTATTGGATACCGACAATCGAATCTCGGGCAAGTAACATACCGATGACAAAGGGAACAACGTATGGTGTTATGCGGTTTGACCGATAAAGATCTTCGTAGAATATGTAGGAACCAATATGGGCATCCAGGTTCCGCTATTGGTTATTGACCGAGAATAGTTCTAGGTCATGTCTACATAGTTCTCGAACCCGTAGGGTCCGCACACTTAACGTTACGATGACAATTTTATTATGAGTTTATAAGTTTTGATGTACCGAAGTTCGTTCGGAGTCCCGGATGTGATCACGGACATGACGAGGAGTCTCGGAATGGTCGAGACATAAAGATTGATATATTGGACACCTATATTCGGACACCGAAAGTGTTCCGGGCGTTTTCGGAGAAAATCAGAGTGCCGGAGGGTTACCGGAACCCCCCGGGAGAAGTAATGGGCCTAGTGAGCCTTAGTGGAAAGAGAGAGGGGCGGCAAGCATGGGCTGCACGCCCCCTCCCCCTCTTGTCCGAATTGGACTAGGAGGGGGGGCCCTCTTTCCTTACCCCTCTCCCCCTTCCTTCCCCCTCCTAGTAGGATTAGGAAAGGGGGGGTCCTACTCCTACTAGGAGGAGGATTCCTCCTCCTTGGCGCGCCCTCTAAGGGCCGGCCGGCCTCCCCCCTTGCTCCTTTATATACGGGGGCAGGAGGGCACCCCATAGACACACAAGTTGATCTACGGATCGTTCCTTAGGCGTGTGCGGTGCCCCCCTCCACCATATTCCACCTCGGTCATTTTGTCGCGGAGTTTAGGCGAAGCCCTGCGCCGGTAGAACATCATCATCGTCACCACGCCGTCGTGCTGACGGAACTCATCCCCGAAGCTTTGCTGGATTGGAGCCCGGGGATCGTCATCGAGCTGAACGTGTGCTGAACTCGGAGGTGCCGTACGTTTGGTACTTGGATTGGTCGGATCGTGAAGACGTACGACTACATCAACCGCGTTGTCATAACGCTTCCGCTTACGGTCTACGAGGGTACGTGGACAAACACTCTTCCCTCTCATTGCTATGCCATCGCCATGATCTTGCGTGTGCGTAGGAAATTTTTGAAATTACTACGTTCCCCAACACAAAACGGACCAGTGGTGTATTGACATCAACATAAACCCTGACCTGAAGGGTAATCGCTGGGTTAATTCTTCCCTCATTCATGATCACCGTGAAGGGTGGATTGCCAACCTTGGCTGCTACTTTCTCCGCAAGCTCTCTTCTTCTAGTGAGTCCATCAGGCAAGCCCTTCACTCTAGCCCAGACCAGGATTTTGTTTAGTTTGTATCCCTTCACCTCTGAAAAACCATCATACTCCTGGATCACCACCGGTGCCCTTCTAAACAACCATGGCCCTCCATCCATAATCTTCCTCCAATAACCCAAACAATGACATTGAACTAAAAACAGATTAGGGCCTTTGATATTGAAGGTAACTCCCTGTGCTGCCGACCAAGCATTACGCATCTGTGTTAGGGGTGCCGCATGACTGAATGGTTTCGTGGTATGAACACGAAAAAGGGCCAGCCAGCGCACGTCCTTTATCAAGTCTTCCACCTCCTCCGAGAAATCAAGCTCTTCCTCCTCTCTACCATGCAATCTCATCCCCGCAAATTGATCCTCTAGATCTGGTTCGGGGCCTGCGTAATCATACTCCTCCTCATACTCCTCAGATTGGTTACGTACATCCTGCGAGCTCTCGTCCTGCACCCTCTTCCTCCCAGTTTCCCCCTCCTCTACTTCCTTCGACAATCCAAATCCACTCGGCCGGGCCGCCGCTGCTGCCATTGCCGCTCCGTCCGCCCTCGCTTCCTTCGTTCCTCCTTGCGCCTGACCTACTAGTTCCGCCATGCACACAGGCATGCTTGATGGCAAGGGGTAGTTCTCACCGAAGGCCAGGGAAGACCAGCGATCCGGGGAGATATCACATGGACTCCGGCGAGATCGCCAGAGGATAGGTGGAACCCTAGAAAACTAGGGGGAAAAAGAGTGGTCCAGAGGTTATCCCGTGGGAGACCTCCACTGGTCACTTTTGGGAGCCTAGGAGCATGTCATGCATCCAGCCTCCACCACATGTTTCGCGTGGGGCGCTTGCTCTGAATCTCCTTTCTTTATTATTTTAAAATAAAAATAAATAAATATATGTCCAGATTTCTATTTTGCGTGAAAAAAATCGCTTCCACGAAAAGTATAGATTTACTTCCTCGAGAAACAACGATTTGCTTCCGTGAGAAGCGCACATGGAGAGTTGGAGACACATATTTGCTTCCGTGGAAATCACAACTATGCTTTTCGGGAAAACAAATTGTGCTTCCAATAAGACGTATAGATTTGCTTCCGGTTTCAGGATTCTTTCGTCATTCGATTTTTTGCCTTTTTCATTTTATTGGTTTTCTTTTGCATATTTTTTCGTTAAATTTTTTGTTCAAACCTATTAACATGGGATTTAGTTTTGAAGATCTTGATGTGAGAAATCCGAGGATGAAAAGGTTTGGATTTGAACGCATTGTTCAAGAGATAAAACTTGAATAAATGAATCTACGTAAAAAATAAATAAGAAAACTCAGATGTTGCAATAAATGACACACATGTGATTTCAATTTTTAACTTTTTTGAGACAATCACGCGAAGCTTTATTATATCGTCACCACATTTACAGGGACGGAGGGAAGGTTCCTGGATGGCCTAGCCATACATGACACAGAGCCAATTTTAAAGCATGCTTAGCTAGATTGTGAGCCTCGAAATTCGAGCTCCTACTTTCATAGACTATATTACAAGAGATAAAAGCACTAACACCCAAGTTCACTTCTGGGCGATTGCACCATAGCTCGCTCTGCTCCCTCCTTGATCTCCTTCACCACATTCAAGCAATCGAGGCTAAATGGATTCTCGACTATTCAGGTCCCTTGAGAGGCGATGCCTTCCACGACCGCCATGGCCTCCAAAGTCTCGGGTCGCTACGAGAGGAATGACTAGCAAAGATGCTCCTCAAAACTTCCATCCCTTCTGCGACTAATAGCAGCAAGCTGCTCCATATCTGGTGCGACTTACATCATGCATCTACATTGACCTTCACATGATTCTCTGGAGGTGACACCCGGGCCTCTGTATTTGGAAGTACAGTACTCTGCCGAGCACGGATTTGTTTCCACTGACCGCAGCTCCACAAGGTATGAATTTATAAAACCATTTATTGAATGCGGACTTTGGAAGATACCTTCGTGCAAAGCTTTCCTCCTAGCACTCCATATTGCCCAAAGAGAAACTGTCAAGCGAATGAACTCATGCCCATCCAGATTCTTGCACAAAGTGAAGATCCAGCTCCTTGCATTGTCATCCTGATTGCCGCTGATCTGCTCAAGCACGGGGTCAGAAGATAAAGCCCATGTACATCGGGACATAGGGCAGCTCAATAGGGCATGGCGCCAACTGTCCTGTGCTCCACATAACATACACGCCGGCGAAGTGGCCATGTTCCTGCGATGGAGTAGGTCTCTGGATGGAATGGAATGCTGTGCTAGTCGCCACAAAAACAACTTCAACTTTGCCGGAACATGTAGTTGCCATATATCACTCCAGTCTCCTTGATTCATTACCGCATGTGATGTACTCTCTCTTTCTTCTAGCCACGCCTCCCTTTCTGACTTGATCCTCACAATCATCCGGTACGCAGAACGCACGGTGAATATGCCTCGTCTCTCCTCATGCCACGCCCAGAAATCTTGAACTCTTCTGTGACACATGGGTATCTTAAGTATAACTTCCGCATCAAAGGGTGTGAACACCGCTCGAACAGCTCCTTCTCTCCAGCTTGCAGTAGCACTGTCGATGAGTTACGCCACTTTCGCATGTGGGAGGTTTTGAATCAATAGCGTGATCGGACGCTTGACACTGTCCGTGGTAACCAATTTTGGTCCCATATCATGGTTGATTCCCCATCTCCAATCCTTTTCAGTATCCCCCGGGCCAGAACATCGCGTCCGTCCAGGATGGCTCGCCATATCTGAGAAGGGTGTGATCCCAGTCCTGCTTCTAGTATATCTGAATCTGGAAAATAGGCAGCTTTCAAAATTTGAGCACTCAAGGCTTCTGGTTCAGTGAGCACTCTCCACGCCTGGCGTGCTAGTAGCGCTAGATTGAAAATCTCCATATCTCGAAAACCCAAACCTCCCACATGCTTTGGCCGAACCATGATATCCCATGCCACCCAACACGGCTTACGTTTCCCTCTCTTACTGCCCCACCAAAACTGCCTTATGATCGAAGTAATCTTGTCACATAACCCTCTAGGTGTCTGAAGCATGACATTGAGTAAACCGGAATTGCACGTACTCTTGACTTGATCAAAACCTCCTTGCCGCCAAGCGAGAGTAGTTTCTCCATCCATCCTCTCACCTTGTCCCATACTCTATCCACTAAATATTTGAAAGTCCCGTTTTTTGAGTGTCCCACCTCCGTGGGCATGCCCAAATAGCGGTCTGTCAATGACTCATTTTGAACCTCCAAGATGTTTTTTATGTTATCACGTAGTGGCTGGCTGCATCCCTTACTGAAGAAGATTGAAGATTTCTCCCGGTTTATCCTTTGGCCCGAGGCTCCACAATAAGATTCCAGTAGGTTTGACACCGTATTAGCTCCCTCCACACTAGTCTTGAAAAGCAACAGGCTATCATCGGCAAAAGAAGGTGATTAATAGGCGGCCTTGTGGGAGCCACCTTCACACCGACCAAATCGATGGTGAGGCTGGATTTCGGGGAGGCACGAAAGGCCCTCTGCTGCAATCAAGAAGAGATAGGGGAGATTGGGTCTCCTGCTGATTCCCTGGTAGGCTTGAAGCTGTCAAGTTTCTCTCCATTGAAACAGAACTGAAAATGAGACCGAAGACACCATACCCATTACAGTGTCAATCCAACGCTTCTCAAAACCCAGCTTGCTCATGATGGCTTGCAAATAGGACCATTCCAATCTGTCATAAGCTTTCATCATATCCAACTTTACCGCACAGAAGTTATTCCTCTTGGACTTGGTCCTCTTCATGAAGTGTAAGCATTCATATGCGCAAATTATGTTATCCGTAATTAACCTCCCCGGAACAAAGGCAGACTGCTCCCTTGAGATAATATCCGGTAGAATGAGCTTCAACCGGTTCGCCACCACTTTGGAAGCAATCTTATATAACACATTACATAAGCTTATAGGCCTGAACTGTGACAAGAGAGAAGGATTAGTAACTTTGGGAATAAGGACTAAGACTGTATCATTTATGCTCTCAGGGCTGTCCTCCCCCCTGACTATCCTTAGTACCACCCGCGTCACTTCCTCTCCACATATATCCCAATTGCGTTGGTAGAAGTGAGCTGGAAATCCATCAGGCCCAGGAGCCTTCGTGGGGAACATCTGAAACAGCGCTTCCTCGGAACATATTGGGCGCCTCAAGGCCGAAACAAGAAATACAGGCTTATTTACAACTGACGCACACACCCCTTGCTGAACATCGTTCCTAACCAGCCGGCCCGTAGAAGAGCAGTTCGAGTTCATTTTTTCAAGACCCCCTCCTGTTTTGGGAAGTTTCTAGAAGCTTCTCTTTCTTTCATATGTTTTTGGTTTTCTGTTTTTTCTTGTTTCACTCATTTTTTGTCATTTTTTTCTTTTGTAGTTTTTTTACTTTTTATTTTTCTTCATTTTTTTCAAATGCATGAAATTTTTCAAATTAATTTTTTGCAAATTCATTGACTTCTCTCAAATTCGAGACCTTAATTAAAAAAATTGTGAACTTTTTCCTTTTTTGTGAACTTTTCTAAAAAAAATCTTGGAAAACCCCTTTTCCAAAAAAGAAATACCAAAATTTTCAAGTATTGAGTTTTTTTAATTCGTCAACTTTCTTTCAATTTTATAAACTTTTTCCTATATGTTGTGGATTTTTTTGAAGTTTATGATTTTTTTCAAAAATTTGAACTTTGTAATTATTGTGAACTTTCAAAAAATTGATTACATGTTTTTTTAATTCGTGAACTTTTTAGCATGTTCATTACCTTTTTTATGAAATCTATGAACTTCTTAAATTCTTGAAGTTTTTTCAACAGTAAATGGTCGAGTTCATGGTTAATGGTTCAAGTTAACGTGCCAGTCAGTGGTCATCAGGGCAAGTCAACAGATCAAACCAAGTCCCTCGACTGATAAAAAAACCAGTCCCTCGAGAAAAATCAAGGACGCGTCTAGCCGATGGCCATTGGCCGGTTAGCGTTACCGAGCATCCACCCTGATTAGGAAATATTTTGTCTCCATGCCATCAAATTAGGAAATCCCTCGCGTGATGTCAAAATCGGTTTCACCTGGACCCTACACCTCCTTTCATATTAAGCAAAGTGCAAGTGTGAACACATTAAATTTAGATTTCATTTTTTTAAAAGCCATAACTTTTGAACTGAATGCCGAAATTAAGATCCGCTTTCACTTTTGGAATCCTCGCTACGTGCTCTTCAAAACTAGATCCCACATGCGTATGTTTCGACGATTTTTTTGTGCAATTTTCTCTCCATTTGATGCAACTGCTTAGTAGTAGATGTGCAACTATTTCATAGTCAATGTGCATCCTGCTCGTGGACATGCAGTTTTCACTCGTACGAACAAGTGTGAATACATTTAATGCGGGCTTCATTTTTCTAAAAAAATTGGCATAACTTTTGGTATGAGTCTGGCTGACGGTCGTTGGCTGGATAGCCCTCGCCAGCGGCCGGACGGAAAAGGAAAATTCCTGTCCCCAAGTTCCCCAAAAGGAAAGCGCCCTTCCAACCCGCAAAAACCGCAAAGCAGAAACATAAACCCAATGCAGTCGCTATCACTTGACCCCACTACCCTCCAGAAGCCTCCCACGCCACCCTCACCCACACTTCCTCCTCCAGGGCGTCTCCTTCTTCTCCATGAAAGAAAGGGGATCCCATCCTGGATCCAAAAGCCTACAAAGCTGCCATGGCAAACCAAACAAGGTGAAATTTTTGGCAAGGACTGAAGTGGTAACAAGAGGGAGGAGAGAGGCGTACCACGCAGCATAAATCAAGGCAAGTTCCCTTCTGGCTCCAGATCCTACCTTCTTCAATTTCCCTTCCCCTTTGCCTCTGCATCTGCCACCGGTCTTCTCCATAATTGGAGGGAGTAGCGACAGTAATCTGATGTCTATGTAATTAAACACTACTTGGTGCAACTAGAACCGGTAGCAAAACCAACTTATGCCTGGATGTGTGCAAATAGGCACAAGGGAGTAGTTTTGCAAAAAAAATGTGCAACAAACAACCCAGACTAGAAACATGGAGTGGATGTAGTGTGTGTGCAAATACAAGTCCATATTTGTCGGATATCGGGTTCCGGCAAAACCCTTAAGGTTCGAACTCTGGGGTGCGTACGAAGATCTTCTCCCTACCGAAACACGCCCACAACCTCACCGTGATTCTAAGCTAGCACGATGAACAACACAAGAGACACGAGGTTTATACTGGTTCGGGCCACCGTTGTGGTGTAATACCCTAATCCAGTGTGTGGTGTGGTGGATTTCCTCTTGGGCGGATGATGAACAGTACAGAGGAAGAACAGCCTCGCGAGAGGTGTTCTTGTGATGGAGTGTGAATGAGCTAGGTTCGGATCAGATCTCTTGGCTCTAGATGAGATGATCTCTTCCTACTGTGGTGGCTAGCCATATTTATAGAGGCCCTGGTCCTCTTCCCAAATATTGAGATGGAAGGGAGCCAACAACGGCCATTTGGAAAGGGGACAACTAGTACAAGCTATCCTTACTAAAGATGGTCTTCGACTGCCAATGGCACTTGTGATGACGCCGTCTTGGGCTCCATGGTGACCTCTGTCCTGCCGCTCTGCTAGTCTTGGTCTCGTTGCACCGATATGGAAACCTTTGCCTGATGCCTCGGTACTCCGTGCCTGCGCTTGCCCCCTTTGCACTAAAGAGGAAACGAGGACACTGCGCAGGCTGGCGCCCGCCTAGTCTTGGTCGGCATGGCTTACGTCATGAGTACCTTGCGAGGTACCCCTCACCTTGATCTCTCCGCCTCCTCGCGAGCCTGCCTGGTGAGGCCGCCCCTGGGGAGGCCTTGCGCCATCCGCCCCACGAGGCTTGGCCCCTCGCGACGGTCTTGAGTGTTTGCTAATGAAGACGGCCCGTACTGGGCCGCTGGCTGAGCCATGCTGCAGGCCGCAGGAAGGCAAGTCTGGGGACCCCCGTTCCCAGAACACCGACAGTAGCCCCTGGGCCCAAGGCGTGATCGGACTTGGCTTAGCAGCGAAGCCAAAGGGCAAGTGCGGAGCGCCACGGGCCCCAACAGCCTGCGGCCTCGAGCGACGCGTGGCGACTTGACTGGACGTGGGCGTCTCCGCTTCCCCACGCTGCCTCGGCAACTGCCCGATTTGACGAGTCCCTGCTGCATGCAAAAAGAGTCATCATTACCTGTGATCGTGGAGATCGATGGTTGGCTTCCCTTGGGCTATAAGTACGGAGGGGCGTGAGCCCCCGTTTTTCATCTCTTCTTGTTCGCTGTTTCTTCTCCCTTGATCCTCCTCCATTCTCGACGCCAATGGCACCGATCCGCAGGTTCTCAGCCGAAGAGAAAGGAAAGGCTCCCTGGAAGGGGCCTGACCCGCTCCCGCCGAAGAAACGGCCGGTCCCATGCCGCCGCGACGAGGTTGCGAGGCTGGAGATGACAAGGCCTTGGTGCAAGCGTCCACCTCCTGGGTTCCCGCTACCCATGTACGCATGGGTCGAGGGCCCTGGAGAAGGAGACGACGAGCGACGCCGCCCGCCCCGCAGGCGAGGTCGATGAGCCATGGCGGCGCACGCCGTCGCTCCTGGAGTCCACGCCACAGAATCCTCTCGCGAGCTCGTGCTTCACGCCGCGATGCCTCCAAGCACCTGGATCCGCTTCCCTCCCTTCTTCGCCTTCGAGATGCCGCCGAGGGGGCCTCTCGAGCTTTGGATGCAGCATGCCGAATGCGGTGCTCCGGCGACTGGAGAGGAGGTTGAAGTCGTTGCTCTAGGAAAGGTCTTCATGACCCGAGGCTGGGGCGAGGTCGCCTGGTTCTGCCGCACAGGGGGTACCCTCGTGATCCATTTCGAATACGATGGCGCCTCCTTGATGCTCTTCAAGGTCTTCGACGCAGAAGGCCGCCGCCTGGAGTGCTACCCCAGAGGAGGCAGCCAAGATATCAACGTGGCAGGGGCTAGGCATGCCGTCTGCTTCCCCAACGACTCCTCTGGCAGCAGCGGCGATGCTTGGGAGCCCAGCGACTCTCCCGAGCTCTTCGTGACTCCGGAGACGAGCGACGATAGCTACGCGCCCCCGAGCTCGCGCCGTGCTCGGAGCAAGGCGGCTGCATCAGGCCGTTGCCGCACCTGATCTGGATGGGGTTGGCGCCGGCCTCCCGTGGCCCATTGTTGATGATGGCGTCGGCCATGGAGGCACGTGTAGTTAGGGCTCCTTAGGATTCGCATCTTTTGTTCCCTGTGAGAAATCGAGAGAACAGTCGTGGGGGCATGTAAAGGGTCCACGATGTATTTTGTTGGTATTATCCTTATTATGAAGCAGGGCGAATGTTTGTCCTGTCCCGGCTTGGTTCCCCCTTTATAGCCTCGCGGAGACTTGGTGCTCTATGCTGACAGGTCCCAGTCCCCAGGCGGGCTTCAGCCATCGCTGGTATGCCAGGTCGCGATGCCGTGGTCAAGGCCAGGAGGTGAGCGGCCCGAGGTCCAGTAAGAGCCCCTGAGGCGCGATGCTCAGGGGGTCCCCTTTAGCGCACAAGTAGCCGCCGAAAGGTGAGAAAGGAAGGAAACTTAGCCGTCACAGAGACGCATTAAGTGTAGATTTTGGGCCGCATCGATTAGCTATTCTAGGCGCAAAACTTATCTTGAAAACATGGAGTCGTTCCTTCGAGTTGCGCCGGACTTGTACGTCGGCAGCCGAGATGTAGCTGGGTTAGGCCCTCGCGAGCTTTCCCTCTCTTCTCCACACTCTCCTTCGTGCTCTACGTCATCAGGTCCCGGCCCTCGAGCGAGCTCAGCCGCCACTGGTATGCCAGGTCGCAATGCCGTGGACAAGGCCAGGGGGTGAGGGCTGGAGAGCCAGTAAGAGCTCCTGAGTCGCGATGCTCAGGAGCCCCCCTTTTAACATGCAAGCGGACCACGCGGGAAGGGAGAGGGATCCCATGGTGCCACCCGCTATAGACCTCAGGAGGTTCCTGTAAACCAACACGAGAGAAGCATGGGTTGCCATTATGATTGCCGGCCGGCCATTGGTTGCTCTGAGAGTGTGGTGAGGGAACTGAGGGCCTGGTGAGGTGGCGCTTGTGGGGCTGCCGCGGGCCAGAGCTCGACCACTCAGATTTGTCGACGTTGCAGGGACGGACCCATGCGGAAGCGCCGTGCCAGAGTAAGCAGCTCCAGAGGTAGGTGTTAATCGAGCAGGCGATAATCACAGGAAGGTTAAGCATGAAAGGAAAATCAACCTAGATAAATGCAGGAGGGATACATGCCACTGGGTCAGGCCTGAGCGGCTTGGGGATGATGCAGCCCGAGGGGCGCCCCCAGCAAGGTAAACTAAAGACATGAGCAAAAACGGTACATGTCGCAGGGACGGACCCACGCGACCTGGGAATGATGCAACCCTGAGGGTGCTCCCAGCTGAAATGAACTCGGAAGATGTCACCTGGTACCATTGTAGAAGGGGTGTTGGAGTAGCTAAAGATGCGCGGTGAAGAGGCCGACCCTCACAAGCCACCGGAGCCTTGAGCCTCAGGAGGCTCTGGGGGCCCAGGCGGTTCCTTGAGGACCATCTCCATCTCCGCCAGGACTGCGTGATGCATGGCCTCTTGAGCCGCCAGAATGTTTCGCAGATGGCGCTGGTGAGTAGTAGCCACGTCCGGCAGGCCAAAAGGCATGCGGACGTAGCTACGTGGCGGACCCTCGCAACGTCCCACACGCGAAGGCTAGAGGCGCTCCTGAGACGCGGCTCGGTTGAGCCCCGGGAAATTGATGCAGACGTGTAGCCCGCCATCCTCATCTGGATGGGGAGCTATGCCAGGCAAATGGCGATCGCCGCGCATGGCTCTAGCTTCCTAAAGGTCCTGTGTGGTCTCGGTGATGAACTCCTGAGGGTTGGGCTTTCCACGCCCTGAGACTTCCTGAGGGAAACGTGCTGCAAGCACGCCTCCAAGTGGTGCCTGAGCGCCTCCCTCGTGATTTTGGCAAAGTCTGAGGCCCTCCAGAAGAGAGCCCCCGAGCCCTGCTCGAGGAGGGCGCCGGGCGTGCCTTCCTATGTGATGGAAGGAGGCGCCCCTTGCACGGGCGCGGATCCTGATGCGGCACCTCCTGAAATGCCAACCTCCTGAGGCCTTGAGCTGGGCGATGTCTTCTTCTTCTTGGGGACTGCCTCAGGAGGGTTCTCGCCCTTGCTGTCCGGGTCCTCGATTGATGTAGCTTGGAAGGCGCGCTCAAGGGAGCACACCGCATCTTTCTCTTTGCAGGGGACCGTGATGATTTCGCCGCTTCCTGGCATCTTGAGGATATTGTAGCCATGGTGGGTTACCACCATGAACTTGGCCAGGGCCGGGTACCCGAGGATGGCATTGTATGGCAGGCGGATGTGGGTGATGTCGAAGTCGATGAGCTCGATGTGGTAGTTGTTGCGCCGTCCGAAGGTGACAGGGAGGCAGACCTGCCCTATCGGGGTGTTGGAGCCGTTAGTAACTCCTGAGAAAGGCTTGGTAGGCTGAAGTTGATCATATGGCACTTGTAGGTTGTTGAACATCTCGAAGGACAGAATGTTGAGTCATGCGTTGCCATCGATGAGGGTCCTGGTAACTTGCATGTTGCTGATGACTGGGGAACAAAGCATCGGGAGGACGCCAGCGGTAGCCGCACACTTGAGTTGATCTACTGAGATGAAAGTGATGGCACACTTGGACCACCTGAGAGGGCGCGTGGCCTCGAGCTTGGGGAGGACTGCATTCACCTCGCGAGCAAACTGCTTGAAGATGCGCTGAGAAGCTGGGGCCTGGACACCGCCCAAGATGCAAGCGATAGCATGTGGCTCCTGGAAGCCCCCAGCCCCCTCGTCCTGGTGGTGGTCGTCGTTCCTTCCTGGTGGTGGCGGCAGAGGAGGAAGGCCTGCGTTACCCTGCGGGCGGTCCTCGCGAGGCTGATCCCTCCAGGCTCCATCGTGAGGCTGATCCTGCCAGCGATCCTCGCGAGGTCGGTCACGCCACTCCTGGCAAGGTCCTCGGTCGTCCCATCGTCCTCCACCTCGTCCTCCTCCTCGACTGTAGCCCCGGTCGTTGTGCTCGGGCGTCAACCGAAGCATCCTTCTCGAACGGCCCTGAGCTCCTAGCATTCATTGATGTTGTGGGTGTGGAGGTTGTGGTAGGCGCAGAATCGGCTACCCTTGGACGACTCCGGCTGGTCCCTGTCGTGCTTCATCTCTGGTTCTGCTGCGAGCACGGCTGCTTCTTTGCGCTTCACGTCCATGGTCTTGGCTTTCTTCTCTTCTGGGTCAGCAGCTAGAAGCTCGAGAAGGGAGAGGCGCCCCTCCTCAGCTCTTACGCACTTGGTCGCCAGTTGAACAGCTCCAGGGATGTGCACAGATCCTCGTGGATGGCGAGCTCCTCCTTCATCTTGACGTTGCGGACGCCATTAGAGAACGCTGAGATGATGGCCTCGTTCGTCACCTTGGGGATCTTGAGGCGAGCGCTGTTGAAACGCTGGATGTACTTCTGCAGGGTCTCTCCAGGCTGCTGCTTGATGCGGCGCAGGTCACCCGCGGCCGGGGGCGGTCGTGAGTGCTCTGGAAGTTGGCGATGAAGCGGCTGCGCATCTCGTCCCAAGAGGAGATCGAGCCGGGAGGCATGTTCAGGAGCCAGGTGCGGGCGCCATCCTTGAGTGCCATGGGAAACTCGTTCGCCATGACCTTTTCGTCTCTGTTGGCCGCCTCGACGCCCAGCTCGTAGAGCTGCAGGAACTCCAGCGGGGTCGGCAGTATCATCATAGCAAGGAGGCAGGTCCGGCTTGAACTTTCCTAGCCAAGCGAAGCTATGCAGCTCGGTGGTGAAGGCACGGCAGCCTGCGGTGGCCACCGGAGCCCTTTGAAGGTGTGGGGCTTGCTCTTGATGGTTCCCGCGCACCGCCGCCAGGGGCAGCATGGGGTCTTGGCGTGCTGGTGCAGGGGCGCGGTCTTGTCGTGCTGGTGGAGGGAGCACAGGAGCACCTTCTTGAGGCTGAGGAATTTCTTGGCAACTTCTTTCTTGCCGTGCGGGCACCGGACGCGGTGGGTCACGTCCAGGGGCCACGCGCCTTGGAGCCAGGGCACCTTCTTGGGGAAGAGGTGGCGGAGGCGCTCCCTGAGCCGCGTTGCCCATACATGATGGAGGGCGGGACAGCGAGAGGGATGGCGTAGGAGAGCCCCCTGCGGCGCTAACGAGCTCGGTGATGCGAGCGAGACACTCCTCGTAGAGATCGTCGACGTGGCGGTAGTGTAGGAGCTCACGTGCCAGGAGCAACGCGGCCTGCGCGTCCGTGGGGGCACGACGAGCGTGAGACGACGAACCTGCTGGGGTCCTTGTTGCTTCCTAGAAGGCTTATGTCCTTAATGCACAGCTCAGTGTGCTGAACCTCGAACGTCGTCTGTGGATGTTGCGAACATTTGACATACACGTTTTGATAACTACGTGATAGTTCAGTTAAACGGTTTAGAGTTAAGGCACCAAAGACGATTTCGAAACATCGCGGAACATATGAGATGTTTCAAGGGCTGAAATTGGGATTTCAGGCTTGTGCCCACGTCAAGAGGTATAAGACCTCCGACGATTTTCTTAGCCTGCAAACTAAGGGATAAAAGCTCAATCGTTGAGCTTGTGCTCAGATTGTCTGAGTACAAAAATCACTTGAATCGAGTGGGAGTTGCTCTTCCAGATGAGATAGTGATGTTTCTCCGAAGTCATTGCCACCAAGCTGCTAGAGCTTCGTGATGAACTATAACATATCAGGGATAGATATGATGATCCTTGAGATGTTCGCGATGTTTTACACCATGAAAGTAGAAATCAAGAAGGAGCATCAATTGTTGATGGTTAGTGAAACCACTAGTTTCAAGAAGGGCAAGGGCAAGAAGGGATACTTCATGAAACGGCAAATCAGCTGCTGCTCTAGTGAAGAAACCCAAGGTTGAACCCAAACCCGAGACTAAGAGCTTCTATAATAAGGAGCGATCCTTTGGAGCAGAATTACCCTAGATACTTGGTAGATGAGAAGGTTGGCAAGGTCGATAGAAGTATATTGGATATACATTATGTTAATGTGTACTTTACTAGTACTCCTAGTAGCACCAGGGTATTAGATACCGGTTCGGTTGCTAAGTGTTAGTAACTCAAAATAAAAGCTACGGAGTAAATGGAGACTAGCTAAAGGTGAGCTGACGATATGTGTTGGAAGCGTTTCCAAGGTTGATGTGATCAAGCATCGCATGCTCCCTCTACCATCGAGATTGGTGTTAAACCTAAATAATTATTATTTGGTGTTTGCGTTGAGCATAGACGTGATTGGATTATGTCTATCGCAACACGGTTATTCATTTAGGGAGAATAATGGAATAATACCTTCAATGGTCTTGCACCTAAAATGAATGGTTTATTGAATCTCGATCATAGTGATACACATGTTCATGCCAAAAGATATAAGATAGTAATGATAGTACCACCTACTTGTGGCACTGCCATGTAAGTCATATTGGTATAAAACGCATGAAGAAGCTCCATGTTGATGGATCTTTGGAGTCACTCGTTTTTGAAAAGTTTGAGACATGCGAACCATGTCTATTGGTGTATATGCATCTTCATAGGACACCTAAAACAGTTGGGTATACCTCCTAATTCAGATCCGAAAGTTATAGGGATTGTTTCTTGAATCGGGTCCTTTCTCGAGGAAAAGTTTGTCTCGGAAAGTTGAGTGGGAGCATGGTGGAGACTTGATGAGGTTATTGAACCGTCACTTCAACTAGTGTGTAGCAGGGCACAGGAAGTTGTTCCTGTGGCGCCCACACTAATTGAAGTAGAAACTTATGATAGTGATCATGAAGTTTCGGATCAAGTCACTACCGCACCTCGTAGGGTGACAAGGATGCATACTACTTCAGAGTGGTGCAGTAATCCTGTCTTGAAGGTCATGTTGCTAGACAACAATGAACCTACGAGCTATGGAGAAGCGATGGCGGGCCCATATTCCGACAAATGGTTAGAAGCCATGAAATCCGAGATAGGATCCATGTATCAGAACAAAGCATGGACTTTGGTGGACTTGCCCGATGATCGGCAAGCCATTGAGATAAATGGATCTTTAAGAAGAAGACGGACGTGGACTATGTCACCGTCTATGAAGCTCGACTTGTGGTAAAGATTTTTTCACAAGTTCAAGGAGTTGACTACGATGAGATTTTCTCATCCGTAGCGATGCTTAAGTCCGTCAGAATTATGTTAGCATTAGCTCCATTTATGAAATCTGGCAGATGGATGTCAAAACGAGTTTCCTTACCAGTTTTCGTAAGGAAAGGTTGTATGTGATACAATCAGAAAGGTTTTGTCGATCGTAAGGATGCTAAAAGGTATGCTAGCTCCAGCGATCCTTCCATGGACTAGAGCAAGCATCTCGGAGATAGAATATGCGCTTTGATGAGATGATCAAAGATTTTGGGTTTATACAAAGTTTATGAGAAACTTGTATCTCCAAAGAAGTGAGTGGGAGCACAATAGAATTTCTGATGAGTATATGTTGTTGACATATTGTGGATCAGAAATGATGTAGATTTTATGGAAATCATATAGGGTTATTTGAAAAAGTGTTTTTTTAATAGAAAACCTAGATTAAGTTGCTTGAACATTGAGCATCAAGATCTATGAGGATAGATCAAAACGCTTAATGGTACTTTCAAATGAGCACGTACCTTGACATGATCTTGAAGGTGTTCAAGATGGATCAGTCAAAGAAGGAGTTCTTGCCTGAGTTGTAAGGTATGAAGTTAAGACTTAAAGCTCGACCACGGCAGAAGAAAGAGGAAGGACAAAGGTCGTCCCCTATGCTTTTGTCATAGGCTCTATACGTTATGCCATGCTGAGTGCCGCACCTGATGTGTACCTTGACATGATCGTCGGTACAAAGGTGATCAAGGAGTGGATCACCAGACAGCGGTCAAAATTGTCCTTGGAGTAATAAGGACATGTTTCTCGATTATGGAGGTGATAAAGAGTTCGGCGTAAAGGGTTATGTTGATGCAAGCTTTAACACCTATCCAAATGACTCTGAGTAGCAAACCGGATACGTATAGTGGAGCAACCATTTGGAATAGCTCCAAGTGGAGCGTGGAAGCAGCATTTACAATATGACCTAGAGATTTGTGAAGTACATACGGATCTGAATGTTGCAGACCCGTTGACTAAAACCTCTCCCACAAGCAAAACATGATCAAACCCCAGAACTCATTGAGTCTTAATCACATGATGATGTGAACTAGTTTGGTGACACTAGCAAACTCTTTGGATGTTGGTCACATGGCGATGTGACCTGTGAGTGTTAATCACATGGCGATGTGAACTAGATTATTGACTCTAGTGCAAGTGGGAGACTGTTGGAAATATGTCCTAGAGGCAATAATAAATTAGTTATTATTATTATATTTCCTTGTTCATGATTATCGTTTATTATCCATGCTATAATTGTTGATAGGAAACTCAAATACATGTGTGGATACATACACAACACCATGTCCCTAGTAAGCCTCTTGTTGACTAGCTCGTTGATCAATAGATGGTTACGGTTTCTTGACCATGGATATTGGATGTCGTTGATAACGGGATCACATCATTAGGAGAATGATGTGATGGACAAGACCCAATCCTAAGCCTAGCACAAAGATCGTGTAGTTCGTATGCTAAAGCTTTTCTAATGTCAAGTATAATTTCCTTAGACCATGAGATTGTGCAACTCCCGGATGCCGTATGAATGCTTTGGGTGTACCAAACATCACAACGTAACTGGGTGGCTATAAAGGTACAGTACGGGTATCTTCAAAAGTGTCTGCTGGGTTGGCACGAATCAAGACTGGGATTTGTCACTCCGTGTGACGGAGAGGTATCTCTGGGCCCACTCGGTAGGACATCATCATAATGTGCACAATGTGACCAAGGGGTTGATCACGGGATGATGTGTTACGGAACGAGTAAAGAGACTTGCCGGTAACGAGATTGAACAAGGTATCGGCATACCGACGATCGAATCTCGGGCAAGTACTATACCGGTAGACAAAGGGAATTGAATACGGGATTGATTGAATCCTCGACATCGTGGTTCATCCGATGATATCATCGTGGAACATGTGGGAGCCAACATGGGTATCCAGATCCCGCTGTTGGTTATTGACCGGAGAGTTGTCTCAGTCATGTCTATGTGTCTCCCGAACCCGTAGGGTCTACACACACTTAAGGTTCGGTGACGCTAGAGTTGTTATGGGAATTAGTGTGCAGTTATCGAATGTTGTTCGGAGTCCCGGATGAGATCGTGGACGTCACGAGGAGTTCCGGAATGGTCCGGAGGTAAAGATTTATACATGGGAAGTCCTATTTTGGCCACCGGAAAATGTTCGGGATTTTTTGGTATTGTACTGGGAAGGTTCTAGAAGGTTCCGGAGTGGGGCCCACCTGCATGGGGGACCCACATGAACGTGGGTAGTGGGGGCAAGGCCCACACCCCTGGTAAAGGTGCACCAAGATCCCCCCTTAGAAGGAATAAGATCATATCCCGAAGGGATAAGATCAAGATCCCTAAAAAAGGGGATAACAATCGGTGGGGAAGGAAATGATGGGATTTCTTTCCTCCCACCTTTGCCAACGCCCCAATGGACTTGGAGGGCAAGAAACCAGCCCCCTCCACCCCTATATATAGTGGGGAGGCGCATGGGAGCTTCACCCTTGCCCCTGGCGCAGCCCTCTCCCTCCCCAACACCTCCTCCTCCTCCGTAGTGCTTGGCGAAGCTCTGCCGGAGAACTGCAAGCTCCACCACCACGCCGTCGTGCTGCCGGAGCTCTCCCTCAACTTCTCCTCTCCCCTTGCTGGATCAAGAAGGAGGAGACATCCCTGGGCTGTACGTGTGTTGAACGCGGAGGCGCCGTCCGTTTGGCGCTAGATCGGATCTTCCGCGATTTGAATCGCCACGAGTACGACTCCATCAACCACGTTTTTGTAACGCTTCCGCTTAGCGATCTTCAAGGGTATGAAGATGCACTCCCCTCTCTCTCGTTGCTAGTATCTCCATAGATTGATCTTGGTGATGCGTAGAAAATTTTGAATTTCTGCTACGTTTCCCAACATATAGAACTAAGAATGGCAAGATCAAGTTCATAGGGTGCATGGATCACTAGCAAATCACATGGCAAAACTGAACATAATGTTAATCAGGCTAATAGCAACATTATTTAGCAAGTTTGGAGCAAGATAACAACAAGTTACGGCAGGCTATAAATGCAACCAGGGGCATGAATGGATAGAGAATGACATTTATAACAAAACATCCTTAGTGAACACCTCCAGATTATGCACAGAATGACTTGTAGTAGTAGGTTAACATAGCATCATGATATAGCAGAATCAGTCTAGCAAAACAGTAACAGCAAGTACCCTACTTCATGAGCTCGATGCACTCACTACAAGACTCAAAAAAATACAAGGATTGCACCCCTGTAAACATGGCATGATGTAGCACAAAACACATGTAGACATCAAGCTCATAGGATGCACATACAAAATGCAATGAAAAAGACAAATCACCAAGTTCTGATAACAGACAGCAGTTAACATCACATAGCACTCTTGCAACGATGATTTGGGCATCAACATGGACTCAAACAAGCATTGCACAATGGAATGAAATAAAGAGCATCTCATGATGAACATTATAATATATCATGCATGCAAAATGGAGCAGCACACATGAAGTTATGATGTGATGAACATGGGCACAAAATGTAGCAGATCCGTGGACTTGGAGAAAAATCGAGGGGGCAGGAAGTCAACCTTCTTCCAGATCTGGATCGGGACGGTTTTCGAGGATGGCCGGAGTAGGTCGCCGGAGATGAGGGGGACGGCGGCCTGAGCTTGGGGAGGAGCGGGATCCGGGACGGCGGAGGTCGGAGGAGGTCGCCGACGGGAAGGGCGGCGACCGGCGAAAGCACTGGGGCCTGCAGGGCGCGGCCGCGGAACGGCGGCGGCAGGGCGCCTGGGCGGCCGGGCGGCGACCAGCGGAGGCGGCGGGTCGGGCGAAGGCGAGGCGGCGATGCGCGCTCGTCTTGATCGGTCGGTCGGAGGCAATGGCAGGAGGCGCGCTGGGCGACGCGTGGTGGGGGTCCGCGAGCCGCGACCGCGGCGGGTTCCGGCAGCGCGCGGAGGCTGCCGGCAGACCTCTGTGGGCCCGCGATGGGCTCAGGCGGGCCGCGTGACCATGGGCGAGGGACGGCGGCGCAGGACACGTGGCGAGGTGGGATTGGTCGGATCGGCGGCTGGACGCGTCCGGACGGCGGCGGACATGTTCGGCGGCGCGGAGGGGAGATTTTTAGGGTTTGGACTGCGAAAATTCGGGAGGGCACATATTTATAGGTAAAGGGAGCTAGGAGGCTCCAAATGAGGAGCGGTTTTCGCCCACACGATTGTGATCGAACGACTGAGAGCATGGAGGGGTTTTGGATGGGTTATTGGGCTGTTATGAAGGGGTGTTGGGCTGCAACATAAAGAGGGCTTTACGGTTCCCCGGTTAACCATTGGAGTATCAAACGGACTCCAAATGGCACGAAACTTGACAGGCGGTCTACCGGTGGTGTACCAAGGCTGCTTGGCAAACCTCGGTCCATTCCGAGAAAGTTTAACACCCACACACGAAAAGAGACAAAAGGGGGCGCCGGGGGACATAGGAGTGCCGGATTGCAAAATGGATAATGGGGAAAATGCTCGGATGCATGAGACGAACACGTATGCAAAATGAGATGCACATGATGACATGATAAAATGCAACACGCAAGCAAAAGACATGGCAATGACAGCGAATAACTGGCAGACACCTGGCGCATCGAATCCAGGGCGTTACAACTCTCCTCCACTAACAAGAGATCTCGTCCCGAGATCTTAGGACCGAGACGGAAGGGAAAAGGGGTGAGGTGAAATAAGAATAAAGAAGGGAGGATGAACAAAGTCGAGACCACTCGAGTAGGAAAAGGAAACAACGAATATGACGAGAATCAAAGCTCCGAAACAAAAATGAAATTCGAAGCTACTCCGGTTAGAACAAGATAGGAATGGAATAAGTCTGAAAGAATTTAGGCAGAACTCTGACTAAACATGGAAAGAATAGAACATGAACTTGAGAAGATGGGATGATACTTGCCGAGAAGAACGACACAATGCCTCCGGAAGAATTGAAATAGTGGAATGAAAAGAACGGAGAAGAAAATGACAAGTTGTGCCACGAATGAAATTGAAAGCATCTTTATAAGGAAGGTTTAAATGGAGTTGTTGAGAAAAATCAACAACAAAAAGAATAAGCTTGTTGTGGACCTATCAAAAACACTCAAAACTTGAGGTGAAATTATACCACAACCAAAAGTCTGAATAGCTGAGAAGAATGAAGAAATGCAAAACTCCACTTCAGAAGAAAAGAAGAATTATTTGCACTTCGAGACGCGAGAGGAACGATACTTGAACTCCTCCAACAAAATCTTGATGAACTCTTGAAGAATGAATTAAATCATGAAGAATCACCATGAAGAACTCCGGTGACAAAAGGATGATGAGATAGAAATGAAGGATGAAAGAATAAAGATTCAAGCCTTGCGGTGAATTGAATGGAGGTTCCTACGAAAAGACCGAGGAAAATTTGAACTCCGGAGACGAAAAGATGAAAACACTTGGAACAAGAATTTATTCCTCACGAACAAACTCCGAAGGAAGGGATTACTTGACGACGATGAAATAAGAATAAGAATTACGTTATGCTTATCCTCATCAAATTTAATTGATGACAACCGGATTTTTCATTCAACTTATTCCCCTTGAAAAGGATTGAAGAGTATATGGCGTAAAACTTGAGAAAGTCTTCATGAACCACCGATAGATTGGAAAGAACGAATGGCTTAAAATGATAATCAAGGAAAAAGAATCTTGAACAAACCACTGTAAAAAATAGAAAAATGACTGATGAAAGAGACTGAATCACCGGGAAGAGTTAGAAAAGCACAAAGATACTTGAGGGAATTAAGAGACAAGATAACGAAGGGATTGTGAACTGATTGAAGAATACTTGAACGAAGCACCGGGATAATTGGATAACGTTAGCTGAAATGTGAGGACGAAGAATTCTTCTAGAATGATGGCCTCCGGTGAAAAGAAACAGAAATCAACTCCTGACATACTCCGGATGGGTGAAAAGAATTGCACGATTGGAAACAATTTGATAGGATAACATCGAGCTTGCGCCGCAAACCTTTGGGAGAATGGACAAGATTTAGAGGAAAAACTCTTCTTCGGTCTTCAAATGACGACGAGAAACACCACCAAAATTACTGAGATACTCCGGTAGAATGAAAAGCAGAGAGGTTGAGCCCACATGAAAAGAATTTGAAAGCGATCTTGGAGGAGGCATGTGACTGATGAAACTCATTCTTACGTCACACTTGAAAAGAATTTGATAATAACCCCGAGAGAATTAGAAGAGTCGTAAGATCCTGGGAAAAGACCTGTGGGTTAGGGCCCACTAAAAGAAAACATCGTTGGAAAGGGATGTGGACTAGATAGATGATGCACCGGAACAAATGAAATATTTGAATGAGGTGACACCCTCGAATTAATTGAATGCAAACACGAATCTTCTGAGATGTCTTCAGCACTCCAGAAGGATTAAATGGCGAGAGGCGAACGATCAGAGGGAAATATTTGCTGAGGGAAAGAATACGATCGACAACAAAAAACTTGAATTTGGATCCACCGGAAAGAAAACAAGATGAACAATGATGAACTAGACGAAACTTCGCCGGTTGGGACAATTGAGGAAAAACTGAAGATACTCCACACGAATGAAATTGATGCTCGAATAGAGGCTCAGACTCCGGGAATAAAAAGGGTGGGAGGGCGGGAAAAACAAAGGCAACTTGGAACGGGGAACCGACGAATAACTTGAAGAGAAACGACCGGTTGAAATGATTTAGAAAGAATGCAAGGGCTTCGCATGAGTAGGATGGATACTCGATTACGGACTCCGGTTCCAAGAAGAAGAAGGGTGGGCGGGTGGGAAAAACAAGGACAACTTCGGACAGGAAAGCAACATCGATTGAAAAGAACTGAGGATTGATCTTGCAAAAGATGACGAGGATTGAAACCACTCGAAGAGAAATGCGCCGGATTGAAAAGAGGATGGACAACGAAAACTAACCGCGTGATCCTAAAGAAAAACTTGAAGGGGAAGAGGAGTAGTTCCAAACACCTACGTCAAGATTCCTCACCAGAGCGATGAAGGGGCTGAGGAGTAAAAGAATTCCTACTCTCCGATATAACTAGACTCCGAAAACAGTTTTCTTCTAGACTCAACAACGGCCAAACTACACGATCAATCAAGAGGGCTCCTAAGGTCGGTGGAGGCTCTGATACCAACTTGTCACACCCAAGATGTGACCCTATCCTAAAGGAACTCGAAGGTCCCACCAAGGATAGAAGCGCATCTTGAAGACGCTTTTGCAAGGTGGATATCATTACATCAACATTACATAATAGATGGGGATACATACAAAAGGCATACAATGCCACACGAATACAACATCATCTTACATAAGAGCACCATTCGACTATGGATGAAACACAAACAGAAACTCAAACGACATCCACCCTGCTAGCCCAGGCTGCCGACCTGGAACCTATCCCCTGATCAAAGAAGAAGCAGAAGAAGAACTCCAAAGTAAGCAAACATCACTCTCGTGTCATGATCATCGCATAACCTGTACCTGCAACTGATGTTGTAGTAATTTGTGAGCCACGAGGACTCAACAATCCCACTACCATGGGTATCAAGACTAGCAAAGCTTAATGGGAAAGGAAGGGGTAAAGTGGTGAGGTTGCAGCAGCGGCTAAGCAAGTATGGTGGCTAACATACGCAAATAAGAGCGAGAAGAGAAGCAAACGGAACGGTCGTGAAGCTAGTAATGTTCAAGAAGTGATCCTAAAACTACTTACGTTCATACACAACCCAAAACCGTGTTCACTTCCCGGACTCTGCCGAGAAGAGACCATCACGGCCACACACACGGTTGATGCGTTTTAATTCGAATCGAATCAGGTGTCAAGTTCTCTACAACCGGACATTAACAAATTCCCATCTGCCACATAACCGTGGGCACGGCTCTCGAAAGTTTATACCCTGCAGGGGTGTCCCAACTTAGCCCATCACAAGCTCTCACGGTCAATGAAGGATATTCCTTCTACCAGGAAGACCCGATCAGTCTCGGAATCCCGGTTTACAAGACATTTCGACAATGGTAAAACAAGACCAGCAAAGCCGCGCGATGCGCCGACAATCCCGATAGGAGCTGCACATATCTCGTTCTCAGGGCAACACCGGATGAGACATCCTACGAGTAAAACCAGCCCTCAAGTTTCCCCGAGGTGGCCCCGCAGTCTACTCAGTTCGGACCAGCACTTAGAGAAGCACTGGCCTGGGGGGGCTAAAATAAAGATGACCCTCGAGAGAGCGACTCCCAAGGGAAAAGTAGGTGGTGGTGAGGCAAATGGTTAAACCAAGTTTGGGCCTTGCTGGAGGAGTTTTATTCAAAGTGAACTATCAAGGGGGTCCCATAAATCACCCAACCGCGTTAGGGAAGCAAAATCCGGGAACTTAATACCGATATGACGTAAACTAGGGCGGGGAGAGTGGAACAAAACACCAGGCATAAGGCCGAGCCTTCCACCCTTTACCAAGTATATAGATGCATTAATAATATAAAAGATATTGTGATATCCCAACATAAACAATATCCAACATGGAGCAATCTTCAACTTCACCTGCAACTAACAACGCTATAAGAGGGGCTGAACAAAGCGGTAACATAGCCAAGCAATGGTTTGCTAGGAAGGGTGAAAAGGTTAGAGGCTGACATGGAAATTTGGGAGGCTTGAAGAACAAGTGATAGGTAGCACAGCAAAGCGATAGAACGAAGCAACTAGCATAACAATGATAGTAGTGAGATCCAAGGTGACGGTCATCTTGCCTGAAATCCCGCTAGGAAGAAGAACGAGTCCATGAAGAAGACGAACAGAGGAAGCTGAACCAAGCGTAGACGAACGAATCCTCACGATCGCAACGAAACAGGAACTAACGAGAAGGAGCACAACCGGAAAGAAGCAAACAACAAGGTAAACACACAACACATAGACATGGCATGATGCTCAACCAAGTATGATGCATGACAAAGCTAGATGAGGCTACTCATGGCAAGAGATGATGCATACAAGAGCAACATATCAAAACAAGTTTAAATGAGGCCGGAAACAACATATAACAATTCTGGTAAGTCCTCATGCAAATTTCAGAATTGGTCCAGATCTGAATAAACCTTATGTTCAAGTTGTTAAACAGAAAGTTAAGATGCACCAAGATGATCTACACGAGATTCTAGTCAAGTTACATATAAAGTTCATTTAATTCGGAGCTACGGCCTAGAAGATATGAGCAAGACAAGTTAAACATGGCATTGATGCAGAATGCATACAAACATCAAACAAACACCTCAAAACAAGGATGCAACATGATAAGATGAAACTACATGCAATTCTAAGCAAGTTTCATGTAGAGCACACTCAAAACGGAGCAACGGTTCAACACACACTCTATACAAGTTTCTTTCTTCATTTCAGTTGGGTAATTCGACCGTCCACCTTCCATACAACTTGAGTTGGCTTTGAAAGGACAAGCTGTCCAAAACAGCAACTAGGCATCTAGCAAGCATCAAAACAATATGCTACGGCACCTCAACATAAGAACAAAAGGCATGGGCATGAAGTACAGATAAAGCATGGCAAAACATGAACACTGAGCTATCTCCAGAAAACAATGTAACATGCTCAAAAGGACATGGCAAAGTTGCAAATAATAACAGTTTCAGACTTGACAGAAATAACATCAGGTTGCAATGTTTAGAGCTATCAAACAACATGCTGCAAGAAATTTACATGGCAAACAAAGACATGGCATGTTAGTACTAAAGACAAAGAACAATACTCTCTTACTGAACTAATTTCAAAGATCAACAGAAAAGATGGTAGGATCCACGCAAACATGGCAAATGATATGACAGATTCAGACATGGCAGGAACAACGATAAGTAGGCATGTTGGTGAGCTTGTACCACTTACCATAGAGCAACACATGGCATGGAAAGGTGACCAACAGTAAGAAGACATGTTTATAGAGCTAAGCATGGTAAGAGCGGGTTCATAGGGTGCATGGATGACTAGCAAAGCACATGGCAAAACTGAACTTAATGTTAATTAGGCTGACAACAACATTATTTAGCAAGTTTGGAGCAAGATAACAACAAGTTACAGCAGGCTATAAATGCAACCGGGGCATGAATGGATAGAGAATGACATGTATAACAAAACATCCTTAGTGAACATCTCCAGATTATGCATAGAATGACTTGTAGCAGCAGGTTAACATAGCATCATGATATAGCAGAATCAGTCCAGCAAAACAGTAACAGCAAGTACCCTACTTCACGAGCTCGAACTCACTACAAGACTCACAAAAATACATGGATTGCACCCCTGTAAAGATGGCATGATGTAGCACAAACACATATAGACGTCATGCTCATAGGATGCACACACAAGACACAATGAAAAGGACAAATCACCAAGTTCTGATAACAGACAACAGTTAACATCATATAGCACTCTTGCAATGATGATTTGGGCATCAAGACGGACTCAAACAAGCATGGCACAATGTAATGAAATACAGAGCATCTCATGATGAACATTTTGATATATCATGCACGCAAATTGGAGCAGCACACATGAAGTTATGATGCGATGAACATGGGCACAAAATGTAGCAGATCCGGGGACTTGGAGAAAAATCGAGGGGCGGGAAGTCAACCTTCTTCCAGATCTGGATCGGGACGGTTTTCGAGGATGGCCTGAGACGAGGGGGACGGCGGCCTGAGCTTGGGAAGGAGCAGGATCCGAGGCGGCGGAGGTCGGAGGAGGTCGCCGACAGGCAGGGTGACGACCGGCGAGCACGGGCGGTCTTGAGGCGCTGGCCGGGCGGAGCTCGCAATGAATGAACGGCGGCGGGCGGTGGCGCCCGGCGGGTGGCGGCGACCAGCGGAGGCGGCTGGTCGGGCGAAAAGGCGGAGGCGGCGAAGGGCGGCGGGCTCATGTGATCGGCGGTGGAGGCCGGCGCTGGAGGAGGCGCGCTTGTGACGCGGCGGCGCGGGTCCGGCGAGCCACGACCGCGGCGGGTTCCGGCAGCGGGCGCGGAGGCGGCCGGCCGAACTGCTGGGCCCGTGATGGGCTCGGGCGGGCCACGGTGGCCGCGGGCGAGGGACAGCGGCGCGGGACACGTGGCGAGGTGGGATTGGTCGGAGCGGCGGCTGGACACGTCCGGCGGCGCGGAGGGGAGATTTTTAGGGTTTGGACTGAGAAAATTCGGGGAGGGGCACATATTTGTAGGTAGAGGAGCTAGGAGGCTCCAAATGAGGAGCGATTTTTGCCCACACGATTGTGATCGAACGACCAAGAGCATGGAGGGGTTTTGGATGGGTTATTGGGCTGTTATGAAGGGGTGTTGGGCTGCAACATAAAGATGGCTTTAAAGTTCCCCGGTTAACCGTTGGAGTATCAAACGGACTCCAAATGGCACGAAACTTGACAGGCGGTCTACCGGTGGTGTACCAAGGCCGCTTGGCAAACCTCGGTCCATTCCGAGAAAGTTTAACACCCGCACACGAAAAGAGACAAAAGGGGGCGCCGGGGGACATAGGAGTGCCGGATTGCAAAACGGACAACGAGGAAAATCCTCGGATGCATGAGACGAACACGTATGCAAAATGAGATGCAGATGATGACATGATAAAATGCAACACGCAAGCAAAAGACATGTCAATGATGGCGAATAACTGGCAGACACCTGGCGCATCGAATCCGGGGCGTTACACCCACCTTCTGAATCAATGGCACTGTCATCACCAGAATCCCATCCATGCTCTTATTCTTCACTCCGACCATTTAAGATCCAACATTTTTCATACTCTCGACCATACTGTCAACACCTTATACATAAGGTTAGCTTGATGCTTCAGCTCCCACTCGGGTGTTTGACATTATTCTAAGGTGTTGCACAATATCCACACTTGAAGTCGGCACCCACTCAAAGCAGTGTAGTAGACACCATGCTTGGATTTCCCGAGATCTAGGTCATGCCAGGTGACCGCGGATCTAGGTCGGCTTGCCGGCCAGCTCGCCCAAGATCTCCGACGACGAGGACGACACAATGATGCAGACGAGCTCCGACGACTCTGCCCCGGCTCCCGCGTCTCCTGTGCACGTCGGCTTCACCATGGAGCAGGCGGATGCGCACTTCAACGCCTCCATGGCAGAGGTGCAGCCTGCGTTGGCGCCTCTGTCGGTGTTCCAGCAGGTGAAGAAGGAACAATGGTACAACGCGTTCCTCCTGGAGCAGCACCTGCTGGCGGACAACCAGATTTATGGAGAGCGCGCGAGCGAGTAGGCCATGACGAACCCCAACTTCGTGGCAGAGCAGCGTGCCATCTATGATGTCGTCTGTGCTCAACCGCCGCTTGCCAGGAAGCGGCTGCCGCGGAGGCGCAGCTGCAGGCGATCATGGAGGATAACAACGCCAGCTGCGCCTCCTACGTACCGCGGAGGCGCTAAATATTCGAAATGTAATTGAATCCGTCATATTTATATGAAATTTGTCATGTTTGTATGGAATCTGGTCGTGTTTGCATGAATTTCATCTGATTTGTTAAAAAGATGTATGCTGCTAGCATTGGATGTCGTTCTCCTGCATCCATGTCGGCGGACTGGTCCCCCTATCCGTGGACAGATGCGGTGGACTTTTGTAGGTTGCCGTTGGAGATGCCATAACAAACATGATAGTTAACTGGGACACAATAATACATGGTGGACAGAACAGTTGAAACCACTGTAACCAACTAGAGTGTTGAAACCAAACGAAGGACACAAGAGTTAGAACACAGACTCAATGTCGCAGCCTTCGAAGACGTAAGTTCTGCTCTTGTGCTTGACCATGCGCAGCACGGTTTCACTTGTTTGTCCCTTTACAATCTCCAGACCGGTGATGATAGAAACGGTGTCGGTTGGCTCATCGTTCCTGTCCGGGGGTCCATTGTAAACGCCAAAGAATCCGATGACGCAAAACCTGTTGCCCCCGAGGTAAACCATGGTGCTGCTAACCAGCATCCAGTTCCTGGGAGTGTTGGAGCCTCGCCACTCGTGCAGCACCTTGGGAGGACCGTCGAGAGAGCAGAGATCAACAACGCAGATGTTGTTAGGGTTGCTGCCGCTGAAGCCAAACCAGAGGTTGCCAGAGCTCAGGGACGTGCCATGCACGGCCGATGAAGGGCAGCGCCCAGCGGCCGGCCTTGGTCCACTCGTGGCGGACGTGTCAAAACAGTAGGTGCCGAAGCCGCCATTGTCGCGGGCTGAGGAGGAGAAGCAGATGGTTTTCCCGTCCTCGAGCAGTGTGTATGACTGGATGGTGTGATCCTGACCTGGATTACCAAGGTAGGCGGTGACGGGAGCTTGAGCCAGTGCCAAGCTTTTGCTCCGTCGATCCTCCCAAACTTAGAGCCGGAGGGGTTGCAGTGGATGAGCGCCTCGAAGTCGCTCGAGTTGAACATGTTGATGCCGTAGAGCATGTCGGAGCTGTTAGAAGTTATGTTTATCTCTACTTTGTAATCTCAACCAACATATCCCTCTCTCTCTCTCTCGTAGCTATCCCTTGTAGCGACCTGATCTCATACAATGGGTCTCCTTCATCTTGTACGCCAAGGCATGGCTATTTGGCTCGTATCAATATAAACAACCGCGGCTCTCCTCCAGGAGAGTATGAATGCTTCCCAATCTAACATGGTCATCAGATCCACCTCTTCCCAATACATCTAGCTACAACAAAACCACAAACCACAACCACCGCCGCCGTCGCCATGTCTTCCTCGTCGTCTGCCTCCCTCAACCTCGGGTCACCGCCGACGGAGAAGCTCGCGAGAGGAAACTTCATCCTCTGGAAGGCACAAGTCCTACCAGCCCTGCAAGGCGCAGGTGACTGGTTTACTGGATAACAGCGACGCAACTCCACCCAAAACAGCAGAGATCACACAGGCGGACAAGACCACGGCCATGGCGCCGAACCCGCTGTATGCGGCCTGGATCGCCAAATATCAACAGGTGCTCTCATATCTACTGAACTCCATGACTCCAGAAATACTTGCGCAGGTCATCGGGAAGGATTCCACATTCGAGTTGTGGATAGCGGTGACAACCATCTTCGCCTCCCAATCGCAGTCTCGGATCACAAACCTGGGAATTGCGATCACCAACACCAAGAAGGGCACCATGTCAAGCTGTGCCTTCATGGCCAAGATGAAGAGTCTCGGCGACGAGCTAGCAGCCGCCGGTCGTCCCGTCTCTGACCCGGAGATGGTGGACTACATCCTGGCGGGGCTCGACCATGATCTCGGACGGGACCCGGAGATGGTATATGAGACAGAACTTCTTCCATGCCAATGGTGCCCTCGGACGTGTACAAATTAGCATAAAACTCCGTAGCCATCCCCTCTAACTCATGTCGATCCGTGCACACAGTACCATCACTTTAGGACAGCTGCGATATCGAGTTTTTTGAATGCCGGACACTTGCTTTCATTTGGAAAAACTTCGTATTGTTGTCCACCTCAGACAGCCAAGAGATGCGAGAGTGATATCTCGCCATGATCTCTTCTCTGTACGCTAGCTCGACCATGCGGTCTTCGACTCTCTTCTCTTCTTGGCTCGGCCCCGTCCGCAACGGGTCTGCACGCAACAAGGCTAGCTGCCTTCAAAGTGAATGTAGTTCTTCACGCACAGAACCAAAAGTGTGTCTGCCCCAGCGCGATAAAGAAACCGCAACTACGTTGATTTTGGTTGCTAGATCAGATACGGACCCAGTCGGTCCCTCGCCATTCCACGCATCTGCCACTGTATCCTTAAATCTGTCATGTGTCTCCCATGCGCACTCGTATCGGAACGGTTTCTTCTTTCCCCATCTAGGGTTAGCACTCTTGAGCTCATTCATCAACAGAATGGGGCTATGGTCACTTTTTGCCGCTGTCATGTGCTCCACACTACCAAAAGGGAAGATGCTCGACCAATAAGGTGAAGCCAAAGCCTTGTGCAGCCTGATCCTGCAAAACTCTCCACCTGTGACTCTTTTTTTCAAAGGTCCAGTCAAGGCCCTTATACCCTAAATCTGCCAGGCCACACACATCCACTGCTTCCATAAACCCCGCAATTTGAGAGCTATCGTGAGTGTTTGGTCCCAATTGTTCCTCCTGACGGAGAATTTCATTAAAATCACCAATACAAACCCATGGCAGTGTACTCTCTCCTCGTAGCCTTTTCATCGTTTCCCACGTTTTATATCTCAGGCTCCTGTTGGCCTCCCCATAGAAACAAGTAAGGCGCCACTGATCAACACCTGGTTGAGAGATCCAGGAGTCTATATGATACTGTGAAAAATTCTTTATTGTCAACTGAACATCTGATTTTAAGAATATACAAAGCCCACCACTTCTTCCGCTACTAGCTACTGCAAAACTACCTTGAAAACCTAAAGAAGCCGCCAAACCCTCCACTCGGTTCTTCGCTATTTGGGTCTCCACAATGCAAAGTACCAACGGCGCACTAGCCTCCACCAGGTCGCGGAGCTCCTGTACTATCGCAGGGTCACCAATCCCATGACGGTTCCAGCACAAGGTTCTCATTAGGCCCGGTGGTCCTCCTCTAAGGAGGCCGCCTCTTCTGTATTTTCAACCACATCTCCATCCTCTCCTCCCTGACGCCTCGTCTTGACAATTGGGTTCTTCTCCGGGGTGGAGATCACAACACTTGTACTCGTCGGTGGCGTCGCTCCTTCTATCATCAGAACAGTACCAGCCACCCCTTCCGGCTAGGTCATTGAGCTGTTGTCCCCTGATGTTAATTGATCCTCAGCCGCGACCAATCTCTTCCGAGCTCCCTTCTCATCTCCCCTCCAAACCCATCACCCACAACGTCTACCTCCATCGGCTGAGCTTCTCCAGCGTAACCCCGATCATCTGGGCTCCTCTCCCTCTTCCACCCATCGGGCCTCTGCCCTCTCTACCCCCTCTATCGCTCCTACCTGCTTCCCTCCCTCTACCTCTCCCTCCTCCATCTCCTCTTCCTCGTCCCCCTAGCCCCTGAGTTGATGGCACCTCCGGCTCCCAAAGCAACCACTCACCCACTCAAAAGTGTTTGGATCGTGCACCCCATCACCACATTCATCCACGAGGTGGCCCATCTTTCCACATGCAAAACAAAAGTCGGCACCTTCTCATAGTAGACACTATATCTCTTGTATTCTTTTAGTGTTATTGGAACAAAATGGAGGAAATATGCCCTAGAGGCAATAATAAAGTTATTATTTATTTCCTCATATCATGATAAATGTTTATTATTCATGCTAGAATTGTATTAACGGAAACATAATACATGTGTGAATACATAGACAAACATATAGTCACTAGTATGCCTCTACTTGACTAGCTCATTAATCAAAGATGGTTATGTTTCCTAACCATAGACATGTGTTGTCATTTGATTAACGGGATCACATCATTAGGAGAATGATGTGATTGACATAAACCCATTCCTTTAGTCTAGCACTTGATCGTTTAGTATATTGCTATTGCTTTCTTCATGACTTATACATGTTCACGTAACTATGAGATTATGCAACTCCGTTTACGGAGGAACACTTTGGGTACTACCAAATGTCTGGCGTAACTGGGTGATTATAAAGGAGTACTACAGGTGTCTCCGAAGGTACATGTTGAGTTGGCGTATTTCGAGATTAGGTTTTGTCACTCCGATTGTCGGAGAGGTATCTCTGGGCCCTCTCGGTAATGCACATCACTATAAGCCTTGCAAGCAATGTGACCAATGAGTTGGTTATGGGATGATGCATTACGTAACGAGTAAAGAGACTTGCGATGCGAGATTGCACTAGGTATTGGATCCGACGATCAAATCTCGGGCAAGTAACATACCGATGACAAAGGGAACAACGTATGTTGTTATGCGGTTTGACCGATAAAGATCTTCATAGAATATGTAGGAACCAATATGGGCATCCAGGTTCCGCTATTGGTTATTGACCGAGAATAGTTCTAGGTCATGTCTACATAGTTCTCGAACCCGTAGGGTCCTTGCACGCTTAACGTTACGATGACAATTTTATTATGAGTTTATAAGTTTTGATGTACGAAGTTTGTTGAGTCCGGATGTGATCACGGACATGACAAGGAGTCTCGGAATGGTCGAGACATAAAGATTGATATATTGGGCGGCTATATTCGGACACGGAAGTGTTAAGGCGTTTTGGAGAAAACGGAGTGCGGAGGTTACGGAACCCCGGGAAGTAATGGGCCTAGTGGGCCTTAGTGGAAAGAGAGAGGGGCGGCCAGCATGGGACGTGTGCCCCCTTCCCCTCTGGTCCGAATTGAACTAGGAGGGGGGCGGCTCCCCCCTCTTTCCTTCCCCCTCTCCCCCTTCCTTCCCCCTCCTAGTAGGAGTAGGAAAGGGGGAGTCCTACTCCTACTAGGAGGAGGATTCCTCCTCCTTGGCGTGCCCTCTAAGGGCCGGCCGGCCTCCCCCCTTGCTCCTTTGTATACAGGGGCAGGGGGCACCCCATAGACACACAAGTTGATCTACGGATCGTTCCTTAGCCGTGTGCGGTGCCCCCCTCCACCATATTCCACCTCGGTCATATCGTCGCGGAGTTTAGGCGAAGCCTGCGCCGATAGAACATCATCATCGTCCTGCCACGTCGTCTTGTGGAACTCATCCCGAAGCTTTCTTTGGATCGAAGCCGGGGATCGTCATCGAGCTGAACATGTGCTGAACTTCGGAGGTGCCGTCGTTCGGTGCTTGGATCGGTCGGATCGTGAAGGCGTCGACTACATCAACAGCGTTGTCATAGCGCTTCGCTTCACGGTCTCACGAGTGCGTGGACAAACACTCTCCCCTCTCGTTGCTATGCCATCACCATGATCTTGCGTGTGCGTAGGAAATTTTTTGAAATTACTACGTTCCCCAACAGTGGTATCAGAGCCTAGGTTTTATGCGTTGATGTTATAAGCACGAGTAGAACACAAGTGAGTTGTGGGCGATACAAGTCATACTGCTTACCAGCATGTCATACTTTGGTTCAGCGGTATTGTGAGATGAAGCGGCCCAGACCGACATTACGCTTACGCTTACGCGAGACTGGTTTCACCGTTACGAGCACTCGTGCTTAAAGGTGGCTGGCGGGTGTCTGTCTCTCTCACTTTAGCTGAATCGAGTGTGGCTACGCCCGGTCCTTGCGAAGGTTAAAATAGCACTAACTTGACGAACTATCGTTGTGGTTTTGATGGGTAGGTAAGAACGGTTCTTGCTAAGCCCGTAGTAGCCACGTAAAATATGCAACAACAAAGTAGAGGACGTCTAACTTGTTTTTGCAGGGCATGTTGTGATGTGATATGGTCAAGACGTGATGCTATATTTTATTGTATGAGATGATCATGTTTTGTAAACGAAGTTATCGGCAACTGGCAGGAGCCATATGGTTGTTGCTTTATTGTATGAAATGCAAACACCCTGTAATTGCTTTACTTTATCACTAAGCGGTAGCAATAGTCGTAGAAGCAATAGATGGCGTAACGACAATGATGCTACGATGGAGATCAAGGTGTCGCGCCGGTGACGATGGTGATCACGACGGTGCTTCGAAGATGGAGATCACAAGCACAAGATGATGATGGCCATATCATATCACTTATATTGATTGCATGTGATGTTTATCCTTTATGCATCTTATCTTGCTTTGATTGACGGTAGCATTTTAAGATGATCTCTCACTAATAATCAAGAAGTGTTCTCCCTGAGTATGCACCGTAGCGAAAGTTCTTTGTCTTTGAGACACCACGTGATGATCGGGTGTGATCGCTCTCGTTCAAATACAACGGGTGCAAAACAGTTGCACTGCGGAATACTAGGTCATACTTGCGATCCTAGCATATCTGAGATATGGCCTCGGAACACGGAGACCGAAAGGTCGAATGTGAATCATATAGTAGATATGATCAACATAGTGATGTTCACCATTGAAACTACTCCATCTCACGTGATGATCGGACATGGTTTAGTTGATTTGGATCACGTAATCACTTAGATGACTAGAGAGATGTCTCTAAGTGGGAGTTCTTAAGTAATATGATTAATTGAACTTAAATTTATCATGAACTTAGTACTGATAGTATTTTGCTTGTCTATGTTTGTTGTAGATAGATGGCTCGTGTTGTTGTTCCGTTGAATTTTAATGCGTTCCTTGAGAAAGCAAAGTTGAAAGATGATGGTAGCAATTACGGATTTGGGTCCGTAACTCGAGGATTATCCTCATTGCTCCACGGAAGAATTACGTCTGGAAGCACCGCTGGGTGCCGAACTGCTGCTGCTGATCTGGCGGCGGCGTTAAGAATGTCTGGCGAGCAAAGCTGATGACTACTCGATAGTTCGATGTGCCATGCTTTACGACTTAGAACCGGGTCTTCAACGGCGTTTTGAGCGTCATGGAGCATATGAGATGTTCCGGAGTTGAAGTTAATATTTCAAGCAAATGCCGGATTGAGAGATATGAAGTCTCCAATAAGTTCTATAGCTGCAAGATGGAGGAGAATAGTTACGTCGGTGAACACATACTCAAAATGTGCTGGGTATAATAATCACTTGATTCAAGCTGGGAGTTAATCTTCACGATGATAGTGTCATTGATGAATTCTCCAATCACGCCACCAAGCTACAAGAGCTTCATGATGAACTATAATATGCAAGGGATGGACAAGACTATTCCGAGCTCTTCGCAATGCTAAAAGCGCGGAGGTAGAAATCAGAAGGAGCATCAAGTGTTGATGGTTAACAAGACCACCAGTTTCAAGAAAAAGGGCAAAGGGAAGAAGAAGGGAACTTCAAGAAGAACAGCAAACAAGTTGCTGCTCAAGAGAAGAAACCCAAGTCTGGACCAAAGCCTGAAGCCCGAGTGCTTCTATCGCAAGCGGATGGACACTAGAAGCGGAACTGCCCCAAGTATTTGGCGGATAAGAAGGATGGCAAAGTGAACAAAGGTATATGTGATATACATGTTATTGATGTGTACCTTACTAATGCTCGATAGTACACAGGTATTTGATCTGGTTACATTGCTAATATTTGCAACTCGAAGCAGGGACTACGGATTAAGCGAAGATTGGCTAAGGAGAGGTGGCGATGCTGGCGTGGGAAATGGTTCCAAAGTCGATGTGATCGCGATCGGCACGCTACCTCTACATCTACCATCGGGATTAGTTTTAGACCTAAATAATTGTTATTTGGTGCCAGCGTTGAGCATGAACATTATATCTGGATCTTGTTTGATGCGAGACGGTTATTCATTTAAATCAGAGAATAATGGTTGTTCTATTTATATGAGTAATATCTTTTATGGTCATGCACCCTTGAAGAGTGGTCTATTTTATTAAATCGGCCGGTCCCTCGCCATTCCACGATCCGCCATCGATCTTAAATTCATGTGTCTCCCATGCCCACAGATCGAACGGTTTCTTCTTTCCCCATCTAGGGTTAGCACTCTTGAGCTCATTCATCAATGTAATGGGGCTATGGTCACTTTTTGCCGCCATGTGCTCCACACTACCAAAAGGGAAGATGCTCGACCAATAAGGTGAAGCCAAAGCCTTGTGCACCGATCCCCAAAACTCTCCACCGGACTCTTTTTTCAAAGGTCCAGCCAAGGCCCTTATACCCTAAATCCCAAAGCCACACACATCCACCGCTCCATAAACCCCGAATTTGAGAGCTATCGGAGTGTTTGGTCCTAATTGTTCTCCCCGACGGAGAATTTCATTAAAATCACCAATACAAACCCATGGCGGTACTTCTCCCTCGTAGCCTTTTCATCGCTTTCCCACGTTTATATCTCGTGCCCCGCTGGCCTCCCCATAGAAACAAGTAAGGCGCCATCGATCAACACCCGGTTGAGAGATCCAGAGTCTATATATACCGTGAAAAATTCTTTATTGTCAACCAACATCTGATTTTAAGAATATACAAAGCCCACCACTTCTTCCGCTACTAGCCAATGCAAAACTACCTTGAAAACCTAAAGAAGCCCCAAACCCTCCACTGGTTCTTCGCTATTTGGGTCTCCACAATGCAAAACCAAACCGACTAGTTTCCACCAGTTCGCTGGAGTTCTCAGACTATCGCAGGTCACCAATCCCATGACCTTCCAAGACAAGGTTCTCATTAGGGCCCTGGTCCTCCTCTAAGGAGGCCGCCTTCCAATTTTCAACCACATCTCCATCCTTCCCTCCCCCGACCCTTTGCCTTGACAATTGGGTTTTCTCCCGGTGGAGATCACAACACTTGTACTGCCGGATGCCG
The DNA here is from genome assembly GCA_021437245.1 of Aegilops speltoides. NCBI lineage: Eukaryota > Viridiplantae > Streptophyta > Magnoliopsida > Poales > Poaceae > Aegilops > Aegilops speltoides. The sequence continues at coordinate 87,079,402 of CM038142.1, forward strand.
CCCTTCTATCATCGTAAAGGAACCACCCTTCCGCTAGGTCATTGAGCTTGTCCTCGATGTTAATCGATCCTCACCACCCAATCTCTTCCGAGCCCCTTTCATCTCCCTCCAAACCCATCACCCACAACGCTTCCACCCCATGGCGAGCTTCTCCAACAGAACCCCGATCATCCGGGCTCCTCTCCTCTTCCACCCATCGGCCTCCGCCTCTCCCCCCCCATCGCCTCCCACCTGCCCTCCCTCTACCTTCCCTCCTCCATCTCTCTTCCCTCGGCCCCCTAGCCCCTCGAAGTTGATGGCACCTCCCCCCAAAGCAACCACTCACCCACTCAAAAGTTTTGGATCACCCCATCACCACATTCATCCACGAGGTGGCCCATCTTTCCACATGCAAACAAAACCCAACCTTTCATAGTAACACTATATCTCTTGTATTCTTTTAGTGTTATTGGAACAAATGGAGGAAATATGCCCTAGAGGCAATAATAAAGTTATTATTTATTTCCTCATATCATGATAAATGTTTATTATTCATGCTAGAATTGTATTAACCTAAACATAATACATGTGAATACATAGACAAACATATAGTCACTAGTATGCCTCTACTGACTAGCTCATTAATCAAAGATGGTTATGTTTCCTAACCATAGACATGTGTTGTCATTTGATTAAGGATCACATCATTAGGAGAATGATGTGATTGAATGACCCATTCCTTTAGTCTAGCACTTGATCGCTTAGTATATTGCTATTGCTTTCTTCATGACTTATACATGTTCCCAACTATGAGATTATGCAACCCGCTTACCGGAGGAACACTTTGGGTACTACCAAACGTCACAACGAATCGGGTGATTATAAAGGAGTACTACAGGTGTTCCAAGGTACATGTTGAGTTGGCGATTTCGAGATTAGGGTTTTGTCATCCGATTTGAGAGGTATCTCCCGGGCCTCTCGGTAATGCACATCACTATAAGCCTTGCAAGCAATGGACCAATGAGTTGGTTATGGATGATGCATTACGAACGAAAAGAGACTTTGCCAAGAATTTAGATTGAACTAGGTATTGATACCACGATCAAATCTCGGCAAGTAACATACCGATGACAAAGGGAACAACGATGTTGTTATGCGGTTGACCGATAAAGATCTTCATAGAATATGTAGGGAACCAATATGGGCATCCAGGTTCCGCTATTGGTTATCGACCGAGAATAGTTTTCATGTCTACATAGTTCTCGAACCCGTAGGGTCCGCACGCTTAACGCTAGGGACAATTTTATTATGAGTTTATAAGTTTTGATGTACCGTTTGTTCGAGTCCCGATGTGATCACGGACATGACAAGGAGTCTCAAATGGTCGAGACATAAAGATTGATATATTGACGGCTATATTCGGACACCAAGTGTTCCCGTGCCGGAGAAAAAATGAGTGCCGGAGGGTTAACCGGAACCCCGGAGAAGTAATGGGCCTAGGGGCCTTAGGGAAAGAGAGGGGGCCAAAGATGGGACGGTGCCCCTTCCCCTCTGGTCCGAAACTAGGAGGGGGCGGCCCCCCTTTCCTTCCCCCCCTTCCCTTCCCTTCCTCCTAGTAGGAGTAGGAAAGGGGAGTCCCATTTCACTAGGGAGGAGGATTCCCTCCTTGGCGGTTCTCTAAGGGCCCCCCTCCCCTTGCTCCTTTTATAAAGGGGGCACCCCATGACACACAAGTTGATCTACGGATCGTTCCTTAGCCGGGGCCCCCCCCACCATATTCCACCTGGCCATTCGTCATGGAGTTTAGGCGGCCCCGCCCGGTAGAACATCATCATCCTACCACCGCCTCAGGCCGACGGAACTCATCCCCAAGGCCGGATCGGAGCCCGGGATCGCCATCGAGCTGAAATGTGTAACTCGGGTGCCGGACGCTCGATTTGATCGGTCGGATCGTGAAGACGACGACTACATCAACCCTTGTCATAACGCCTGCCACGGTTCACGAGGGTACGGACAAACACTTCCCTCCGCTATGCCATCACCATGATCTTGGGGTAGGAAATTTTTTGAAATTACTACCTCCCCAACAAAGGGTATCCGGAGCCAGGTTTTATGCGCTTGATGTTATATGCACGGTAGAACACAAGTGAGTTGTGGGCATATAAGTCATACCGCTTACCAAAGATGTCATACTTTGGTTCGGCGGATTGGAGATGAAGCGCCCGCACCGACATTACGCCGCCACGCCAGACCTGGTTTCACTGCTAAGCACTCGCTTAAAGGTGGTCGGGTGTCTTTCCTCTCACTTTAGCTGAACCGAAGTGGTAACCCCGTCCTGCGAAGGTTAAAAAGCACTAACTTGACGAACTATCGCTGTGGTTTTGATGGTAGGTAAGAACGGTTCTTGCTTGCCCGTAGTACCACGTAAAATTTGCAACAACAAAGTAGAGGACGCCTAACTTGTTTTTGCAGGCATGTTGTGATGTGATATGGTCAAGACGTGATGCTATATTTTATTGTATGAGATGATCATGTTTTGTAAACGGTTATCGGAATCGGCAGGAGCCATATGGTTGTCGCTTATTGTATGAAATGCAAACCTCGTAATTGCTTTACTTTATCACTAAGCGGTAGCAATAGTCGAGAAGCAATAGATGGCGAACGACAAGATGCTACGATGGAGATCAAGGTGTCGCCACCGGTGACGATGGTGATCACGACGGCAGCTTCAAGATGGAGATCCAAGCACAAGATGATGATGGCCATATCATATCACTTATATTGATTGCATGTGATGTTTATCCTTTATGCATCTTATCTTGCTTTGATTGACGGTAGCATTTTAAGATGATCTCACTAATAATCAAGAAGTGTTCTCCCGAGTATGCACCAAAAAGTTCTTTTGGGGACACCACGTGATGATCGGGTGATACGCCCCGCTCAAATACAACGGGTAAAAAACAGGCCACACGCCGAATACTTAGGTTATAACTTGACGAGCCTAGCATATAAGATATGGCCTCTAACACGGAGACCCGAAGGTCGAATGAATCATATAGTAGATATGATCAACATAGTGATGTTCACCATTGAAACTACTCCATCTCACGTGATGATCGGAATTGGTTTAGTTGATTTGATCACGGAATCACTTAGATGACTAGAGAGATGTCCGCCTAATGGGAGTTCTTAAGTAATATGATTAATTGAACTTAAATTTATCATGAACTTAGTACCGATAGTATTTTGCTTGTCTATGTTTGTTGTAGATAGATGGCTCGGTTGTTGTTCCGTTGAATTTTAATTGCCCTTGAGAAAGCAAAGTTGAAAGATGATGGTAGCAATTACACGGATCGGGTCCAGAACTCGAGGATTATCCTCATTGCCCACGTAAGAATTACGCCCGGAAGCACCCTTGGTGCCGCCCGCCGCCGATGCAACCGACGACGTTAAGAACGTCCGCGAGCAAAGCTGACTACCGATAGTTCAAGGTGCCATGCTTTACGGTTTAGAACCGGTCTTCAACGACGTTTTGAACGCTTGGGGAGTATGGATGTTCCAGAGTTGAAGTTAATATTTCAAGCAAATGCCCGATTGGAGATATGAAGTTCCAATAAGTTCTATAGCTGCAAGATGGAGGAGAATAGTTCCGGGAACACATACTCAAAATGTCTGGGTATAATAATCACTTGATTCAACCGAGTTAATCTTCCCGATGATAGTGTCGATGTAATTCTTCCAATCATCGCCACCAAGCTACAAGAGCTTATGATGAACTATAATATGCAAGGGATGGACAAGACTATTCCTAGCTCTTCGCAATGCTAAAAGCCCGGGAGGTAGAAATCAAGAAGGAGCATCAAGTGTTGATGGTTAACAAGACCACCGCAAGAAAAGGGCAAAGGGAAGAAGAAGGAATTCAAGAAGAACAAGAAACAAGTTGTTTCAAGAGAAGAAACCCAAGTCCGGACCAAGCCTGAAATGAGTGCTTCACCGCAAGCGATCGACACTAGAAGCGGAAATCGCCCAAGTATTTGGCGGATAAGAAGGATGGCAAAGGAACAAAGGTATATTGATATACATGTTATTGATGTACCTTACTAATGCTCGCAGAGCCTGGTATTTGATAACCGGTTCGCTTAATATTTGCAACTCAAAACTACGGATTGTTAAGATTGGCTGGGAGGTGAACGCGCTGGGAAATGGTTCCAAAGTCGATTGATCGCGTCGGCACGCTACCTCTACATCTACCATCGGGATTAGTTTTAGACCTAAATAATTGTTATTGGTGCCGATTGAGCATGAACATTATATCCGGATCTTGTTTGATGCGAGACGGTTATTCATTTAAATCGAGAATAATGGTTGTTCTATTTATATGAGTAATATCTTTTATGGTCATGCACCCTTGAAGAGTGGTCTATTTTATTAAATTCGATAGTAGTGATAACATATTCATAGTGTTGAAACCAAAAGATGCAGAGTTGATAAATAGTGCAACTTATTTGTGGCACCCGCTTAGGTCCATATCGGTAAAGCGCATGAAGAAACTCCATACCGATGGGCTTTTGAATCACTTGATTATGAATCACTTGGTACTTGGAACCGTGTCTCATGGGCAAGATGACTAAAACGCCGTTTTTGAACTATGGAGCCAGCAAGATTTGTTGGAAATCATACATACCATGTTTGTGGTCCAATGAATGTTGAGGTCAACAAGGGTATCATTATTTTCCCCACAGATGATTTGAGGATATTATTCTACTTAATGAAACACAAGTCCAAACATTTGAAAAGTTCAAAGAATTTCAGAGTGAAGTGGAAAATCATCGAACAAGAAAATAAAGTTTCTATGATCCGATCGGGAGGAGAATATTTGAGTTACGAGTTTGGTTTACATTTGAAACAATGCTAGTTTCACAACTCACGCCACCCGAACACCACAACGAAATGGTGTGTCCGCCGAATCGTATTTACTAGATATGGTGCGATCTATGATGTCTTCATCGATTTATCGCTATCGCTTGGGGTTTATGCTTTAGAGACCCGATTCACATTGAATAGGGCACCATCAAAATCCTAAGACAACGCCTTATGAACTATGGTTTGGCAAGAAACCAAAGTCGCCTTAAAGTTTAAATATGCTTATGTGAAGAAACTTCAAGATAAGCTCGAACCCAAATCGGAGAAATGTGTCTTCATAGGATACCCAAAAGAGACCATAGGGTACACCTTCTATCACAGATCTAAGGGCAAGATTTTTGTTGTTAAATCGGATCCTTTCTAGAGAAGGAGTTTCCCAAAGAAGTGAGGGGAGGAAAGTAGAACTTGATGAGATAATCAGATTACTCCCTTATTGAAAGTAGTTCATCACAAGAACTGGTTCCCGTGACAACTACACCAATTAGTGAGGAAGCTAATGATATTGATCATGAAACTTCAGATCAAGTTTACGAACCTCGTGAGGTCTACCAGAGTAAGATCCGACTAGAGTGGTACGGTAATCCTATTCCGAAGTCATGTTACTTGACCATGATGAACCTAAACTATGAGGAAGCGATGATGAGCCAGATTCCAAAATGGCAAGAGGCCATGAAATCGAGATGGGATCCATGTATGAGAACAAAGTATGGATTTTGGTGACTTGTCATGATCGGCAAGCCATTGAGAATAAATGGATCTTTAAGAAGAAGACCCAATCGATGGTAATTAACGTTTATAAAGTCGATTGTTGGAAAGGTTTTCAAAGTTCAAGGGGTTGACTACGATGAGATTTTTCACCCGAGGATGCTTAAGTCGTCTAATCATGTTAGCTATTGCCATTTTATGATTATGAAATTTGGCAAATGGATGTCAAACGATTCTTGAAAGGATTTTGAAGAAGAGTGTATATGATAACCAAAGGTTTTGTTGATAAAAGGGAAAAAGTGTGCAAGCTCCAAATCCATTTATGGACTGCAAGATCTCGAGTTGGAATAAACCTTTGATAGTGGATCAAAGCATATGGTTTTAACATTTTGGAGAAGCCCATTTACAAGAAAGTGAGTGGGAGCTCAGAGCATTTATGATATTATATTAGATGACAATTATTAATTGGAAATGATATAAATTTCGGATAGCATAAAGGGATACTTGAATAAAAGTTTTTCAATGAAAGACCTTAGTGAAGCTGTTACATATTGGGCATCAAGATTTATAGAGATAGATCAAGACGCTTAATAGGACTTTCACAAAGCCATACCTTGATAAAATTTTGAAAAACAAATGGATCGGCAAAGAAAGGGTTCTTGTTGCTTAAGGTGAAGTTGAGTCAAACTCAATGTCCCACCACAGAAGATAGAGAGAAAATGAAAGATGTTCCCTGCTTCAAAGAAGGCTCTATCATGTATGCGTTGTGTACTGACCACGATGCTTAGCTAAGTTTGGAGAAGGTACCAAAGAAATCCAGAGGGATCATCGACGTCAAGAACATCCCAAATACCCGAAAAGGACTAAGGATATGATTCTCGATATGGAGGGAAAAGAGCTAGTGAATGGTTACGCTGATGCAAGTTTTGACATGATCCATGATTTAAATCGCAAACCGATAATGATTTTATTAAACGGTGGAGCCGTAAGTTGGGCAGCTAAACAAAGGTCAGGCGGGATCTACATGTGAAGCGGAGTACATAGCTCTTCAAAACAAATGAAGGAGTCTGATGAAGGAGTTCATTTCGATCTAGGTGTCATACCTAGGCATCGGGACCAATGAAGATCTTCTGATAATATCGTGCAATTGCCTTGGCAAAGGAATCGGTTTACAAGA